>CM037878.1:247720967-248298467 GCA_021292165.1 Shinisaurus crocodilurus | reverse complement strand
GCCACCACTTCCCATGTGTCCCAGCTGATTTTTAAAACTTTCTCCAAAACAGGATGTGAAACCAGGATCAGATCAAGAGCAAGGATCTTTGCCAACACAAGAGGTGAGGAGAGAGCACATGGACACACAGCTCATTCCTGGGCCCATAAACCAAGTCTATTGGGCCAGGGTATTTACAACTGACCCAGGCCTTCATGTGAAGTTTGTCATACACACATTGAAATGTCTTCAGTTATGCATAGTTTCAGGAAATCAAGGTATTCAGCATGATCTTCCAAACAAGATCCTAAAAAAAATGTGTACTTTGCTGAGAAGCCTTCCAATGTAGATATGAGGAATTCCCTGATTATTTTTAAATAGTCTCCATTAGCTCTAATGACTATGGCATGCTTTGTCATTTATTTCCCCTTTTGCTGGGTGACAGTGTCTCATTTTGTCTTTTGCACTCACTAATTAGGCTAAGTAGTTCTTGCAAAATGAACTAAGATGAGCTGCAGTACTCTGGGAGTTGGTTAAGAAAAGCAGAAGCCTGTGTGTGAACCCTACAGGATGCCTCTTCCCTGACATCTTTCCTTTAAAGAAGAAAAGGCACCCCATGATATTTGGAAAGGCTGTCTAAGAAAGCTGCAGTGAAGGTTATCCTTCCTACTCAAATGAAGGCCAGACTAAATGAGACACTATGTATTCACACAATTAGCAATTGCCTTAATAACTTTTCAAATGTCAGTTGCAGGTGCAGGGAACCTGATCTGGATCCTGGCGTGGGGTGTGTGGGGGGGGACTTCACTCCTTTTCTGCCCACTGCAGTCCCAATCCAGATCTGGGAACTTTATATCCGATGCAAATAGGAAGTGCAGAGGATCCAATCTGGCTTTGGACCACAGTGGGGGCAAAAGAGTTGAAGCCCCCTCCCCCACTGCCCCCATGCCTGTCTGAATCGGGGTCCATGCCAACAATTTACTTTTAAAAAGCTATTTGCACCATTTCTATTATATATATATATATATATATATATATATAAAATTTATTTATTTATTTCATTTCATTTTTATACCGCCCAATAGCTGAAGCTCTCTGGGCGGTTTACAACAATTAACAATACAGTCCCTGCTCGCAGGCTTACAATCTAAAAAGACATGACACAGGGGAAAAGGAATGGGGAGGGAAGAAGGGGGAATATTAGTTATTACTTCTGTAATTCTCTGTGTCTCAAGAAGCTCCAGCCTCCTCCTTCTTCCCCACAGGGCTGTAGATGTCAGTTAGCCCTGTGGGGGGGGGGCAGTCCAACCGGAGCAGGCCCCGATGTTCCCTCAGCCTGCTCCAGCCTCCGTCGTTCCTTCTTCCCCACAGGGCTGTTAGCAGATGGGGTGGAGGTTATGTCATCTTTTTATCCAGTCTATTTTTTTTTTTACATCTGTCTTAGCTATTCAAGTAATTTTAAAAGTGTTTTTAAAATGTTTCGGTAATTTTTTTTTGCTGTTTTAATGGTTTGTATTTTTATATATATATATATATATATATATATACTGTATTTTATTGTAAAATTGTATTTTTATTGTATGATTGTATTTTATTATGTAATTTTTATAATTGTTGTAAACCACCCAGAGAGCTTCAGCTATTGGGCGGTATAGAAATGGAAATAATAATAATAATAATAATAATAATAATAATAATATCATCTAATCGCATGAATGGCATTGAATCTAAGTTGGCCCTAAGACTACTGAATATTAGATGAGTTTAATTCTATCTGGCACACCCCTGAACTGCTGTGCTGATCAACTTGAGCACTCCAGCCTGCCCCTCTCCTTTGTCACAACCCTCTCCCGTGACTCATGATGGGTGAGTAGCCTCCTGTATCCATGGAGGCTCTCCACATGGATCAGAATGCTGATTTTCCAGCGTTCTGGATCACATGGAGGGCCTCCACAGATACCGGAGGCTCTCCTCTTCAGTCACCCTCCATGAGTAGAGGGAGATGGATGTGACAAAGGAGATGGGTGGGGCTGGAGCACTCCCACTCCGAGTCCTCACATGTTTGCCCTCTTTAGGTACCGAACGCCTGAGGGCTGTAGTCTACTCTGACTGACAGCAGCTCTCCAGGTTCTCAGACAGAGACCTTTTACTTCACCTGCTGTCTGATCATTTTCACTGGAGATGCCAGGGATTGAACCTGGGACCTTCTGCATGCAAAGCATGTGATCTGCGACAGAGCCAGCCACCCACCCACATGGGTCTTCTGGGGAGGAGGGAATGAAGCACACACAATGAATGGGTTCACACAACATAAAAAGCCAAGGTGGTTTATAAGCCATGCTTGTTTCAGAGTGGCTTGTCATGTTGTCTGAAGCCAGCAGCATGGTTTGTTAACCACGCACAAGCCACTCTGTCCGGGCTCAGACAACATGACAAGCCCCTCTGGAACAAATATTGCTTATAAGCCACCATGTGAACCTAGTCAATAACTGCAAGAAATTGGGTAGCTAGCCGTCTTCCCAATAATAGGACTTCCTATTTACTAAAATTAAACTTGATTAATTCTGTTCCAAAGAATGGCTCATTCCAGCAGAGGGTGCTGTTAGCTCACAGATAGCCATAAAGTTAAAAAGTGTTCATTTACCAACCAGCAAAGTGGTGTTATTCTGTTAATTCCAATGTGATTAGTGAAAATGGTACTATTTATGTTTTATATGCTGATCTAGCTTTTTTTGTACAGATTTAAAATGTGTCTTGATGGAATATAAGGCATTGTTAGTATTCTAATCAATTAAAAATCTTTAATATGAAGAACATGTTTCTAGAAAAACAAACCTAATGTTTAAAGTGCAATCCTCTGCATACAGTGGAGGTTACTCCCAGGTAAGTGTGCATAGGATTGGAGGCTTAACGTGTGTGTGTGTGTGTGTGTGTGTGTGTTTATTTATTATGAAGCTGTGTATGAAATAATTCTTACCATCTTGTAAAATCAATTACTGTAATGTCATTGTAAAGAAAACATATTGACATTTAAAGGGGACAAGGTGTAAGATGTGTAGCACAATCCTATGCATATTTACTCAGAAGTAAGGCTCCTTGTGCTCAATGAAGCTTAGTCCTGGGAATGTGTGCCTGGGATTGCAGCTTTATTGTAGCATGAAATTTTGTGGCGATTCATTGCCAGATGCTTTAGAACAAAAAGTCTTGTTGCACCTTAAAAGCCAGCAGTATGTTGCTGTAAAAAACAAAACGAAACAATGCGAGGGTTCGCACATCACACCAACCCACCCTGACAATAAGTCACGGTGGGCTGGTTGTTGTGAGAATAACCCACGTTGCGCCCGACAAACCATCAGGATCATCATGGGTTGTCACCCCGCTCCTTCCCCCACAGTCCACCAGCTGACATCCCAGGGGTATAGGGTTTTTTTGCACTTTGCTTTGACTTGACAGCTATCAAAAGGTGAGCTGTCAATTCAAAGCAAAGACACGAGTGATCTTTGCTCACAAAAAGGGGGTGGAGGAATTTATCCCCCCTTGGCAGTGGAGTCCTCAGGGTTTTTTTGTGTTCCCCTGATAGGTCCCAGTGCCCCCAACATTTTCACCCATTCCCGAGACTCCAGGTGCTGAGGAAGGTGGAAAAGTGCAGCCCATCCCCTTTTACTGGAGCACAGATGTTTGACAGCTAGCTGTCAAAACTCCGGTTCCTTTTAAAAGGGGGTTTTCAGCAGGGCTCTCCATGGTTTCTTCACAGGGACATATGCAGGCATGAATATACAGGGACATATACAGTCATATGTTCCTGTCAAAAAACACCCACTGCCCTGTCAAAACCCCACTTGCCACTTCTTGGTACCCATGATGGGGTCATTTGCCTGGGTTCAGACATGACAACCTATCATGGGTACAACAATCCATAGAACAAGCCATGGGTTGTCAGGGTGGTTTGTTGCCCACAAAAAAGCCACCCTGTGGGAAATGGTCCAGGTTTGCATGACACGACAACCCACCACCATGCCTTGTCACCCACAATGGGTTGTTGTGTCATGTGAACCCAGTCAGTGTCTCTGTCCTCAGTTGTTGGAAAAATTACATTCTAGGGCCTACATTGAAATGGTTGTGCTTTTTATATATTCTTCAGGGGATCAAATTGTCATGGATGGTGATCTGGAGATAAACTTGCAGCTGGTTGTTTGGATTGCTGCCTGGATTACGCCCTAAGTTTTTCAGATGTGGATAGTACACTAGGTACTAGGGGATCACCATAATTGTCTCATATAAGGGAAATTAAAGCTCTCTTGTGGGGATTTAATTTTGTTTTTCAGTACAATAATAATTCAGACAATAAAAATTAGAGGGTGTTTGTGGGGGCCACATTTTAAGGAATACCTGAAGTAGATGACTAGTCATAAAGAAAGAAAAAATAGTGTATGCAAAAAGCAATACAAGATGACTCACTGACCTCCTTTACTTTGTGTACATGTCTTAAAACTGAGACTTCTTTGGAAAGTCTGTTTCACACAGTGTGGATCTCATTTTGATCTGTTTAGCTCCCGTAGTTCATCAGTTTTCTAAAGCAACTGTCAGCTTTACAAGGGTGGAAGGACTTGGCTACCCTTATTTAATGGAAAACATTGAGAGAAATTGAGATTTTACTTTTGCAACACATTCCAGAATCTTAGCTTCCCCTTTATTGAAACATAAATAAGAAGTTCCCATGGCCACCATGTGGAAAGGAATATCATAGAAGAATAGATCTTTGAAACTAAAGAGCCTTGTTTGTAGGCTCCCAAGGAGTTGAATATGACTAGGTAGATACGACACACCTAGAAAAGAGGTGATATACATGTACTTGGTCTTTTGTGTCCGGTCTTCATTTTCTCTTAGTCTTCCTGAGAAGGACAAGTGCAACTAAGGCAATCCCCTTTAGTAATTTAAATTTGAATATGGCATTTCATCCAGCAATACAAAACAATTCCTCAAAAGTAGCCACCCTTAAGTATTAACACCTTCCTCCTATTTTCTGCAACCCTGACCACACTAACTAGACCAAGGATAGACAACCTGGTGCCGTCCAGGTGTTTTGGACCACAGCTCCCATAATACCTGACTATTAGCCACATTGACTGGGGCTTATGGGAGTTCTAGCCCAAAACTTCTGTAGGGCATCAAGTTGCCTACCCCTGAATTAGACCAACATTCAACATATTCAGCAGAGGGACTGGGGTGGGATATGGAGAAGGGGCAAAAGTGAGGGAAGCAGTAAGTAGTACACAGAAGAATATGGAATGATGATTCAAAGGGCTCCAGGAACTCCAACCAAATATTATTTAATTCAGTGGTAGCATCTCATTATTGTGGCATGAGGAGTATTTCCTTTGAATAGCCTGCATTGTGATTGTGATTGTGATTGTGAAAGCTGGATTTGCCATATGCTAAAGAACTTTAGATTTCCATGGATTTTCAGGATATGGTAAACTACAAACTTTTCACCATAATATCAGATAAGGATAAAACCAACAGAATGACAAGGCCACATACTGTACAGACCGGGAGATGCTACTACTAATGTTGCTGCCACTGTTGTTGCATAAGCAGTGAGAGTTAAACATCTCTCTTAGACTTCACTTACAACTGATTCAACAGGAAATAGTCATGTGAGCTCCCTGGGCTCAACTCAGAATGATCAGAATGATCAACAATGATGGTTTGTTGGAGATGCCTTGGCCCTGGTGGAACTTTGGCCCATATGTTTTGGTTTGGTCTCATCATTGCTCTGTGCTCTGTATGGACAAGAGGTAAAAGAAATTTGTTCTTGACTTCAGGCTTTCTTCAGGCTTTCCACTCCAAATTTAATTTTTAGATACATTGTATGAAGTCTATGACATTGGGGGGCGGGATATTATGGTGGCCAAAGAACTCATCCCCCAACACTAGAAAGCATCAAATTCTCCACATACCAAAATTTGGACCAAAGATCTTTTAGACGTAGCAGTTAAGGAGCACATATCATTTAACAGATGAGTTAAAGCCACATTGTGATGATTATCAGAAAAGAATTGTGAGAATTGGACCTTAATGTGCTTTTCTTGTGGGGATGGGATAAAGTAGCTTTGAATGTTCACTTTTGGGCTATTTTGACTCTTTGTGGTGTTCAGGCCATAGGCAAGGGCATAAAAGAGTACCCATTGTGTGTGGCTCAGAGCGGCTGTCATGTGGCCAGAAATCATATCCCCCAGAGAAGGGTTTGAATGAAGTAATCACTGGGCCCAGACAATCCCATTGACAGCTTTTCTCCCACCGTGCTAAGAGGCAGGTTTGTAAAGGAAACAAATTTAAAGACAGATTTGTCTACAAACATTAATCCTTACAAGCATAATACCAGTGAAAAGCTACCATGGTATTCCTTTCTCCTGGTGTGTTATGTGCAACCATGTTGGTAAAAATATTACAATGATTATGGTATTCCATTTCACTCATGCTCTCCTCTGTGTGATGGGGAGCATTGCAGAAAGAAAAAGAAGTCCGACTGCATGTGCGTGTGAAACCTCTCAGGAGACAAACAATGAAATGAGGAATTCATACATGGAAGATTCGGGACCTTGAAATGTAGGAATTTGGGAACAAAGAATTGAGACAATATTTGACCAAAGATGCTAAAGTTGTTAACTTGTGTAGAAAAGAAAGAAAGAAAGAAAGCTATTCCATACTGTTTCCAAATTGAGTCCCTTGTGCAAAGTGAACAATAGTTCCCAGAGCTGTTTTAATTCTTTCCTTCAGACATCTTCAAATCTCTTTGAGTCTCTCGGACTGCTATGGAACACTAGGCTGAAAAGGCATTCATAGGAAAATGCTGACCCCATATAGTGTAGGGCACTGTAATTTAGTCTTACTTGAGACATCGCAAATTCTGAGGTGAAACTTGGTTTCAAGTAATTGATTTCTTTACACTGAGTTCTGAATGTGTTGCCTCTGTATTCAGCCAAACATTAACCATTTAGGACAAGTTTTCTGTTAGGTAGAATGAAAGGCCACTACTGATTTCAGCCATGCTGCATTGAGCCACTAATGTAATATAAATCTATTATCATTTTCTTACAACACTTTACTATTTAATGCTTTGCTGTGATTGATGAGAAATGTGTAAACCAGAGCAATCCCCTTCTGGACTTTGTGACCTCTAATCTGTAACTTCAGAATTGCCAAACCCAACGCATATATGACTCAGGTTTTGCATTGTGTTGAAAGCTCTTATTGTATTCTTCTAGCCTCACCTAGTTAAAAACTAAATATCCCCAGAAGGGAGATTTGTTAAAAGAGTGGGGGTTTTCTCCATATGCAGATCATGATTGTGACTTGATTGTATACTAGGGCCCTGACCCTGATAATTAATATGTTTTGAGAAACTGCTGCAGAGTTTGTTCACACATTACATTTTTTTGATGTACTCCTAAGATTCTTCAAAGTGTACATCTAAACTTTAAAGTGTGAATTTTTACTTAAGTGTGAATGAATGAATATTGAACATTTGTAACCCGCTATTTATTTCAAAAAGTTGTTTGCGTGTTTTTTAAAAAACTGGGAATAAAGAATTGGATAAGAGAGGGAAGCTGTTATTAGAAGAAATGAATGTAAAAGGAGCAGGAGGGAGGGATGAAATAAGCTGGCACTTCAGGATAGGGTACAAGTTAAGTGTGAAAGAAGAAGGGGAGAAGAAATGACAGGAGATGAGTAAGAAAACTTTAGGAGGCATGTGGGAGGAAGGAGGTAAAGAATATAAAATTGAAAGTCTTCTTTACTTAGAGCAGGAGTGCAGAAGCTTTTTCAACCTGAGGCCCAAATTCCATTTTAGGGAAGCTCTCGGGGGCCACACTCCAGTGGTGGGTGGGGCTGAAGGCAAAGGGGGCAGGTCCAAAATAGCAAAAATACCAGCATATTTTAGCTTTAAGTTCTTACTGCCAGTCACTAAGCCTTAGGAGAAGCATTTCAACCTTTAGGATGGGGGGGCGGGGGAGAGACTGCACAAAAGCTGGCAAAGGGGTTGGGGCCAGGCAGAGGGTGTGCGGCCTGCTGGGGAGCCCCAGAGGACCAGATATGGCCCCCGGGCCTGAGATTCTACATCCCTGACTTAGAGTTCCTAGATCAGCAAATTCTGCCTGAAATGGGGAGGCTGCCTCCCAGAGCCATTGTCTGCACTTCACTTGTGGAAAGCTGAACTATGGAATTCCCTGCTACAAGGGAATAGTGGTGGCAAAGAAGTTAGCCATTTTTAAAGAGAGATTAGGTATCAATATAAAATTATATCAGTAATTGCCAGCTGATAGTGCCAAACTCCACTTCCATCTGCCACCATTTTGTGACTGGCTCTGACCCTGCACTACCATTTTGTCACTGGTGGGCCTCAGTCACTTTCTCAAGAAAGTTTGAGAACCCCTGTACTAGGGGAAGGTGGGGAAGTCAAGTGCCCTGGACTCCATGCCCTGTTGCTAAACTTGTACAGGTGACTAATTTGCTTGTGTGCTAAAAACCTTCTTTTTACCTTGACACTTTGTCACTGGGGCTCCTTGCGCTCAGTGAACTAGGGATCTCTACAACTTCTCTATGACTTATGGAACTCTCTCCCCAGTGACCTCCGCCATGCCGCTTCCTTGATTAGCTTCCGCCGTGCATTAAAAACGTGGCTTTTCAGGCGGGAATATGGGGTGGGTTAGGATTTTTAAGTTTTGTACTGTTTTTAATTGTGTTTTATACTGTGTGTGTGTGTGTGTGTGTGTGTGTGTCCCCTTGTGTTTTATTGGATTGTACATCGCTCAGAGTGGCCGGATGTCTGGCCAGATGGGCGGTTCATAAATATAATAATAAATAAATAAATAAATATCCCTAGTCTTCCTCAAATAATTAGGTCCCCATGGTTCCCTGGAAAGACAGAATAACTATTAAGCTTGTTTAAGTCTGTGGTATAGATATGCCCTTAGAGCATATGATCTAAGCACCTTTGGAAATACATTTCAATGAAACCAACGGGGATTGGTGTGCCATAGTCTAACATACTCATTCTCCTGTGGTTAACACAAAAGCATTATAAGGAATATAAACTACACACTGTGAAGGTACCTATTTTAAGCTTTATTACGGCATATTAAGAGGGCATATCTTGTTTTGGGTACATACTGCCATTGCTGCTGCCCCCTCCAAGGAAGGCAGAATGCAAAGCACAGTCATAATGGGAATGAAGGATAAATTATTGCTCTTTTTAATAACCCAGCTGACATCATTGCAGTTGTGACCTTGGATGCAACTATGTCCAGCTGCAGAATATCAATCAGTAGTCAACATTGGCTTGAAACAGAGAGAGAGACAGTTTTCATTATTGCGACTACTAATTCAAGAGTACAAACAGGGTTACAGAACATTAAGAAAGCGATGTCCAACCCACAATGCTCCTCGCCATCGCCTTCTGAAGCAACAAATGGCCTTGGAAATGATTTGATAATAAATTTAATAGAAAAGATACACATGACGTTTAATTTGTATGAAATAGACAGTGTGGATCAGGTAGTGAACAGTAGGTATAATACTGATTGGTACTAGCAGCCAACAATGCAAGAGCAAACATCTGTGTGGCCACCTCACTATTCCTGATACCCCTTCTTGGCACTGCTGGGCTGACTTCTTTCAGCACACTGGGTTTAAAGCCTTGAGTTAGGGGGGAAAGAAGAGGTGATACCTATTGATTTCATTAAACATTTGACAGCATACATAAAAAATAAGATGATCAGAAGAATACCCCAAATAAGAATATGGAATGAATGTACATGTGAATCCTCTTTAGAATATTTTAAAGAGACAAACAGTGTGGTTTTCTAGCTTTTTCTCTGTATTTTCAGAATCTTATGGTTCCTCTTTAACAGAGCTATGTTTCCCGATTGGCATTTGATTGCCCCCTACTCTTTTTCTTAAGAACTGAGGAAGATGTCTGATTTGCGTATTTGAAGAAAATCTTGATACTGATTTCCCAAGAAATGTATTTTATTTGTTTGTTTGTTTGTTTCAGTGGATTATACCCGACATTACACTCATGCAAAATTGACAGGAGTTGCCATTGTTCCAGTAGCAGCTGCACAATCATGAGCAGAACAACTAACGCAATTAGCATAAGCAACACCTAGCCTAATGAAGTCACAATGAGTTACGCAACACCTTGTGCAAGTGGAATCAAAGTATTGGATAGATACTTGTGAAAGAATGAAAACAGGATTTCCACAAGTGGTAGAAACTTTGTGCTAGCAGAAGAAGGACACCACTGGATAGAACCCAAAATGCGTACACTGCCTTTCAGAGCTAACTTTCCCAAGGTGGTTCACATCAAAATAAAAAGAATGGGTTGGGTCCAGAAGTGTTCTTCCACACACAGAATGCTACCGCTTGTGGAACAGGAGAGAACTTCCCATGTTCTCTCCGCCCCTCTGCAGCCCCTAGTGTGACCTTTAAATTTCCTCTGGAGAGTAGCTTTCCATGTGCAGAAGAAGGTTTCTGGATCTAACCCAGTATTACCAGTAGAGAGTCATAATCCAAATTGATAATATTAAAGAATTAAAACAGCAGCAGTCAAAAACAATACAGAGTGCAACAAATATTAACTAAAAGCAGCTTGGAAACGAAGGTCTTCAAGGTCCATTTAAAAGCCAGTAAAGTAGGGAATTCCAAAAAGGCCATGTCTTTAGTGTCCACCAACCTAATAGATCAGGGGTCCTCAACCCCTGGGCCGTGGACCGGTACTGGTCCGTGGCCTGGGATGCTCGCAAGCTCCAGCGAGCACCCCCCGCCGCTCGTCCCTCTGCTCGCCTCCCGGAGAGCATTTTCGGAAAACCGGAAGTGACGCAATGGGAGATCCGTCGCATCACTTCCTGGTTCTCCAGCACTGCTCTTTTTACATAAATACCATGGTAAAGTACCTTAAAACGGCCGCAAATAGCAAATCACGTCCGTTTTAAGGTACTTTACCATGGTATTTACATAAAAAGAGCAGTGCCAGAGAACCAGGAAGTGACACAACGGGGACCTCTTAGGTCTTTTCCCTGGCGTGTTTGGGTCATGTGGCAGCAGGTAAGTCGCTGAGAGTCTTGGGGGGGGGTTGAGCAGGGCGAGTTTGACTCGCTTCAGCCCCCTCCAGACTCTCGGATACATCCCCGTGGCCACACAGCAGGAGGTGAGCAGTGGGCGCCCCCCCCGCCCGTTCCAGTGGAAAAATTGTCTTCCATGGAAGCAGTCCCTGGTGCCAAAAAGGTTGGGGACCGCTGTAATAGATCACAACGGTGGGCCCATGAGCAGGGCCTCTGAGGTCAAACTTCTAGCCTGAGCAGGTTTATATGATTGCAGGCATTCCTTGAGATAATTTGGTCAGTTGAGATGTTCCTGGTAGTTTCACATGGACCTGAGATCAGTTTAGAACCCACTCCGTGCTTTTATTGTACTCCCTCTCTGTGGAATTCCCTGCCAGTTGATGTCAGACAGGTGCAAACATTGCTTTCTTTTTAGCATCTGCTAAATACATTTTTATTTCAACAAGATTTCCCTGAATGAGCAGCCATGGTTTTATTGATATGACTGCGTTTTAAATATTCCTTATCCTTTTTTATTTTTTATTCTTTTTTCTTTATTATTCACTGCTCAGTGAATATGTATATCTGTATCTATCTATCTATCTATCTATGAGAGAGAGAAAGAGAGAGGTTTATAAATTTTATGCATAAAAGCCGGGAGCCGCCTTGCCCCACCTGCAGCTGCTTGGAAGGGGACTATAAAGACCAGGCCCCAGTGGGGGCGGGTCCACCGCCGGCGGGGTCGCCACCGAAGGGGCGACACCAAAGGGGGCCGCCCCTTTGGGGGAGCCACTTCGGGGGTGGCACGAGGACGAGGGCCTGTCCCCTGCTGCTGGGGATATAGGTGGGGCTGGGAGTTTTAAAGAGGCCCTTCCTTTTTGAAGGGCTGGGGCTTTTTAGGGGTTGATTTTAGGGGTGGGTCTCCCGCCTGACTGGCGGAAGTGAGGGGGCATGTGTCTCTCCCAGGGAGATAGTGGGGGGAGTTCTGGGGGGCAAACGGTACAAACGTTGAGCGGCAGGCGTTGGCAGAGCACTAGGGGCAGGCCACGCCGAGTAAGGGGAACAAGGGATCGATGCTTAATATCTATCCCTTGTTCCGGGCCTGCCCAGAGCCAAGGGATAACTGGGGGATGTGTTGCTCCTCCCCCCACCCTGCGTTTGCTGTTGTGCAATGCCAGGTCCATTACCCAAAAAACATCTCTCATCCATGACTTGATCATGGATGAGGGTGCGGACCTGGCATGTGTTACGGAAACCTGGCTGGACAAGGCCGCTGCTCCTACTCTGGCAGCCTTGTGTCCGGCCGGTTTCTCGTATGCCCAGCAGCCAAGGGTTGGGGGACGGGGAGGGGGAGTGGCTGTTATCTACCGGGAGTCCTTGGTCCTCACCAGACTCCCTCTCCGGGAGACCAAGTTTATTGAGTGCATGTACTGGAGGTTGGGTCCAAAGGGCAGCCTGGGGATTCTTCTCGTGTACCGTCCACCCCGCTGCACGACAGACTCCCTGGCCGAGGTGATGGAGGTGGTCTCTGATGTGCGTGTGTTGTCCCCCAGGCTAGTGGTGCTGGGGGACTTCAACGTGCATTCGGGGGCTTCCCTCACTGGGGCACCTCGGGACTTTATGGAGACCATGGCTTCCTGGGAGCTGCACCCTGTATTAACTGGACCTACCCATGTAGCCGGTCATGCACTGGACTTGGTTTTTGTTTCCGGAGAGGGGGGAAGTGATCTGGAGATCGGGGGTATATCCACCACCCCCTTGTCATGGTCGGATCACTATCTGGTGGGGTTGGATTTCTCGGTGCCACAACCCCTCTGCAGGGGTGAGGGACCTATTAGGATGGTCCGCCCCAGGCGTCTTATGGATCCAGATGGATTCCTGAACGCGCTTGGGGAATTGGAGCACACAACCGGTAGCTCGGTCGAGACCCTGGTGAATGACTGGAATGCTGCAATCACCAGGGCATTAGACCGAGTTGCCCCGAAGTGCCCTCTTCACCTAAACAGAGCTCGTGCGGCGCCATGGTTCACTCCGTTGCTGCGAGCTCTGAAACAAGAGGTGAGAAGGCTAGAGCGCCGATGGCGAAATTCCCGCTCTGAAGATGATCGAACACGGGTTAGAGCTGCATCTTCAGCCTACCGGGTGGCGGTGAAGGCAGCAAAAAAGAATTTCTATGCTGCCTCCATTGCGTCTGCAGAGTGCTGCCCCAGGAGGCTGTTCCAAGTGGTCCGGAGTCTGGTCGGTCCAGTCGCTCCGGACCCACTGGAACAGTCAAAAGCCTCCTGTGAGGCTTTAGCGAAGCACTTCGCAGATAAAATTGATCGGATTAGGAGTGGGATATCGTACGTTGTGGACACAGGGAGTGAGCGGGAGGAGGCCAATGCAGACCGGTTTTGTGGGATCGGTTTCGGCTTCTTCCTTCTGATGAAGTGGACAAGGTGCTTTCATCTGTGAGGCCGACCACCTGCTTGCTTGACCCTTGCCCGTCCTGGCTCATCATGAGCTGCAGGGAGAGACTGGGTGAGGGGATCAAGGCGGTGGTGAATGCCTCCCTCGAGGAGGGAGTGATGCCATCAGCCCTCAAGGAGGCAGTAATAAGACCGCTTCTAAAGAAGCCCTCCTTGGATCCCCAGGATTTAAACAACTTTCGCCCAGTCTCCAATTTACCATTTCTGGGCAAGGTGATCGAGCGGGTGGTGGGTGCTCAGTTGAAGGCACACTTGGATGAAGCCGATTATTTGGATCCGTGCCAGTCGGGCTTCAGGTCTGGACATGGGACGGAGACGGCCTTGGTCGCCTTGGTGGATGATATGAGGAGGGCTTTGGATAGGGGCGAATGCTCCTTTCTAGTCCTCCTCGATCTCTCGGCGGCTTTTGATACCGTTGACCACGGTATCCTCTTGGACCGTCTCGAGGGGTTGGGCTTGGGAGGCATTGTATTGCAGTGGTTCCGGTCCTTCCTCTCTGGAAGGTATCAGAGGGTAGTTCTCGGGGAGGAGGCTTCGGACCCTCGGCTGCTCACTTGTGGAGTGCCGCAGGGTTCCATCCTCTCCCCGATGTTATTCAACATCTACCTCAAGCCGCTGGGAGCTATCATCAGGAGGTTTGGGGTGCAGTGTCATCAGTATGCGGATGACACGCAGCTCTACCTCTGTTTCAAGTCCTCACCGAGGTTGGCCGTTGAGACCCTGTCCAAGTGCCTGGAGGCAGTGGCTGGCTGGATGGGAAGGAACATGCTGAAGCTGAACCCCGACAAGACCGAGGTACTTCTGGTGGGGGACAAGGGAAGGTTAGGGGATGTTGACCTGGTGCTGAATGGGGTACATCTATCCCTGAAGGACCAGGTCCGCAGCTTGGGGGTCATTCTAGACTCCCAGCTGTCCATGGAGGCTCAGGTGGCAGCTGTGAGCCGGGCGGCGCTGTATCAACTCCATCTGATACGGCAGCTGCGCCCCTACCTTCCTAATCACCTGCTCCCATCAGTGGTTCATGCCTTGGTTTCCTCTCACCTAGACTACTGTAATGCGCTCTACGTGGGGTTACCCTTGAAGATGGTCCGGAAGCTTCAGCTGGTACAGAACGCGGCGGCTCGCCTGATTAAGGGCAGCCGCCGGCGTGATCACATCACGCCAGTGCTTAATGAGTTGCACTGGCTACCAGTTGCTTGCCGAGCCGAATTCAAGGTGTTGGTTTTGACCTTTAAAACCCTACACGGCTCCGGCCCAGCTTATCTCAAGGAGCGCCTCCAGCAACATCAAGTAGGCCGCTCAACAAGGTCTGCCATGGACGGCCTTCTCCTTATCCCATCAGCCAGAGCAGCCAGGCTGGTGGGGACTAGGAAGAGGGCCTTCTCTGTGGTGGCCCCCACATTATGGAACTCCCTCCCTAGTGACCTTCGCCATGCCCCCTCCGTGATGAGCTTCCGCCGTGCATTAAAAACATGGCTGTTCAGGCGGGAATATGGGGTGGGTTAGGTTTTTAATGAGAATTTTTTATATTGTTTTAATTATTATATTTTATTGTGTTTTACTGTATTTTAATTGTACATCGCCCAGGGTGGCCGGGTGACCGGCCAGATGGGCGATTGATAAATATAATAAATAAATAAATAAATAAATAAAATAAGGGTACAATCCTATTGGGATGCCCATGAACCCCCAAACTCGGAGGCTTACAGGCATCCAATGAAGAGCAGAAGGAGCGGCAGAGGCGATCTTTGCCTCCCCGTCCTCCCGCACTGCATTTCCCACTAGATGGGCTTTTTGGCTGTCTAGATGAAGTGCCTCAGAGGGGAGGGAAGGAGGCTGGAGTGGTTTCAGGATACCTCATATCCTGGCCTCCCCAGGCTCCTCTCCTCTCCCCAGAAAATGCCCCCTTTTGTCTCCCTCTGAAGTCGTTTCCTGACCTCGGAGAGCAGTCAGTGCAGTTCTTTCCGTGACAGCTGTGAGGGGGTGGGGGAGGGCGGGGTCACACAGCTCCAATTCCCAGCTCCAAGTTCGGAGAATTGTGGCAGCCGGCAAGCTCCAACATTCCTGGTTCTCCAATCCCTAGGGATGCCTTTTACCAGCTTAGGCTGATTATGCAGTTTAGGAAGCAATCCTATGGCCCGTAGACAGTGTCTGAGCGGCAATAGGATTTTTCGGATAACTGAGGGTTTTCAAACAAGCACAAGATCGATTGGCAAAAGTGAAAAAAGGCACTCCATTAGGGTTGCCACTGAGCAAGTCTGGATGATTTGTGATCTGACCCTACACAAAATTCTTGAAGCTCAAGGCGTTCTACATAGGCCACTCGGCAGCTGCCAGGGCAGGCTAAGATGTGCCCTAGCCTTGAAAAAAATACAGGCTCAAGTGGGAAGGGGGGGCGCTAAATATCTGATCTTGCCTAGGGCACCAAACTGCCTTGCACCGGTCCTGACATCTGTAGGTACTCCTAGCCACTGATACTATCTGTGGCTCCATAGACAGCACTGAGTTCAAGAGAACTCCCAAGACTTCAAACCTCCCCAGACTCCGCCTTTCAGGGGGAGTGCAACCCCACCCAGGACCAGTTGCAAACCTCCATCCACATCAGCAGACTTCCCAAACAGGCCCGGTGCAAGGCAATTTGGTGCCCTAGGCAAGATCAGATATTTAGCGCCCCCCCTTCCCACTTGAGCCCTCCCTCCCTCCAGCCCTATGCCCATTATGAAATAAATTTCCCTCCCTGGGAACTGCCGAGCCCCATAGAAAAACTTTGTGGACTTTAAGACTTTTCCTTTGTGTTCACGAGGAAAGCAAAGAGGCAACATCAGCCCAGCTATGCCAGGAACTCCCAAGGGCCTTCTCCTACTCCATATATATGTAAAAGCCTGTCTCCTCCTGCAGGCAGCACAAGGGATATGAAAAAAGGATGTGAGAGAGGTGTGGTGGCGCTACCTGTGAGGAATAGAGACAAAAGGGCGTCTTGCAGCCTGTCCTACCTTGCAGGGTGGAGGTGCAGAGACACCGGTTTGACTCGTACACCTTCTGGGTTGCAGGGGGGGGATGCATGTAGTAGAAACATAGCAAAGAGAGAGCCCGTGGATCATCTGGTTCAAATTTAGGAGGGGATTTACGAAACTTGCTACTTCCCCTCCTCTCTCTATCACTTTGTTGCAATATTTCTTTATCAGAATAATGTATATTATCCTGTCTTTCCCTTTACCAGCCTAGTGCTCAAGGCAGACAACAATATTCAAAGTACAGTAAAGAAAACATCAACAGCTCAGGGCACAATCCTAAACACGTTGAGGCAGAAAAAAGCCCCGCAACTCCCAGCATTCACCAGCCAGCATGGCTGGCTGTTGGAACGCTGGGAGTTGTGGGGCTTTTTTCTACCTCAACGTGCATAGGATTGCACATGGCTGGCTGGGGAATGCTGGGAGTTGTAGGATTTCCCCCCCCTCCAAACACGCATAGGATTGCATCCTAAAACCATTTAAAACCAAAACACAGAAACAGCATGGTAAATAATTAAAACATTGGAGCCCCAGCTAGCTTAAAATACCTTTCCCTCCCTCCCTGGTTGCTGGAAATAACTGCTTTCAGGGGACCTTGAGCTGAGGAACCTGAGGCGCTGCGCCGGAGGGAGGGAAGGCGAAGGAGGTGTTTGCAGGTGCATCCTTGAGAGGGAAGGCGAAGGAGGTGTTTGCAGCCTCCCATCATTGGCCCCTGCCCGCCTCCCCTCCTCCAGTCTGTAGCCTTCTCTGCCTCTTTTGATGCTGGTTGTGAGGAGGAGCCTGCCTGCTGCTGTTCCTGGTAACGAGCTGGAGGAGAGAGAGGGAGGGGTGCGCTTCTTTCGCCTTCCCTTCCCCGCCACAGGACATGATTGGTAAAACAAACTTGGTAAAATACGTGATGTATTTTCCCCCCCCCAAGGCATTTCTGGCGCCTCCTTTAGCCCAGCGCCCTAGGCAGCCGCCTAGTTGGCCTAATGGTAGCACCGGCCCTGTTCCCAAACCGTAGTACCTCTATCTTATCTAGATTAAGCTTCAGCTTGTTCACCATCATCCATCCAAAACTGTCCACAAACATGTATCCACATCAACCCCAAAGAAATATTCTGACCCTGGAAACAGCACCTGATGGCCTGACTCTCCTCCCGTGACATTCTCGGTGGTACATCTAAACCCACTTGCTGCTTTAGCTGGCTCCTTACTTGTGGCAGCAATGGGAAGCTGAAGATGATGTTATTCTATTAAGAAAACATTCCCCCTCTTAAACGTTTATATTTTTACAAATCAACAGTGGGCAAACAAAACCTGCCAACTAGCTAATCTGTAAATTTGTCTGGCACACCTTCTTTAGAGAGGCAAAAGTAGAATTTCTGATTAATCACATTTGTCATCTTTATGGAGACAGTTTAAGACATTTTAATGCCTGAGGCAGAAAATCTAAATGGCACTTCCAGTGGTGGTAAAAAATATACTTATAAGCTAAGTAATTCACAGTATGCTGACCTTTAATGCAAATTCTGCTGCTTGAATAGATGCTTCACCATACATCTGCTTTACTGAGCAAAAATAGACATCCCCTTGTCCTGAGGATCTTATAGTCTACATTTCAACAGCGGGAAACAACAATAGAAAGGAGGTGAAAAAAGAGGAAATGGTAGCAGAGGACATCTAGGAACAAATGTAGTTAGATGTACTTAGGCCTTGCTTCAGCTGGAACTGAAGCCTAAGGAATTAAGCCAAAGGTTTCATGGAAAAGGCATGATGAATTGGGAGAGTAGGGAGTGACATATTGGTGAAGAAGTTACTGGTTGTTATAGTTCAACTGGGCACCGTAAATGTGGTGTTAGCTTATTAACCTAGATTTCAAGCTGCTGGGGCAGCTTTATACACGTCAGCTTTATAAACGTATGAAATGTTGGAGCTGCAAGACCGATAAAACATTATGCCATACTTTGTGGGTTTGGATGACATATATTGCCTTATTGGGCACCTTGCACTAGGGATGTGTGAGGCTTTTGTTTGGGGGTAGAAATCTGGCAGGCTAGTCAGGCTCGAACCCCTGAACTCCATCCCACTTACCTCTACCCTGGCTCAACTTGACCCAAGTCAAGCTGCGGAAGTGACTTCCAGGTTCCTGGCAGGTCGCTGTTTATGTAGAAAATGCCTTAAGATATGCCTAAAGCAGCTGTAATTTGCATAATTTGCACAAATTGCGGCCACTTTTGATGTATCTTAAGGCATTTTCTACAGCAGCCTGCTGGGAACCCGAAAGTCCAGTGAGCAGTGTGGCGTGCACCAGCTTTCAGCCTGGCTTGGCAGGCACAGCAGCAGTGGCTGCTGAGCCGGAGGTGGGTCGGGTCCCGGTGGATCACCTACCCCTACCTTGCACTGAATGGCACTAATTGTTCATCAATTGTAACATTTTTATATGGTATGGAGCACTGTGGGAGAGTCTAACTGTTGGAGCCAAAAAGCCAGATTAGTAAATTGTACAAAATGATAGCTACGAGGAATATATATATATATATATATATATATATATCAGTTTTGCTGGATCACAAGGAAGATTTAATCGGGGAAAAATGGGGTGGTAAATGGGTTTTGTAAACCTGTGGGGTACTATTGACCCCTGATACCATTTTGCTGATGTTAAGGAAAATGAGTAGTTAGTCTATTATGAAAATAGATTAAAGGCACAATCCTATGCAAGTTTAAACAGAAAAAAAGGCCAACAACTCCCAGCATAGCTGGCTCGCTGGAAGTTGTAGGACTTTTTTCTGTCTAACTTGTATAGGATTATATCCTAAATAATGGTTTTAAAAAAAATATCTACACCCCTTTCTCACATGAAATGGACAGAGCAGGTTTTGGGCTAAGCATCTGTGACATGATGAGTAACTAGTAACTTTAAACAGCATTTGGCAAGGTCACTTTGATCCCTAGCAGTTGTCCTATAGGGGACAATTCTTCCAATAGGGGTAGAATTGACTCCCCAAACTGTAAGAGTAAAGACATCATTTCCCCCCACTAAATTAAGGAGGTGAGTCTATGAAACACCTTATGGCAATTCATACCTTGGTGTGGTTAAGGACTTCCTGGAAGATGGAATAGTGGAAGACTGATACAAAAGTTTTAAGATTTTTTCCCCAGCGCTGTCAGGGTGCGACTGAGCCTAACTCTTGATGGGAGGGTTGGGGGAACTAGAGATGTTTGGGTAACTCAAGGTGGCAGAGTTGAAGGCACAAAGGTCAGAGTTGGAATATAGTTGAGAAATATGAGCAAAAATATAGGGGGCATGACTGTGGAGAGTTTCAAAGGTATGGACGATGAGTTTGTGTTGGAGGTGCAAAAGGATGGGGCATCGGCATAGCCATAGAGAAATGAAGAGGATGTCACATGCTTGGAGCAATGAGAGAGATGAATGGTATTTTAAGGTAGTGAAATTTTAGGTAGACATATAAAAGGACTGAGGTATAACAAGGAAAGGCCAGAGAGGAGGCTGGTGTAATCAAGATGGGAGGGAAAAGCAGAGCAGAACTACAGTTTTAACCGAAAAGGTGGTCTGGATTTCTACAATTATTGGCAGAGGGAGAAGCAACATGACCAGGTGGGGAGCAAGATAATGGGAGGAATCCAAACTAAAGCCAAGGTTTCAGGCCTGCTGGTGATCAATATGAAGAGTAAGTCAAGGAGACAAAGACTTCCATTAAGTATTCTAAGGATCAGAGTGTACGTAGGGGTGGGCAACCTTTGGGTCAAGGCCGCTTTTGATGTTGAGGGACCAGCAAGAGCAAGAACGGCAAGGCCAGAAGAAAAATGTTATTAATTTACTGATTTGCTTTTCCTTCATACAGTACTGACACAGTCATCCTTCCTCCACCTTCCCTCTCATCCACTTAATTTTGAAAATTGTAGCACCAGGAGCTCTATCTACAACTATAAGTATAACTATACATAAATTCCCCACTTTCTCCTAGTAAACAACTTAGTTTTCAAGGTAAACAGACCCTTGTGTGGTGGCCGAAAAAACAGCAGCGCTTTTGATGCTTCTGCTTAGAGAGGGGAGTTAGGAGCTCCCTGGCCAGGAATAGGAAGAGCTTTAAGGGGCTGTATGTATCTCCCAGGTGGCACATGAAGGGTTAGGAAGAGAGGGGGCAAGAAAAACAAGTGTTGATAAATTTGGAGGCCAGGAAAAACACCTGGTGGTGGGCTGCACAAATGGCCACCAAGGGCCGCCACATGCAGTCCACATGTTGCCTGGTATAAAGTATCAAATAAGTATTCAAGTGGGTGAATACATTGGTGAAGCAAAGGTCTTAAAGTAAATTGGGGGATGCACTGTTCACTGGCAACTCTGGGTGAAATTGATTAAGGGCACAATCATAGGGCCACCCAACCTTGTCTGCGGGGCCACAGGATAGATCAGAGTCCCCACTGTGACCTCAAAAATCCCTTCTGAGGTCGCAGTGGGGACTCCGCCTGTGGAGTGCCCTCCCCCACACCATCACAGCTGGTGCAGTTCTTTCCACACTGGCTGGGATCCGAAGATGGAAGACCATCTTTGGTACTGGCATTGGGGGGGGTGTTCCTGGGGGAGGGGAGGGGAAGAGCGATGCACCACTGTCCTCCGTGGAATCCAGGTGGTGCCTCAGCCTCTCCTCCTCGCGAGGAGGGGAAAAACATTTAGACTCCAGAATTGGACATCTAAAAGTTTTGGAGGGTGAAGGGAGCATGGAGGCAATCCTATCCACCACACTCATAGATTTTCATAGATTCTAGAGTTGGAAGGGGCCTACAAGGCCATCGAGTCCAACCCCCTGCTCAGTGCAGGAAACTAGAGGAGGGGTCTCCCATCCAAGTAATAACCAGGCCTGACCCTGCTTAGCTTTCCACGCTCAGACAAGCTGAGCCAGCGTGAGCCACAGGCCTGCACTTCCTCCTTCCATTAGATTCCCATAATCCTCTCAGTTTGGAAGGTTATGGGCACCCACATTGGATGGGGCCGCCCATGTATATAATACAGCATACAATAAAAATGTGAGCAAACTGTAGTCAGAAAATGCTTATGAAAGTATTGATATACATATGAATAAGAAAGAAAAAAAATTATGAAAGGAATTATATAAATATTCTCAAAAAAAGAAAGAAAAAGAGCCAGGTGGTTGGTGTTATCAGTAC
Source organism: Shinisaurus crocodilurus (assembly GCA_021292165.1). NCBI lineage: Eukaryota > Metazoa > Chordata > Lepidosauria > Squamata > Shinisauridae > Shinisaurus > Shinisaurus crocodilurus. Next base: position 248,276,732 of record CM037878.1, on the reverse strand, counting down.
AATATTCACTTGCCAAATGAAAAAAAATAATAAAAGGGTAGGAACTGTTAGATGTATGGCACAGATCTTAACTGAAAAATACTGATAATTCAATCTCCCCAATTCAAATGTCAAAAGAGAAATGAGGTCACATTCGTAGCTGAATGTGGAAAAATAAGATACAGGCTAACTAGAATCTTCAGTATTATTGTCTGGCAATGAGAAAGAATAACTTAAAAATCTTTAGGTGTCACTGACTGATCATATAATGAGGATCACAGCATTTGCTAGAATGTTACAAAGATAAAGTGGCTTCAAGAAGTATGGATATTGAAATCTAGATATTAAAAAAAGAGAAAATACACTGCAAAAACCACATGCACAGAAAATATATTTTGTTCTGTTGGAGAAACCATAATTTCCAAACCTGGTGGAAAGCCAGATGTGCTATTGCACAATGCCATTTAAGCTATTTCATGGCCTAAGAGATATCTGACAATATGAGATACATATGCCTTTAATTGGGCATGCCTAATGGATGATGGCTACTTGGAACCGGAAAGCAAAATTCAATTACTCTGTATTTGAGGCTAATAAACAAATTTTTCAAACATTGTCCCGGGGGGTGGGGGTGGGAAGAGAAGAATTTAAATCTACTCAGTGGCTGGTTATATATCATTGGTCTCTCCCTAAATAAGGATATAAGAAAGTTACATACTCTCACAGAGCCTAGGTGAGTATTTGGTTTAGTTGTTGCCAGAGAAAGATACTGTAAGAAGTCATGTAGAGCCACATAAGCTGATACCACAACTATGAATCTACAGTTACAGAAATATGCTAGCATCATCATCAGGCGATCACTCGTGACCGAGTAAGATTGTCTTCCGGGGATAAAAGGAGGAAATTCTAAAGAAGATTGTGTAGACTCTAGCGATGGGTCCGTAAGTGACTGTGGAGGCCAATTCTAGATCCACACAGCTTCCCACAGTGAGGACACAGGTTACCAGATAGAAGATGGTCCTGTAAAGGATTCATTTGACGTGCTTTTTGCTTAGCACGTTTCTCCCTTTCACCTTGCACTCGGGCTTCTTCAAAGTCCATAGAACCTTTGTGAAAGGCCAACCTCCATTTAGATCGTTCATGGGCCAGAGCTTCCCAGTTTTCGATGTTTATATTGCATTTTTTTAGATTAGCCTTATGAACATCTTTAAACCTCTTATATTGACCACCGATATTCCGCTTTCCATCCTTGAGTTGGGAGTAAAGTAACTGCTTTGGGAGACGGCAGTCAGGCATTCGAACAACATGACCGGTCCACTGAAGTTGGCGTTGAAGGATCATTTTTTCAATGCTAGTAGTCTTTGCTTCTTCCAGTACACTGACATTTGTTCGTCTATCTTCCCAAGTAATTCGCAGGATTTTCCGGAGGCAACATTGATGAAACCTTTCAAGGAGGTGGAAGTGACGTTTATAGATAGTCCATGTTTCGCAGGCATACAATAAAGTTGGTAATACAATGGCTTCATAAACCAGTGTTTTGGTCTTCTTACAAATATCCCGATCCTCGAACACTCTATGTTTCATTCGAGAAAATGCGGCACTTGCGGAGCTCAAACGATGTTGGATTTCACTGTCGATGTTAGCTGTAACAGAAAGATAGCTGCCAAGATAGAGAAAATGATCGACATTTTCCAGTATTGTCCCGCCAAGCTGGATAGATGCCATTGAACTCAATGGGACTTACCTCTGAGTAGACATACATAGGATTGCACTGTTAATCTATTTTTTCAAAGTATTGACTGTACTTTAAGATAGTTGCAGTGTAATTCTATAGCTGCCTGCTCAGAAGTAAGTTCTATTTGAGTTCAATGGGACTTATTCCAAAGTAAGTGGGTGAAGGATTGCAGCCTTAAATTTCTAAAACAAACAAGATGAGATGAAAGCATGTTCACATGTACATTGATCCATTTCATGATATTTGTTTCACCCTCATTCCTTGATGTATCAATCCTGTCTCCTCTTGGGACTATGGGTGATCAAAGGTCTAGTTCTCCTGTTACGATTCCAACCCAAGTGGGAACTAGTGTTATTGTATACAGTAATACCTTGGAGTGCAAGTAACTTGGTTTGAGAGCGTTTTGCAAGACAAGCAATTTTTTAAATATTTATTTAATTTTTTTTAACTTGATATACAAGCGACGTCTTGCAATACAAGTACTGTAGTACGGCTTAAATTAAAAAACTCTGTACAAATTTCTTTTTTTGGGGGGGTTCGTTTTGATATAAGAGTGTTTTGGATTACAAGCACGTTTCCGGAACAAATTATGCTCTCAATCCAAGGCATGACTGTAAATCTCTACCCCTCCCTGTGGTCCCATGATATGATTTCCTTCAGAAGAATTTGTAGCCTGGCAGTGATAGCCCTCCCTGGACAGCACAGGTAAGCCAGAGATTCCTCTGGTGAAAATCCATTTGGATTTTCATCCTTATGTACCAGTTACTTCACAAAACTTCATCTGGGGGCATCTATGTGCCTTAACTTTCACAGCAGCTATGGGGATGCAAAACAATTAATTTCATTTGCATTATTGTTGATTGCTGATTTGGTAGAGCCAGTGTGGCGTAGTGGTGAGAGTGTTGGACTGGGACTCGGGAGATCTGGGTTCTAGTCCCCACTCAGCCATGAATCTCACTGGGTGACTTTGGGCCAGTCACTGACTCTCAGCCTAACCTACCTCACAGGGTTGTTGTGAGGATAAAATGGAGAGAAGGAGGAGGATTATGTAAGCCGCCTTGGGTTCCTTGCAGGGAAAAAAGGCGGGGTATAAATATAATAAACAAACAAATAAATAAATAGATACTGGCAGATTGCCATAACCTTAGAAGAAACAATATACAAGAAACAGCTTCACACAATTCAAATGGATTTCTTTCTTCTTTTTTTATGACAAGCCTTTCCCAGCTGGGGAAATATTTTATATTACTTTTTTATTTCTTAACACGAGGCAGAAAGAGTCTGCTTTGATTTCTTCTCCCACAATGACTACAAAGCTATTCCTAGGATTTCCATTGTGCTTTGTGCCTCACATGTTCTGCTTCCAGCTTGCAAACACTATGTCTTGAATTAACGTATTATGTGAACATGAAATGGGAGACTCTCCCATCAGCAAGACACCTCTGAGCTGAGGGTTTATGGAATCCATTTGTTCTGTGCAAATATATAGATTGTAATGAAGGCTTCACCTACCAGAGATGCTGTCACTGACTCCATGAAATTTGACGGTGTTTCTTTTAAAAGGAGTCTATATTCTCTACCTTCTCACAATGTAATTGGCATAGTTTCTATTTTTTTCATTCCTTATAGCATCTTCCAATACAATGTTATGCATGTCTACTCAGAAGTAAACCCCATAGAGTTCAGTGGAACTTCCTCTTGGGTATGTTTGCAGCCTTAGAGCTGAACTGTGTGAATTTCAGTGGAGGGTGTGGGAGGAAAGTTTTCATGAAATTACCATTGCTTATCTTTTTTGCATACTATGTTGCCACCTGTTCACTGCCATTCCTTTCCCCAGTCTTCTGTTTCTTTTGCTAAGGTGCAACTTCGGAGTGATTTTTTAAAAACATAGTTTTCCTGAGCCAGTATCAGCATGTAGGCAATGTGATGATGTCACATCATCACAAGGTAATCAGCTTTGGTTTACAATGTAACCAGAGTGATAGTAGGATGCATTGTCCTCACAATGAATAGGCTTCCTCATGATGCTATAGGATATCACAATGCCAAGACAGAGTGAAGGCAATGTTTCCTGCACTCACTCTGAATTGGCAAATACTTTCACCCTGTTTCTCAGCTCTTTTAATCACAGGAAAAAAAAATGTTCAGAGAGGCAATTTTTTCATGAAACACACATGGCTTAGATCCAGATTTAGCCATACTTAAAGTAGACCCATTAAAGTAGACTCAAAGAGATATGACGTCCTCTTATATTGTTCAAGTAGCTTTTAAGGGTGCCTCAATATTTTTAACATTTTAAATTTTTTAAAGAAAGTTTAATATTGTATTATTTTGAGACTTTTATTGTTGTTGTTTTTATTACTTTGTTGTTGTTGTTTGGTTTTATAATTGTAAACCACCCCGAGGGCATTTGCCAGTTAGGTGGTATAGATATCTAATAAATACATACATAAATAAATGATCTGAATGTGATAATGGGCAATTTGACGATCCATATGGTTAGATGGATACCTGATACCTGATTACAGTGACCATGGGGACGCATGAAAGTGATAAATACAATAAAGTTGCATATTGTTAATGTAGAAAAGTTACCTTTCCTTGCTGGATATTTAAAATCACTGACAACCATCATATCAGCATCTGGAAATCTCATTAAATTAAACAACAACAACACCTAATCAAGATCAACCCCTCTGCCTCCATAAATGTATTCCACAAATAATTCCTTGTCCGCTTTTGTCCTCTTTTTCTCCATGCAGCATATGAAACAACTCATATTTCTAACTCTGTGAATATAGCTGCAGACAAGAGGAAAGCGAATTTAATGTTCAAGTGGGTTAGGCGGAAATACATTTTGCATATCACACAGGGTATGTAAATTAAAGGAAGACCTGAGAAGGCAGATAGCCATTTTTCAATTATGTGTCAAATATGCTATTTCTGATAGACTTGTCAGTTAAAAAAAGAAAAGAAAAAGACAGGAGGGGGTGGGTAGGGGAAGCTGTAGCTGTAAATACCAAGTTGTTCAGTGAAGCAGGATCAGCACTTCTAATATAGCGCATGATCCATAATCGCCTACTCAACTATCACGGCAATAAGTATTTTGATTGTACCTGTTCCTGCAGTTATCAAGAGAATGTTCCTCTTATTACAAAATAATCTAGGTGTTTGCATTAGCTCTGGTCTCAAAAAGGATGTCTAGTTGTGGTTACTTGATCTGGTTATTTGTGGCAAAAGCTATTTCAGCAATGACGCAAGCTACCAATCAAAGGGCTCTGCCACCCTCTTACATTATTCAAGCAACTTTACATGAAAAAGATTGAAGTGATGTTTGTGAACTTCATTACTCAAGGTGACAAGTTAATGCATGAATGATGGCACAGATCTTCTAGAGAAGATTTATTGTGCCTGTAAAACTAAATAAATATCTAAAGATGCAGGTTTCACCCTCCACCAGAGCTCGTACCCAAGTAGTATACATTATTGAACATGTTATATTGAAGTTGACATGAAGTGTCAACAGTGGCTGTCTGCTGCATATTATATAATATATTCGACAAAAAGAAAGACTCTGTTAAGCGAGTGGGCATTTTATTTCTATATTTAAAATTTACTTTAATAATTGAACATTTCAAACAGGGTAACTAAAAGATCTCTTAGATCATGCAGGCATATTATTCTAATTTGAAATATACATCAATAGAAACAAATGCAAGCATTGAACCTCCCTTTGTAAAGTCAGAGGCATAAACTTATATCAAGACTTTTAGCTGACATTGGCATAAGTTTTAAAAATGTCCATTTCAATTTACCCATTTTGTAAGGTGTCCACATTTTTAAAAACCTTTGAGAAGGATGTTTAAAAATGGTGGCTTTATTGGACTCTACTTCATTTGTCTTAAATTAGAAACCAGAAGTTTAACATTTCCAAGTAATTGTTTCATTCACTTATACATTACAACTATACATTTAAGTTGTTGAAAGTTCAGAAGAGAAATGATATGATAATTTTCCTAAAGAAGCAAAAACTGGACTTTTATGCCATCATCATGAAATGTGTTTGTTTACCTGCTGTTATCTGGTTCAGATCCCATTCCAAGAATCCCTCTATCATTGGTCATGGTATTGCCCATGTACACAGCATCGGCCCCAGTATCATGACATCAGCATGTGCTTGTAGCTCTGATGCGGGCTCTCGTTTCATGTGCTTGGACTTCATTCTTAGGTTATCCCACTCATTGACAGGGATGTGACATTACATCCATTAAACTAAAGCTTTAAACTAAAGCAAAGATCTTTACGAAATGTAGACGAGCCAGCAAAGAAACAAAATCAAATAAGAAAAACAAAATTGAAATGTAACAATCCTCACAGAGGACAATCTCTGCAGAGGAAGATCTGGAGGATTAAAACCTCATGCAAGCTTTATCCATGAATACTGTTTCCGAACTGAAAATAGTTCAACCTGCATTACTTTTTAAAATTTAGTGAAAGCAGTTGGTTCTATAGCCAGAACTATAACCTGGTTTTTCTGGGATGAAAACTGTTTTGACAGAAAAGGGAAGACTTCAGAAATCTTCAGGTAGAGCTTCACTGTAATGCCCTCTTGAAATTCTCCACCCTCTTTGTGGGCAGAGAAATTGGGGGTGTGGTGGGGGATCATTTCACCAAATTCCTGCACAGGGAGGAGAAATTCTCCAACAGGTTTTTTTGGGGGGGGTTGGGTTGGGTTGGGGGGGTTGACCACTAGCAGTAACACAAATTCTTTTTTATTGTTTGTAGCCTGGCCACCATTGTGCATCTTCCACAATGCCCTGGACATAATGTCATTCGGGGGCATTGTGGGGCAAAAATGGCAGCAGCCACAAATAATGGTGGAGAATATTTGGAGAAAAAATTGCAAAGTGGCCTTGTTATATGGGAGTGAGAAAAAGAAAAATAGTAGAACATTTCTCAGAAAATCTGTCTTCTGAGAAATCTTAGCTCAGCTCTAATATAAAATAGTTTAATATAGCAGATGTAGAAGCAAAATAAATTGGTGTTCTTCTTCAAGACATAGGTCACACTGCTGAATAGTCTTTTCCCTCTTTCATTCTTTAGCTAGTATTAATACATTCATCTTTACACTGGACCTTTAAGCTTTGACACTTCTTTTGCGAAATGCCCTTAGATAGCTTTGGGGGGCAGCAACATTGTTTTAACTTGATTACTTTAAAGACAGGTATTATATCCAGCGATATTCAAAATCCACAATGTTTTATTTTACATTTTAGGTTCTAACAGGAGGCACAAGGCTGAGAAGAAGCAAAAGGAATTCTCATTTTATGAAACATTCTGTATCTGATTTCAGACTACAAGCTTCGTGATACCTGATAAGAGATGACTCCCGGTAAATCATTTCTGGCTAAGGAAAGGCCTGTTTGGTGGTGTGTGGGAAGCAGAATTTTCATGGGAAAGATGGTGTGCGGAGATGAACCTCTCTGCATGCTGTGCTCTCCATCACAATCATGCTAAAAACAAAAACAGAACCCAATAGAGTATGATTTCTATGAGGAGGATAATAACACACGGTGATGACCCTGCATGCTGTCCTCCCCATCACAACTGAACTCGCCCTACCCCACTGCAACAGCTGTTTAGCAGGCTGGGGGAAGGTGATTTATAAGGGTGTGCAAGAAGCGTCGTTTGCATGTGCTGCCCTCCCAAAGAAAACGCCTCTCCCCCACTCCTCCCAAACACTTGAGTGGCTTGCTCAGGAGTATGCAATCTGCAGGAGAATTCGGCAGTGGCGGCGGTGGGGGAATTTGGCAGTGGGAAACTGGGCACCAGTGCAGGCCACACTGAAGGCCTCCGGGGTCCAGATGTGGGTCAGTCACATGTGCTTTAAAAGAACCAGTTTATGTTAATCTAACATTTCTTTTTCACTCCTCTAACAAGGAGAATATCAATTTTGTTATATAAATTATTTGAATGATTTGAAATCTAGACACCTGTTCATCCATCCATTTGAGTTTAACTTGTACATGTAGATTTGTTTTTGCATTATTGATAGACACAATTTAATATTTTTCATAATTAGTTACAAATACAGCCACTTGTCCAAATTATTACATTTCCTATCATTTCTGAAAGAATATTTAATGCATCTCTGACAAATAACATAATATCAGCAGCATAAAGTCCTAATTAGCTCGTATGCTTCTAAAAATATATATATCCATAATCAATGCACATTGACTGGGGGAAAGGGACACCTTGTAATCCCAGAGGTTGAGAAACAACCCGGGTGTGATTTTATTTTATTTTGTGATGCATCAAAAGCTTTTGATGTGGAATATGATGCATTAACAGCATTCATCAACCAATCTCCCAAGTCATTGCCTACTGTTAGTAGTGTAAAAGCCCCATTCCACTTTGTCAAAGGCCTTGTCCACTTCTATGAATATGGCCACTGAAGTAATACAATAAGGTTAGGAATACTGAATGACATTTGCAATTTTTCTGATATTGTGAATTACGTAACAATTATGCAAGAAGTGTTCCTAATCAAGACGATGATTATATTGTTCAATTAGTTGAGATGATCAACTGGCTGGAATAGCTGTAGAAATATTTGCATCCTGATTTAGGAGCAATATTGGATAATTAGATGACTATGTAGATGTAACTTTGAAACTGTGGAAAGTGTGGTGCAGAATGGGATTATGGTTGCTGTCACTGCACTGAGCTTCTGTGCATCTAATTTAGTGTATGCAGTAGAACCCGATGCATTAAAACTGGGTTCCCCATCATGCAGGGAGAGTCCTATGGACATACAGTTACACATAAATGGGATCTATTCAGAAATGAAGGCTGCAATCCTATACACACTTACCTGGGAGCAAGTCCCATTGAACTCAATGAGGCTTACTTCTGAGTAGACATACTTAGGATTGTTCTGTTAACTGACAGCTCATGTGACACCCCCCCCCCATGCATTCCAAGTAATATCTGCACAGTCCTAACAAGTCAGTGGCACAGTGTCCCTGCCAGGCTTTGGAACTGTAAAATTTTGGCAGTTTTTCAAGCTTCCAGGAGAACCCTTCCCTTTGATATTGTATTACACATTTCTAATATTGATAGTGTAATCTTGATTTCAAAATGTTTATAAAATTCCCCTAGATACCTTCAGTTCCTTGAGGTTTTTTTGGGGATGACGACGACGACTGTTAATTCTATTGTAATTCTGTTGTAACGGGGCTTTTCTTTGTTTTCTTGTTTTTTTCCCAGTGGAAGGATGTTCAGAGTATAAAAGTTTTGAGAACAATTAGCAAAAATATGATCTATCTCTTCAGTAAATGTGAAGATTTTAGTTTGATTCATATTGCAGACACCCGATGGTAATTCTGCTGCTGCTGCTTCAAATACATGTTTCTTTTTTTGGGGGGGTATTTTTGTTCTGGTGTGTTGATGGGAATAATAATAAGGAAAAAAATCCTTCTATTAAGGAACTCCAGTTTTTGTTTCTTTAATGATCTCACATTTTCATCAGTATACCCAAAAGGCACCTATATGGAGGATTTGGTAATATGCAAATTTAATTGATCAGTAATAAATTAATTTATGCATTAAGAAGCAGATGGTTAATTGACACAAACTTCTCTTAATTGGTCAACAGTCCTGTTTTGCAGCAGCTTCTACATCTCATCACTGTGTATGTCTTTTCCTCTACAGAGCGTCTGTTTTCTTTTCCTATTATTAATCCATAGATCAGTGTTGATGATTCGCTGCACATATCTCAGCTTCGGGTCAAGTCTCTCGACGAGTCACAATATCTGTTCAGAAAATTATGAGCACCAAGGATTATCTTCCACTGAACCTCTTAACAACAATATCTATATTATAGGGCATCCCTGAGGAGAATCCACTTATCTAATAGAAGATGTTCAAAACCGCTAGAGATGTTTTTAGTAAATCAAATTCAGTTTGGCTGCAATGGTTTGCAGGGAAAGGGGGAAGAAAATTCCACTCTTTTGCAACCTGCTTTCAGACACATGGTAGCTGGTGCCACTTGCAATCACAGTGGAATCCTATTCTTGGCCAAAGCATGAAACAACCCCCTACTACAATGATATGGGGGGGGGGTATTGTTTGTTGTTTGTTTTTTTAATGGCCCAGTGTCTTGCATCCATGTTTCTAGGTCAACTGACAAGGCTTGAGGATGTCATCCTGGGGAGCAGGCTTTGGTCTTTGCCCTTCCCTGCCCTGCTGGTAGACCAAATCCCCAGCTGGCAGAAGTAAGTCTTGGACTCTTTGGAAGGAGGAAAAAAAATCTGAAGTAAGTAAAGGTTTCTTTGCTGTGGAGTGTGATGGGAAAGCTCAGAGGTGGTGTTAGAGGGCAGCTCACTAACATCTTTCATTTGGAGCCCCAAATCTCTGGTAGGCCATCTGCCCCACCACCCTGCTGTCAATGGGCACTTGCTGAAATACAGGTACAGGGGCACTGATTATCTCTGTTGCATCTGATCCCCCTGGATTAGCTGGCTGTTTGCTCACGTGTGCTTCATCTCCTGCTTTTTGCCGACAATGGAACCAATTACCTAGGGAGGTTGTAGGCTCTCCCACACTGGAGGCATTCAAGATGCAGCTGGACAGCCATCTGTCAGGGATGCTTTAATTTGGATTCCTGCATTGAGCAGGGGGTTGGACTTGATGGCCTTATAGGCCCTTTCCAACTCTACTATTTTATGATTCTATGACATGTACTTTACCTCCTGCTGCCCACCCCACCTACCCACCCTGAATCTTTCTGCCTAAGATTTTTTTCTGAAATCAGATGCCCTCCTCTCTCCTGTCCATACATCTCTTTTTACAGACTTTAGAGCATATGTAAATTAGCATATGCAAATTTGTGCTTTTTTTTTTTGTCCTGGGGGCCTGAGCCCTCAGATCTTTTCGGTACCTAGAACCGTCCATGGGATAGCTGAACGTATTGCTACAGAGAATAAATTGGGGACTCAGGAGATTGCTGTGTATTCATTCTCTGTATATTTCATAACTGAGACTTATTCTGAGGCAGAATACTGTATATAGCAGGGGTGCACAAACTTTTCGGCCCCGAGAATTGCATGTGATTCTTGCCCCCAAGAGGTTGCATGCATGCATATACATGTGCACATGCTCATGTACCCCACCCCACCCCACCCCAGTGATCTTGATACAGACTGATCTTTCCTCGCTGCCAGCACCTTTGGGGAAAGAGTGATCTGTGTGGTCTCTAGGGGAGGGTGAAATCAGTAGGGGGAATTCGGCAGTGGTGACAGGATGTCGGGGCACACATGGGGACTGCAGTTAAGGCCTTGGGAGCTGCACGTGAACCCTGGGCCATGGCTTGTGCATCTCTGATATACAGTATATTACAGTATCCCTATGCAGGAGTTACAAAATTGAAAGTGTGGAGGGGACATGGGAACATGCGTGCCACTGTTTCCCCCTCCACCTCATTGTCTTGACTGGAAAGGTCTGAAGGGAGACTGCAACGGTGTTCAGTTAAGTCTTTCCTGCACAGGAGCCAAGCAGTGCACCGGGAATAAACAAGGGAATGGGATTGCTTCATTTCAGATTACGACAGACTCAAACTTACAGTAGTTGAAAGTAAGTGGGATGATATCTCACCCCACACCATCCTAGCTCGAGTGCTGGAACCAAAAACCAGAATCACCCTGGCGTGTCCCAATGTCATGGGCCACCACCAGGTCTCAGCGGTGGGTTCCTACCTTTGCTAATGCAGAGACGCTAATGCATTTAGGGGGTTATTTTAGCAGTGGGTTTGACAGTGCTTACCGCATGGTGTCTTCTACCTCTTAGGGCTATAAGGAACCACCAAGAGATGTGCTATGGGACTTGGTTAGTTTAGAAGCTGGGCAGTGAATAGAGTGTCCATGTATTCTGGAGGTCCTATGCCAGCTGAATAGAGACTGGGAAAAGTTCCTCCGCTTCATGCCAATAGAGGAAAGCCAGTATACCCTTGCAAAACAGCACGTGGGCTGGTTGGTTGAATCTGTCAGTGGCCGGGCTGTCCGATGTCTGGATACTTGCCTTGCCATATCCTACACCAAACTCTGTAAGCTGAAACCAATAAAGCTGAGGACCATTTTATACCATCTTCTGTCATAGCATGATTCCTGCTCTCCAACTCTGTGCCTGCTCTGTGCTGCAACCACTAATAAAATGATCTATTCCATTCTATTTGACTTTATGATAGGTCAGTATTAAAATATATCAGAAAAAAGGGTTCATAATCTATATTGCAAAGGCCTATACAGAGTTTTATTTGAGTTTAACTTAAGACACTCCCTTGTAGACAAGTTCCTAGTGTGAATAGATTTCCATGTGTCTCAAGGAAGTTTCTGGTCAAATTATTAGATTTTACATTGCTTGGATTTCCACAGAAAAGACCATTAGATCCTTAGTATAACAGGGGCCTTATTTCATACAAAGAGCCACTACCACTAGCAAATATGCTGATTGGTTATACAAAATGCCCCACCCTGTTTTGCACAGCCTGCCGATTCACGCTTACCAGTAATGGCCTTTGATGGCCAGTGGTTACTCCAAGCCCTGAGAATCTGTGTCCCATCCCATGGTTTTTCTAGTCTTCAGTGTGTGTGTGTGTGTGTGTGTGTGTAGTTTTGATATTGGAACTGGATGGAGAATGCTCCTAAGGGATTTCTCATTGGCAGAAGCAACCTCTAGGATATTGCCACAACGCTGTTGTGGCTTTGGGACTAGTACTGCCTGAATGGGTGCTTGCTTGCTTCCCCTTTGTTATATCTCTATAATATGCAGTTTTTAAAAAGACCGGCAGTGGCTGGTGAAGCAGTTTACTAATGGAAACTGCTTACAGCTTTTGCAGGGAAATCAAGGCAGGGAATTTCTGACATCACCTGCATAACCAATGGGACATGGCAGTAGAGACTGGGGCATCTGAGCCAGCACCATAAAAAGGATGAGCCATGTGGTTGATCATTGGAGAATCACCTCTTGTTTGGGCTGCCATGGAGGGGCTCTAGTCAGAAAACATGTGCTGCCATGATGCTAAGGAATCTCCTTTCCCTACCAACAGTTATGGGTAAGGATAGGAGTTCCCCACTTCAGTCACTCTTCAACAGTGGCCAATGGTTCCCACTTGTGAATTGCTTTACATTGGCCACCACTAAAAAGGGGGCCTCAGTCTGGGGATACTCTTTCTTCCTAAGGAAATTGGCTTTAAAAAGATGCCCCTAGAACTTCCCGCTGTATAGAAGTGAGGAGTGTGAAACATCGTGCTGGTAGGTGGTAAGCAAAAAAAGAAGATGTGGAGATATCACCAATTTCTAATGTAAAGGAACTCGCATGTTACATTCACAGGCTTTAACAATACGCTATGTCGATTTATGTATTGTAATTCTCACCAGGGCTTTCTTTTCCAGGTAAAGTAGCTGAATGTTTTAGAATTTATATATCAATTTGTTGGAAAGTACAGTGCTCTGGGCCCTTGGGTAATAACTTGCAACTCTTCAGACTCATGGGAACATCATGCAAAACTGATGCAGAGTACTTGATGACTCTTATAACCAACCATGGTGAAAAAGGCAGTTATTTAAATACATTTCAAAGTATATAATAAATTGGGTGATGGTACAGCTGTATTGATGTTTTGAGACCGCCTGGGGCTTGACTCAGTCTGACAGACCGCCCTCTCTGAGATTATTCTTACAATTTAAACCTTATCCCCCTGAGCCAAAAGGATTTTTTCAATATTCAAGCAAAAAGTCTCGAATTGTCAACATAGCTCCTGGAAAGAGTCAACTTGCAAGCTCAGGACCTCGCTTTGCTCCTTCCCAATGCTTCATTATATCACACTTGTCACCTATGGGGATACACCAGCCCATACCATTTGCAAGAACTGTGGCTTCATGATACACTTAGCTGATCAAGAGAAGATGACTGGTAGAAGCCAACCAATAATACTACATATGGCTACTTTTGCTCCAAAAATAAGTATTACTTATCAGTGGGCACTCTCTAGGCCTGGTTTGTGCAACTTACCAACCTACCAATTTAGACCTATCCAGCAAAGTCAGACCTACGAAACATTTATTCTAGCCTGCCAGGTTCTTGACAATCTCAGTTCCTGCAAACCCAGGTAGGCAGCAATAACAAAAGATATTCCAATTCTCTTGTGGGCTCTCATGCATACTTGGTAGTTGCCTTGGCTTGGTGGTTCATAGATTGTGCAGGCTTCTTCTAAGCCAGGGATGGGGAATGTGTAGCCCTCCAGATGTTGATGGATTGCAATTCCCATTGGTTATGCTGGCTAGAGCTGATGGGAATTGCAGTCCAACAACATCTGGTGGGCCAAACATTACCCACCACCACTAATCTTTGGTATGTTTTTCATTTCTTTTGGTTTCATTAGGTTCATAAAACTCCTAGCCTAGAAGGGCTATAGTCTTCAAACTACTTCCTATGAAAACACCCCATTGACTTAAGGAACTTTAGGACTGTACTGTAACCAAACTTTTGTATGAATTAATTTCTGCCTCTTTGCAACACCATTAAGAGGAGGAAGCTAGAAATCATGCCTCTGGGTCATTTGTTAAAATCTTTTCCTGGGTCCACCTGGTTGATTGGCTCATGTGTTATGCTTTGAATTATAGTGTGATCTTCCAGTGTGATTTCTTAGAGTAGGTTTAACTTAGGCATGAGCTGCAATGAACACCTTTTGTCAGGGCTGACCCAGGGCTGTCTGATGTGAGTCGGAACAAGGAGCTGAGTGAGAACCAAGGTCCATAAAAGAGCAAGGAAGACCTTTTTACTAACTAAGGCAAGGTCCCAGCCCAAACAGGAGTCTCTTATAGTCCTTCCTGCCCAGTAGGGCCCAATGGCCAGCTGAGAGGCCAGGGTCAGTCCAGAGCTTGAGAGTACTTCACTGCCAAGAAGTTGTACTAAAATGTACTCCTAACAGCTTATCATATGGGGTTGCTGTACAGATCTATATAATTTCTTGGTTTTAGTTCCAGTGGCTCCAGGCACATTTAAACAGATATTTTGTATATTACTACTTTTGGAGCAATATTCTAACCAGAGATTAAACCCTGCTAGGAAACTAAACCCTACCAGGTAATCATCCTTAATACTGAAGGCTTTTCTCTATCCTCTTGTACCTGCCCTTTACCTGTTGCCAGCCAAGTTTCATAGATTTCATAGATCATAGAGTTGGAAGGAGCCTACAAGGCTATCGAGTCCAACCCCCTGCTCAATGCAGGAAAGTTAGTGAAGTTCTCTTCACTAACCTCATCTAAGTGCTGCTACTTCTTCCCTCATCAATGTTTCAGTTTTCCCTACTACTATGGGGCCCATGCCCTTCTCATCAATTCCTCTTCTTTTTGTTGGGTTTGCTCCCTGGTGTGTGTTGCTCTCTCACTGGATTTGTGCCTTTGTTGCTGCTGTTGACCTCTCCATTTTAGACATTGCAGCATTACCCTTCTCTACTTCAGCATATTCATCATGATCCAATGATTGTTTTGGCCAATTAAGTGTTGATTGCTAACAGCACAGCATGGGCTGGGGGAGGGTATAGACTGGTAGCTAGTTAGATGTAATATATTCTGTTTGAATTAGGAAAGTATAGCTCACAGCATCAGTGCTGGTGAAATAGCTTTGCATCAGTGTAAGATTAAAGTTCTGATTGCAAAAGCAAAGAAGCAAATGACCAAAGAAAAAAGAACTTAATGGAAGTGACCCTATGGCTATCTTACTGCCATCTTTGACATATCTTTGCTAAGGATCTCTTTGGAAGGAGACAAGAACAGCTCATTAGTTCTATTTTTGTTCTTTGCCTGTGAATAATAAGACCATTCAGGTTATATCATCAGTTGATTAAATGAAAGCTGATTGACATTTATTAGTAGATAGATTATTCTTCTGAATAGCACCAGAAAAAGACAGACTGTGTCCTGAGGTTCATTGTATCACCTTATTTATTTATTTAAAGGGGGGGGGGTGCTTTCCAAAAGCCCCTATAGCACTTTCAGTGTGTGTTAATGGCAGTATAATCCTTATCTCACTCATCTTTAACCCCATTTCCATTTAGAAGAAGGAGTACCAAGAGTGAGAAAACAGTCCTCTGTGTTTACCTGTTGGTCATATACACTGCCTAAGAAATTCTATCGCAAGCTTGGAAAAAATAGTACAGTATATTAGAAACAGGAAGGAAGAAGTTGGCAAATTGCAATTGCTTCTGTTCTGTCTATTAATACATTTGCTTTTTATACTTTTTGTATATAATTCTCAGACCACTTACCCCAGAACTGGGATAGCCAGTTGCTGTATTAATGGTGGGACCATAGCTTTACACATTAAATCAAGAGGCATGTATATTATTCAAGTGAATAATACCTCTATCTTTTACAATTTGATTTCTCCCCCTATCCATTGTTAGTGAAACTGTGGGGAAACGTTTTACCACTATGATTAAATTTGGGCCCCAAATGATCAGGGGCCAGAAAAAGTTTTTGTTTGTTTGTTTGTTTGTTTTAAATGCCCTTTCCATTCTTTTTGCAAGGTGTTTTCTTGCCCCTGCTAGTAAGTTACTCAACAATGTTCTGTTTCCTCTATACACTTTCTGAAATAATTTAGAAAGTAATACTCAAAACAGTCTTCCATTGTTTTTCTTTAACCCCCTTACTCCTTTTCCCTCATGGGTCTGTTTATTTAGGTTATAAGCCTGTGGGCAGGGTTTTAATCATTCTTAATCTTATGTCTTGGTGCTTAATAAATAATACTTTAAAGCAGGGATAGGCAACATTTTGGCTCTGTGGGCACATTTGGGAATTTGAGGAACTATCCTGGCACAACCAGAAAATGGCTGCCATGGGTGGGCATGGCTAGTCACAAATGACAAGCAACCCATCCAGAGGCATTCATGTGTAATTAAGATGCCAGTAAGAAAATATAAACTGATTTTTAAAATAAAAATTGGGAGGAGTAGGGTGCCTTGGTGGGTACCACTACCAAGGAAAGTGTTTGGGGGCACACGGGTGCCTTGGGGCACCACGTTGCCCACCCCTGCTTTAAAATATCCCGATTAATTTCTTTAAAAACATAGATAGATTTCATAGGTCATAGAGTTGGAAGGAGCCTACAAGGCTATCGAGTCCAACCCCCTGCTCAATGCAGGAAACTAGAAGAGGGGTCTCCCATCCAAGTAACAACCAGGCTTGACCCTGCTTAGCTTTCCACACTCAGACAAGCTGAGCCAGCATAAGCCACAGGCCTGTATAGAATATCTCTCCAATATTATTTTACACTGCCACCATATGTCCAAAAATCTGACACCATTAGCCTTAATACCAGTTCCATTTACTAGAAAGTAAGGTTTAAAGCAACCATAACAACTACAGCCTACAGCCTATGATCCACATTTAATATCCCCAGGAGGATTAAGAAACATTGTACTAAATTTTGAAGCTTGAACTTGAGATTTGTCAGCTCATGTACTTGTCTTGTGCTATTTTAGAAGACTAGGACAACTGAGATTTTATTAGCAATACAGATTTGTATGTGTTAGTTTTCTCATTGTGCCACTTGCTGTTATTCTCTGTTACCCAGGGTAATCATTTTCACATATTGATGACATTGCTAAATAGAGGCTATATATAAACACACACGCATGCACAAATAGAGGGAGAGAAAAAAAATCAGTGTACCAACAGTCTTATTCACTGTAGACATCAATGAAGAATAAAATAAAAAATAAAGCAAAATAATGTGCTGCTAGAAGACATTAAAGCAAGATGGCAGTAAGGACTAGACAGTACATCCCTGAAATTGTAGCCTGACTTTGCTTGATAGCATTAGATAAGAAATCACTTTTCCACTTCGAAATATGCATTCAAATGTGAGTTTCATTAAATGCACATCAGTATGTTGCTACCTATTCCAGTCAAGTCTGATAATGAATATGATGCAGAGATAATACACCTGTCTGGACTTGTAAATGTTGTACTGGGGAAAAAAAAATCAAGATTGGACTGTGTAAATGAAATTGGGATGAATAGGCCTGTTACAAGCAATTCTGACTCTAATATCCTTAATTACTTCATTGTATGACAGTGAAACCCATCTAGTAAAGTAAAAAAAATAAAAATTAAACCCCCTGGACACTTAAAGTCAGCCAATAATGTTTCATCTCAAGAAGCTTTAGTCATCTGCAGTTAACAGCAAGTCTCTGCAGAAGATAATCAAATAGATAATGGAGAATTAGTGTTACTGTCAACTTAAATGTATAAAGGGTTGTCAAAGAAATTAAAGTCCACAACTGAAGTAGCATAAGTCCTTTCAGGATTAAATCACAAGCATCCAAGTTGAAAATCCACTGGAAGAATGATTCTTTCCATGAATCAAAGCATGGTGAATATGTAAATTTATATATAGAATTCCCCACTTAATCACTTGCAGGGTTGGGATTAAGGATCATGCTATGTATGCTATTGAGCAGGGACACAGCTGGCTTTAGTCTCCTACTACCATGCAGTGATCTGGCAGATTCCTTGTAGACAGTCTGCTTGCCTTCACCCTCCTTCTGCTGGACTCATTTAAAATTATTCATGGTACAGAAAATGGTGTCTGTTCTCTTGGCCCATGACTGGCAGACTGTTCTGTCTGAAAAACAATATGTGTTTTTTTCTATTGTGATTTGGTGTGCGAAGATGGATGGTACATGATGGGAAAGGTGCCTGCTGCTATGTGCGCATGAGTGCTGACAAAGCAGTCTGGGATTGCCTTATATGCAGAAGCCGTGTAGAGCCATAGAACCTAGTTCCACATAGGACCTAAATCAGGGACATTACTAGGCACTTGAAAGATTTTGGGTGCAGGCCCATGCATGTCATGAGACATAAATCTGCTTAAAAATCTGGATTGGCTCATTTGTAAATATATAAGTCATGGCTTACGCTGGCTCAGCTTGTCTGAGTGTGGAAAGCTAAGCAGGGTCAGGCCTGGTTATTACTTGGATGGGAGACCCCTCTTCTAGTTTCCTGCATTGAGCAGGGGGTTCCAATTGATGTCCTTGTAGGCCCCTTCCAACTCTATAATCTATGAAACTACTAGGATCTATTTACATTTCACAGAAGGCAAAGACAGCCAATTAATTCCCTATCTTAATCACCCCAAATAAAACAAGTTTTTCAATTAATTTGCACCCCACCCCCAGTTCATCATCCCAAATCAGGAGTTCCTCTTCAATTACAATTAATTTGTAATGGCTGGCTGTGAACAGGTGTGAAAAGTAGCAGGTACATTTTTTCATGAGCCCTTTCTCACACACATCCCTCTGCTAAAAATGGCAACGTTTACACCAAAATGGAGTTTCAAAACTTTGAAAGAACACTAATTCAAAAGCAAGCCAAGAGCAAATCAGGGAATCACACTCAATTAATTTCCCAATGCCCATCCAGATACTGCTCCAATATTAACCAATTCCTCTTCAATTAAATACCCCACATATCAATGATCATTATCTTCATAAATTAAATTCAAAATAAAATAAAATGGTGTATAATTCCATCCTGGGGTGGGGGGATTTAAAGTGCTGGGTTTGTGGTGGGAGGAGTGAGGGCTGGAGAGTGGGTTGAACAGAGGAAGGATTTAAGAAAGGAACAGGCAAGTTTGTAGGTGAGTATTTGAGGGAGGGAAAAGATGAAACAAGGACTGAGCAGAGTGGAGGAGATAGAAAGAGTCTGGAAAGGGAAAGGGGAGGTGGAGGCAGTTGTGGAAGGATGGATCCAAAGGAGTGCTTTTGTGTGGCTGTGTGATTTCCCCACACCTCCTTTGCACACATTATCTTAAAAGTCACGTGCCTCAATTTTCCCTTTCTGTGGTATGAGTTACTGGCTGTTGGAGATTCAAAAGACTGCTACGCCTCTGCTGACCCCCTTGGCTTCACCTCCACTGAACCTGCCCTTAGCCTCACCAGCCTCAGTGGACACCAGCCACCACTGGGTACCGTGGTGGTCCAAAGAGTATGGTTTCTTTCTGGGCTCCTGAGGTGAGATCCCTAGTATGGTTCCTAATATGGTTTCTGGGCTCCCTGTGTGAGATCCCTAGTGCCTTACACAAATGGGGTATTAGCAGGGTAACAAGAAAATGTCTGAACAAATTCATGGAGGAGAAGGCTATCAATGGCTACTCGTCCTGATTGTCTGTATGCCTCCACCAGTATCAGAGGCAGTATGCCTATGTACTCCAGTTGCTGGGGAACATGGGTGGGAGGGTACTGTTGCACTCATGTCCTGCTTGTGGGCTTCCCACAGGCAGCTGGTTGGCCACTGTGTGAACCGAATGCTGGACTCGATGGACCCTTGGTCTGAACCAGCATGGCCCTTCTTACGTTCTGCCTTTTTTTGTTTGTTGGCGTTTAGAAATTTGTGCCTGTGAAAAGGGGACTTTGGGAGTATGGCTATACTTAAGGATACAGTTAATTCTTTGTGCCTGAATGCAATACAATTAATAATATGTAGGAGGATGTACAGCATGCAGGTGGCATCAAGAGCACATAATGCAGGCCACATGCTGAAGCTAAGCAGGTATGAGCCGGGTCAGTGCTTGGATGGGTGACTGCCTGGGCTGCCCACATCTGTTCTCCTGCACTGAGCAGGGGGTTGGACTCAATGGCCTTCCAACTCTACGATTCTATGTATTTTCCTCACTACTGACTTAAACCCCCACATAAATGGAATTAGGGAGAATTCTATATTTCTTTACACCATCTTGTAGCCACCTTTCATGATCATACTCTTCTGAAGGCAGCTTACAGGATAAAAACAGTACGAAGTGCATCCACGGTTGAGCTGTGGTTTCTCTATTTTTGGAAATTGGCTGCGGAGAATCATCTTTGGATCAGACATCCTGTTTCCTACCTTTTGTGGTTTTTCCTGATGAAGACAAGGTGATGAGACACTGCTTTGTGAGTTGGTACTAAATCTAACAATGTAATCATTATCCTTCTAAAGTATCTTGTTATGAACCACATTAATAGGTAATTTTTCATTTCCCATTTTCAGTGTGTTGCAGGGTATTCCACTTTGTCAAACATAACTATAGCAATCATACTCAGCTGCATATCAATAAAAGATCAGCCAACAGGAGTGCAGGGCACCTCACAGCCTTCCTGGCTCTCAGTACCATTGCCACGACAAGTAAATATGTATGGCAGAGAGGTGCTTGAACTGGCTAATCGTCAGCATCCTTTTTCTTCAATCAATGTGCAATTATACCCTGCCATTGTCCATTCACTTACAAATATACACTGAGGGAAAGGTTAGAACGGAGGGTCATTCACAATAGAAAGACATGTTGGGGGAAAACAGCAAATACAGATTGAACCTTACAATTGACACCAACCCAGTGATGTTCCTGAGGAGAATAATAGTGACTGTCACTGCAAGAAACAGTTGCAAAGAGGTTTAAAAAAGAAAATTAAAAAATTAAAGGGTAGGTCCCCCAGAAATGTTTTGATATGTTCACCCTCCAAAATCGATGGAATGGCCTCCCCTATTTTGCCACTCTCAAATGTGACTGCAAATTGGGAGGGTGGAATTTGCTACAGCCTTATGATACCCATAATCCATTGGCACTCAGTATGTGAATGTGATATGGGTTTCATTTCCAGCTGCGTCCCTCTCTGATGCTGCAAAATGACTTGGGATTCTTGCCATCCAAAAGGACTTACCGGAACATCAGGTTGTTTTATCAGATAATACCTCTCAATATTCCACAATGTCTACCTTTAATCTGAGAGGTTCTTTGTCTAATGACAACATTTCATGCAAAGTTCCCAATCAAGCACTGAATAAAGCAAGCATTGATGGACCTACATGTTCATGTCTAGCTAAGGTATCCATGAACACGATGTCCTGTTCCATCCACAGCAAAAGAGCAAGAATACTTGTGCACAGAAATTGCATTTTTAAAATTTATTTCATTCGTTTCATTTATTACATTTCTATACCTCCCAATAGCTGAAGGTCTCTACACATACAGTCATGTGAAAAGGAAAGTACACCCTTCTCAAGTTCCATGGTTCCACATATCAGGACAGAAGAAAAATCATCGGGCTCCATGCCGCTCAGAAGATCGAGGCGGGGGGGGCGCCACCGGAGAGAGGCAAGCCCCCCCACAGATTTGTGAACACCGCTGCCAGGTGCTGCTAAGCAAATGCCCTTGATGAATTGATCATCATTGCACTCGGTCATGTGTTGTTGTTCATCTGCGGTTGTCTTTACCTAATTTTGAGACCTGCTATGGGCCCGATGATTTTTCTTCTGTCCTGATACGTGGAACCATGGAACTCGAGAAGGGTGTACTTCCTTTTTCACATGACTGTATCTCCCTTGATGAACTGGAGCAATTGTGGTTATCAGATGATATTCTTGAATCAGATTTCCTCTCTTATTATCTTTTTCACATTATACCTTCTGTGTCCTTTCTGCCTTTTCCGAGAATGCAGCAATTTATTATTATTTTTTTATCATCTTACTCAAATGGCAAGAATTCATTTTTTGCTAGTTAATTGCATTTGCAAAAACTGGTATGTTAGATCAAAACGCAGCTCATGGTAAGACCTGGGCTCCTATGCAAATTAGTAAAATCTTCTTCTTTTTCTTCTTCTTCCTCCTCTTCTTTGCCAAATCTGCCAAGCAGATTTCCTTGCAAGACCTTAGCTCTATTTGCTAAGCAATACATTTCTAGGTATTACAGTTCCTTGTCAGCTCTATTTTAAATCCATATTAAAAATGTCTTAATCAACTTATATTAGATTCACACTCCCATACACAAGCTAATTAACAGACTTAAAAGCCTTCTTAAGAGAGTTAATACTTGCATCCTGGACAAATTCCAAGGTAATTATGTCCTGCCTCCCTAAATTTTCCTTGCAGTTTAATTGGAATTTCCCCCCTTCTTTGTGCAAAATGTTAAAAGTACTGTGTAAAACTGCAGATGATGCCTGATCCAACCCCAAAGGAATTGTATTTTCCAGTTTCAATTAACAGAGTGTGCTGAAAAATATAAAAGCCTTAATAAATGTGGCAAATTTAGGAGAAACGGGAAGAAGGGAAAACAGGAGATATTAACAAAAGAGATAGAAACAAAGCATTTTTATATGGATAGACTTTATATATTGCTAAAAGAGGAAGGCTAACATGTAGTATCTAGAAACACTGCCATTGCCATCTCAGCACTGCCTTGCAAGAAGAAGCAGTGACCAGACCACTTTGTCCACGTTCCCCCACAATCTTCCATCGTTACACGAGAGGTCAGGAGGAGAACACTCTGCTGAAACTTCCAGTTCCTCTAGGATTTTAAGGTAGGCCTCATCTTGGCCAGATCCATCTAAAACCAAAGGTCTCTGACATGTGGGAAATCTCAGAGGTTCCTGCCACACTTGCCACAGCAATGCCACCAAAACTCACACCCCTATGGAAAGGTTGCCACATACCCTGCCGTAACACCTAGACTCTTAGGGTGCAATCCTATGGAGTGGAGTGTAAGCCCCCAAACCTCTCGGCTCACACACTCATCTAATGCAGAGCAGGAGGAGCGGTGGAGGCAATCTTCACATCCCTGCCCCTCCCACTCTGCATTTTCACTAGACTGCTATTTTCGGCCGCCTAGCTGTGGTGACTCAGAGGGGGAGGGAAAGAGCTTGGAATTGGCTTCAGGATTCCTTGTACCCTGGTGGCCCCGGTCTCCTCCCCTCAGAAATGCTCCCTTAACCCCTCTCCGAGGTCACTTTCCTGACCTTGGAGAGCAGACTGCATGATTCTTTCTGTGCCAGCTGTGGGGGGGGGGGAGAGGAGGGGGGAGCTCTGATTTCCTGTCCCAAGGTGAGAGCGCTGTCTCCGACCTCAGAGCTGGGAATCTGAGCTATCCTATGGCCCCTCAGACAATGTCTAGGGGCCATAGGATCGGCCCCCTTAGAGGTTCCTATCATGGTGGTTGCCATCATTACATTAGCCTGTTGTAGGCTTTCAAGCTGTATATGCTACTGAGCACACTGTGTCCCTGACTGATGCATGTTTGCTTGAAGGTCTGCAGACAGCCTACACATGTACAACTTGAGTGTTAGCATTTTGTAGGCTTTCTGCAGACCTTGAGATTAACCTGTGTTGATTGGGTGCAGTGTGCATAATTCTGCTCCCTACACACACTCACACATGTATTCACTGAAAGGGGCTAAGGTGAGTATTCATATGCCCGCCAGCCACCGCTAGGAATGTGGAAAAAGTACAAAGAGACACCCTCCCAGGTGGCATCCCGCACGATAAGCCTATATGGTGAAAGGAAAGGGTGGGGAATTTGCTACTGGATCTATCTATTTAGTGCAAGACCCCCCAGGGTGGTGTACAATAAAAGCAATTAAACAATATAAAATGAAATCACAGCAGCAGCAGGAAAGAACCAGTAAAATAGTAAATCCATGAAATACAGCAACTCATTAAAAAAAAGATGACTCGACTGATCAGCTATAAAATGTGCTGGAATGCTGTGCAGTTAAAAACAACAACAAAACTATTTGCCTGATGTGGAAAAGATACTGAGTTGGCAACAGATGAGCTTCTCTAGGTAGGGAATTCCATATACAGGGCAACACAACCTAGAAAGCTCTCTCCTTGGTCAACAACCACCTTTCCTATCTCTCTCTCTCTCTCTCTCTCTATATATATATCTAAAGCAGGGGTGGAGAACCTCTGTCTCAGGGGCCGAATCTGGCCCTCTTCAGGTCTCAGTCTAGCCCTGCACGGTTCCTCAGATGGCCATGTCCCTTTCTCCCAACCTCTGATCGTTTGTTGGTTTCCTGGCTTTCGTGCAGCACTTCGTGCATTTTAAAGAGTTGAAATGCTTCCCCTAAATTACTGACAGCAAGAGCTTTAAGCTACATTATGCTTTTGTTTGTTTGTTTGTTTGTTTTTTGGCCCCAGTCATTTGGCCTTTGACCCCACTACTTGCCTTTGGCCCTGCCGACCACTGGAATGTGGCCCCCCAAGAGCTTCTCCTAAATTGAATTTGGCCCTCAGCCTGAAGGAGGTTCCCCACACCTGATGTAAAGCATTTTTGCTCCACTCTTTAGCTGAAAAAGGCTTCCAGAGTGGCTTACAAAGATCTATAATGAGACAGTCCCTGCCCTCATAATTTGAAAGACACAACACAAAGGATTGGAAGGGGAGAGGATAAAAGCAAACCCAGACACTAGTTCTTAGTAACATATGAAGTTCTTATTATCATGACCTGGTGGAACATGAACAGTTCAAAGAGAGGAGGACCCAAAAATTGCTGGTCTCATAGCTGAGCCGATGGAATGGCTCTGCTTCCTGTCTCTCCCTCTGCTACAACTTGAGTGAACGGCTGCTGGATGGTGGGCAGCTGATGAAGCTGGCTTCTCAGCAGAGCTGATGGTGGTGGTCCTGCTTTCCTTCTCTGCCCCACTGCAGCCTGATGGAAACTTGTATCCGTGTATGTGGAGCTAGGCAGGAGAACTGGAGCAGCAGATATTGAGAGCAGCTCACAGATACAGAGGGAAGGCACAGACTGAGGGAATGGCTACCAGGAAGTGGCTCAGCAAACAGCACACAGACAGAACAGGGGACAGACAGAGAGTGAGGAGTCTGAAGCAGGCTTGTTTAATGTAAAGAGGCTGCACCCACCTCTGAATTAATAAAGGACTTGGATTTATATCATTCCTGCCTGTTTCTTTAATGGTTCCAAATATCGGTTGAAACGCTTCAGGGCTGTGTGGTTCTGATGATGAACAAAAGGTTTGGTTGGGCATGTGACCACACATTTGGGGGTGGGTGGGATCTTAACCAGTGTTAATTTCGGAAAACTGAGGGTCTGTCCTTAGAGCAAACCTTGTTGGGGGGTGGGGTGGGGGAAAAGAGTGGGAGTTGTGTTATAGTTTAACTGGATCATAATTGTTTACATCTGCTCAGCTCACCTGCCTGTGAAGCAGCCAGCTGCATCATGTGATCTGTTGCCTAGTGCAGCCTTCCCCAACCTGTTCCCTTCCAAATGTTTTTGACTTCAACTCCCATCAGCCCCAGCTGGAATGGCCAATGGTCAGGAATGCTGGGGGTTGTAGTCCAAAACATCTGGGGAGAGAGTACCAGCAGGTTAGGAAGGCTGCCCTAGTGTAACTGTTCTCAATTTAATACAGTTGTGATCTGACGTTGTACCCAGCTCTGAGTATGGATCTTGTCTCTCTCCCCACTGTAGTACAAATGGTTCTTTGTACAAATGACTCTTTGTAGATGGCCTAATAAAAAGTGTATTTCCCCCCCTGTAAGGTCTCTATAATAGAAACAACAACAAAATCACTATGGAACAAATACTATCTTACTGACTGACTGATATTTTCCATGTAAAATTATGTATGCATTCATATATCTAAATGAACTTGTTTGCCAGATCCATAAGAATTTTAATGGAATTATATCCCATTTGTATCGCCCCATTCCATTCCATCTCTATCACCAGGACCAACCATTAATAATCTGCTATGTCACATCTTTGGGCCTGCAGATTATAGCCGACAGTGATTTACCCAAGTATAAAATTGCAATTTGCAGCTTTAATTGGTGCATTTATAGTAGCACTTTGTGCCTGTTTACTTTTCAGATAAAGACTAGAAACATTTGTGTTTCTAAAGTTAGAGGGTACAAGCCATATAATCTTATTCACACATTCTCAGCGTATGTGCAAGTGAATACCTGTACCATCTCCCCTGCCTACCCTGCTGGACCATCATATGCAGAGCTTCTTGTAAATTAGTATGCACATTGAACAGGGAAAGGAAGATCTGAAGTGTCCCCCAAATATAAATAAATGTATACTTCTACTGATATATTATCATGACAAAAATTGCTAACAAAGATAGTATTGTCTGCGATTTGTCCAGATTTCAGCGCAAAGATGCAGGGAAATGATATAGCACCAGTTCACACAGGTGAACAACTGGACTTCTCCTTTTTTTTTGACATGTCATCATCCATCTCATGTACACAATCATGTGGAGAAATCTCAAAATGAAGCATGGTGTTGTACAGGGAGAATGCCTGCAGTGATTTCTGCAAGTGTGGTGGCATTCGCAGCCACTGTGACCATGAAAATAACTGTTGGCTGTAATCCACAACTTACTGAAATTGATGGCAAAACTCCCATTGATTTTAGTATTCATCTCTGTATACAGCACAATTTACACTGAGGTTTCTCCTTCCAGTTCTGTAGAAAGGGAGGCTCATGGGGAAGGGGCAGGAAGATCAGTACATACAGTGATCCATGGATGACTACCCTTGTGCAGCAAATAGAGCAGTGTTCTCCAACCTTGGGTCCCCAGATGTTTTTGGCCTACAACTCCCAGCATGCCCCAGCCAGTGGAGAACACTGAAATAGAGTTTGCCAGAATGGTTTCCATGTGATTTCATTCCTTTGTGTGCATGGATTTATTTTATTTATTAATTAATTATATTTATACCCCGCCTTTTTTCCTGAAAGGAACCCAAGGCGGCTTACATTGTATCCTCACCATTGTATCCTCACAACAATGCTGTGAGGTAGGTTAGGCTGAGAGTCAGTGACTGGCCCAAAGTCACCCAGTGAGTTTCATGGCCGAGCGGGGACTAGAACCCGGATCTCCCTGAGTCCCAGTCCAGCACTCTTAACCACTATGCCACACTGGAGGGATTGACTCCCTCCATTAAATATATGACACCCACTTCACACACAAGAGAGGTTTAAAGATGTTCTTAAGGCTAACCTAAAAAAATGCAATATAAACATCAAAAACTGGGAAGCTCTGGCCCATGAACGATCTAACTGGAGGTTGGCCTTTCACAAAGGTTCTACGGACTTTGAAGAAGCCCGAGTGCAAGGTGAAAGGGAGAAACGTGCTAAGCGAAAAGCACGTCAAATGAATCCTTTACAGGACCATCTTCCATCTGGTAACCTGTGTCCTCACTGTGGGAAGCTGTGTGGATCTAGAATTGGCCTCCACAGTCACTTACGGACCCATCGCTAGAGTCTACACAATTTTCTTTTGAATTTTCCTCCTTTTAAAATCTCCTTTTTGTAAAAAAAAAAAAAAAAAAAAAAATTATCCTGGAAGACAATCTTACTCAGTCACGAGTGATCGCCTGACTGACTGACACAAGAGATCCATGTAGCCGATGTCAAATGTGCAAAGTAGCTCTTTTACTAAAATGTGGCAAAACATTTTCTTTATATAACTTTTCATTTTTATGTTGTGTGTCACATCAGTGAATAAAACAACTTCAGGCAAAGCCATAATTATTTCAGTATTACTGGGAGATGACAACAAGGTTTGTGTGGGTACAAGATCATTTTGAATGATATCACACTAGGTAGAATTATGAAATATGCTGCCCACAGTGAAGAGAGCAGATCAAAAGTGGGACTATTTAATAATGCATTTTACTTTTCATATGCATTTCTCCCTACAGAATCCTCCTCTCTTTAAAGCACTGGGATCCTTAGCTCAAAGTCAAGCTAAGATAAAAAGGAAAAGTTCCATGCATTCTATACAGGCACACATGAAATGGAACCTGAGATATTTTCCCGTCTGCAGCAGTCCTTTTTGTCGTAGAATGCTCCATTTCATAGTGGGGGGGGGGAGAAAAGGGGGGAAAAAACTTCATGAGTTGACATGAAATAAAAGATTTGTCCACATGTAGCATGGGAATATATTATGGTCAATTTACTGTGAAAAGAAATGCAGCTGCAATTTTTACAGAAGAGCTGTACTTACAGAAAGATGAGGTGTATAAAGGCCTCCATAGACAGACTACTGAAAACTGTTTCCTTTCCACGTGGTAGAGCTGTTTCCATGGACTGTAAGGCTGATAAGACTCCTATTATGTGTGTCAGCCTGATTTATTTATTTAATTTATTATTATATTTATACCCCACCTTTTTTCCTGCAAGGAACCCAAGGCGGCTTACATAATCCTCCTCCTCTCCATTTTATCCTCACAACAACCCTGTGGGGTAGGTTACGCTGAGAGTCAGTGACTGGCCCAAAGTCACCCAGTGAGTTTCATGGCCAAACTGGGGCTAGAACCTGGATCTCCCAAGTCCCAGTCCAACACTCTCACCACTACGCCACACTGATCACATGAAACATCTCTCTGTCAGCACCAGAGGTTGCCAGGGAGTTGCAGTGCTGAATTAAAATCTCTCCATCGATTGGGTCCACATGGTGAGAGAAGCTTACAATAATGACAGTCCACATTCCTGTTCAGTTGAACGTCTGCATGGAGGCATGCAGACACCCAGCTGAATATGAATAGATCGGAAATTACTGAGACCCCACTCACCTCTTACTTGTTTACTAGAGGGAGGGGCCCATAGCTCACTCAGGGGTAGAGTGTGTCTTTGTGTGGAGAAGGTCCCAGTTTAATCTTGGCATTTCCAGTTAAAAGGAACAGGCCTCCTTGAAAGCCACGGATATTCAGAGTAGGCCAGCATGGTCTGACACAGTATTAAACAGCTCCCTGTGTTCACTCACTATAGATACTGTGTGTCATCTAAATAGGGTTTCTGTATGTTGAATTTCCATCTGCTGGAATAACTTTCTAAAGCTGTCTTTCCTGTGTAATAACGACCCTGCATTCAAAGGCCTCAAAACTGACTTATACTTTTTGGTAGCCTGACCTCCAAACTGTTCTATCCCGCACACCCTTCATTTTGATACAGTTGTGAAAGTGCTTTGAGGATCAATGCTAAGTACATAACCTGATAAGTAGCTGGTTCCATAAGACAATGGAACCAACTACCTAGGGAGGTGGTGGGCTCTCCCACTCTGGAGGCATTCAAGGTGTGGCTGGACAGCCATCTGTCGGGGATGCTTTGACTTGGATTCCTGCATTGAGCAGGGGGTTGGACTTGATGGCCTGGTAGGCCCCTTCCAACTCTACTTTTCTATGATTCTATGATAGCACAGATAAAAGGAAAACTTTCTTTGGAAGCCTAAAGGGGAACGATTGATTTCAGTACATTTACACATGATAAAAATGTTAAACTGCAATATATGTGCGTGTGTGTGTGTGTGTGTGTGTGTGTACACACACATGAAATGACTGCTTCACATGAAAGAATCTGAAGATATTACTTAATAAAATGCCTCTCACAGCTCTTTTCATGACAGTGTTGCCAAAAAGAAAAGAAAAAAGAAGACGAAAGGAAAGGAATAGGCTGGGATATATTCTCCTCAGTTTCATATCTTCTGCAGAAAGCGACATGTTTGTCACAGTCTTACAGCACAACTGTATACATTGTTTACCCAGAAGTGAGTCCCATTGAGTTCAATGGGCTGAATCCCAAGTAAGTGGGTATAGAATTGCAGCCTTACTGTATTTAGAGCACTGTGTTGGTGCAGTTTCCAGGGTAGTTGTTCGGTCCCTCTCACCATGGATTTCATGGACAACACAAGGTTAGCAACTGAGTGTTTATTTGAGGAACAATGAAAATAAATTCACAGTAAACTGAGGTCAGGGATGAATGCGATTAGAACTCATAAGCTCCTAAACCCATTCGCACTGAGCTAATCCTCTCCACCCTTCACCCTTTCCTTCTCCCTCTGCCAACTGTCAAAGGCACAGTTCCCTCCACCACTCCAACTGTCATTTCATGCTTCAGCTCTCTCGCTCCAGTTACCTTAACATGCCACACTTCAAGCCATCTCCTCGCCACTCCCCTCCAAACATAAAACACAAACATGGTTCATTACACGTGCGAATATGATACAGTGGTGGCCTGGTATGCACATCATGACAAGCCACCATGGGTTAATTTACCCATGGGGCTTGTTGCTGCTGCGTGCTGGCTGCCATTTTAAAAATGCAAGCTGTGGAGCCCCCCCCCCCCGCGCTGTTTAAGGGTTGTGTGTGGCTTGTTAACCATGCCAACAACCCACCACAGCTGGGTTCGCATGACACGACAAGCTGCGGCGCATCCCCATCGTGGCTTGCATATTTAAAATGGTTAAATGGTTGGCTGGTGACTCTTATTTCAGTGGGGCTCCTTTTCCGTTGCAGGTTTTGCAGCTTTTACTTGGAGCTTCATAGGAGCTATACATTGTGCTCCATGGTGATGAACCTATTTTGGAGATGGAGTTCAGCACCATGCAACCATGAACAGGAATTGGGCAGGAGACGAGTCGAGCAGTGAAATGACGTTCGTTCGGAGAATCCTGGAAAACTAGAACATCATCCTCTCAAAGCTAGCATACATATTTGCTCTTTTTTCCTACAAATTTCACTAGATGTCACTGTTGTGCATCCCATCCTTTGAACAAAATTTAGCTTTAGCACTCTACCCAGAAGCAGAATTTACGTAATTATATGAACTAAAAACAAGGTATTAAAAGGACGAAGAAGTCGGTCTCTCCAAATCTGAAAGCTTTTGCTTGAACATCTCTGTTGTGATTAGGAACAGATATTAGGAATAGATATTTTGTGTAGCGTGAGCCTTGCTTATCTTACACAGGCAAGCCAAGTGTCATTATTTATTATTATAATTTATTAGCATTTAAAATGTTTTTATACTGCCTTTTGAGGCAAAGCCTCCTCAGGGCAGTTTACAAAGTAACATTTTAAAACAAAGCATAGCAAAAAATCAAATACTATGAAAACAGCAGCATAAAACATTTAAAATAACAGTAACAGTAAAGCCCTCAATTATAAAATAAAAATGGCCATCCAGTCATTCAAAAGCAGAGTGGAACATCCAGAGGTGGATCTGCACTGGGAGCCCTTTTCGTCAATCAGGGAGCTCTGACAAGGTATTTATGCAAAATGCATTTACCGCTGTTGGGGCACATGCTAATGAATACAGCGTGTTGAAGATGTGATCTTGTGTCACACACAAATGCAACTGCGGGAGAAGTAGGAAGAGTTGGAAAGGTGATGTATGCAGGGGAAATGACCCTTTAAAAAAAGTTGGTGATCACCAGCACTTTAAATTGGACCTAGAAACACACTGGCAACCAGTGCAGTTGGTACAGAACTGGTGTTATGTGCTCTGATTGCCTAGCCTTATTTATACTGTTTAACTGTGAAAGGATTTCTTCCCTGTCTTCCCTTCCTATTCTTGCGTATACATCTTTACAAAAGCTTGAAATCTGTTCATTTTCAGATGTCATTCTTCATATTTGGAAGGAGATCAAACAGTTTTGTAGAGTCTGGGCTAACAAGCCTCAAACCAGGCACCCCAACATAGTCTGTGGAACATCTTTGATGACGGAGTTTGGAAACTTTAACTATGGGGAAAGAATATACTCGTAGAATATAGTTTTCAGGTGTGTTGCTCCCTAGAAATGAGGGTTTCCTTGAGATTGGCCATATGCTAAAATTGTATTGTAGTTCCTCCCAATGGCTCTGTTCTTAAAACTGAGCCCGGAAGTGACAAAGTCAAACCTGGGAGCCTTACCCCCTAACCTTTTCGATATATGAGGGCAGGAGCTGATTGGTGACCAAAAGACACTCTGCACATGTTCTGAGACATTCTAGCCTTTATTCTAGACTTTATTCTAGACATTCTAGACTTTACAACGGTAATCCTATTCAGAGCTCAGTGGCTAATCCTATTAATTTCAGTGGGTTTCAGCATGCCTAATTCTACAGAATTCTAAGCTGCTGCTGGAATGTCAGTGTTTCATTATTCAGTCATATATAATAGTGATCCCAATTCTCCAAGCGCTGATCCTTATGTAGCCAAAATAACACCATCAATGTACAAGAGGCCAGGCTTGAGGCAACCCCCAAATTTGCAGAAGTACAGTACTGCCAAAAAAAATCTTCAGAAAAAAGCTGTTTAGGATTAACAGTAAAAGGTATATGGGCAAAGGAGCATGGGGGTGGCGGTGATCCTGTATTTTTAATAATTGTTTAGCTTATTTTTGAAGGTGACACCTGTCATACAAGGGTGACTAAGCTACACCTTCCAAAGTACCTTATTCTATACAATTATTAAAGATAAAGTGTGCAATCCAATGATGCTGGCAATGATGCTGAACCCAGAGGATTACTGGGCATCCTGTGCAGGGTGCTTCAGATGGGGAGGGAAGGAGGCTGAGGTGCCCCTGGGATATGTCGTATCTTGCCCTTCTCCAAGGTCACTTTTCCAACCTTGGAGAAGCAGCTGGCACAGTTCTTTCCATGCCGGCTGTGAGGTGGGGAGGGAACTCCGAGTGTGGACCCCCAGCTCCGAGGTCGTAGCCGTTTTCCAGCCCCAGAGCTAGGAATCCAAACGATCCTATGACCCTCTAGATGCTGTCTAAGGGCCATAGGATTGCTCTCCAAGTAACTCTTGTTCTTCCTTCCATTTCTCCCTCCCTCCCTCCCTCCCCTGCTCTGCTTTTCTCTATCAACCTTTCTCTTCTTGAAAAAGAAACATAGACTAAAAGATAACGGAGACATCAGCGATAGGCCCCACCTTAGGATGCACTACTTTGGCCATGCTGGCTGGGAATGATGGAAATTGCAGCCCAACACAACGGGAGGGCACCAGGTTAGATAAGGCCACACCAGTAGATGGGCTGGTTTGCAGAACATTGGAGATGGGGCAAGTAAGGTAATAGAGTTCAAGATTATAACTTCACCTCTAGGCATTAACAAGCTCTCCAGTGAACAAAGGTATTCACTGTCCAGTCCAAAAATAACAATCTGTTGCTCATATTAAGGTTAGATTAATGCTCCTCTAAGCCATTTCCTCAATATTTTATCATTCTTAAGATTACTCGCTGATGACAATGTCATTGATATGTGTAAACATACCGTTAAGACTGTGAAAATAAATCATGCTTCATAAAAACTTGCATAACTAATATTACAGCTATGATTATAAATTATATCATTAACACTCACATGTGAAAATAAATCATTAGGAAATGTACTGCATTGCATAATCTTTGTTTATTTAGGGCTGGCTTCAGTAGGAAATCAAAGGCAAGTTAAGCTTGGCAGCCAGAAATGTTTTTTTCCATGTTTGTCCAACTTTTTGCTGTCTTTGCCCATAGCCCTAAAATTAACCTTGACTAATGGTAGGCTGCTATATCTATACCTGGGTAGGTTATGGTTTTAAACATGCTCTGGTCTCTGCCATTGGCCAAGAGACCAAGGGCGACAGAGAAGATGCACCCCATGCCTCCAGAAAGAAGATGTTGGCAAAGGAAGGACCATCCTGGCCCCATCCATTGGACAGAGAGGAGGAGCCATTGCAGGGAACTTCCTACCCTCCCCCCTGGCAGAAACAATGCTCAGCTCCAACTACCAGTTGGGGGGGGGAGGGTTCTGCCACTCAAACATCTATTGCATATATATATATATATATATATATATGAATATGCAGAGAGAGAGAGAGAGAAATTTTGATGAAAACTATGGTTGTACTTTATTCAGACTTGTCAAAGAAGGCAATCCTTCTGAAGCTAGAATGGTACTCCAGTATTTGCAAATCACTGATTACTATACAGATCCAGATTTAAGCATGGGGGTGAGGGGGACAGGGGTTTTTTAACCCCTTGCCCTCTGCTAAGGTCCCAGTCTGGATCAGGGGCCCCATGCCTGCAATTTACATTGCCTAAAAATGATCCAGCTGTAATGTAAATTAAAAGCATGGGGTGATTAAAGACTCCCAAACACCCCACGCTGGGGTCATAGAATCATAGAAAAGTAGAGTTGGAAGGGGCCTATAAGGCCATCGAGTCCAACCCCCTGTGCAATGCAGGAATCCAAGTCAACGCAGGAATCCAAGTCAACGCAGGGTCCTGATTCATATCGGTGTATTAATTAATTAATTAATTAATTAATTAATGTATTTCATTTCTATACCGCCCCACAGCCGAAGCTCTCTGGGCAGTTCACAAGAGTCCATACAATAAAATCAAGATAAAACCAACAATAAAACCAGCATTGTAATTTAAAAAATTAAAACCAAAATTAAAAACAGAGTTTAAAATAGACTATACTAAAGGATAATACGACTAAGTCTACAGGTCACCCCCGCCTCCTTCCATGTGCATTTTTGAACAGATTAAATATCGAATGCCTTGGGTTAGCTGTGCTTACATTTGAGTAAAAAAGAATAAAAGGACATAGTTACATCTTTAATGTGTAGGTTGACCTTCGGGGAATTGTGTGCATGTGTGTGTGGGATCAAATGCACAGGTGGGGAAAGTGGAAGGACCAGGGACAGAAATGCAGCAGAGGGCCCCAATCCCTTCTTTTTTCCATGTGGTGGGGAAAGGAATTGTGTGATTGGGGCCCTTGTGTTGCTTTTCTGAAGGCAGAAATAGAGTGCGAAGACCCCGATCCCCAATGTTTCCTTTCTGTGTGGTGTGGAAAGGATGTGCAGGGACTGGGCCTCATGCTAGAGGTATTCACACATTACACTAGATGTGCATTCACACTATATGTACACTTGTTCAGATGGTCACAAGAATCTAGCTCTGCGCAAGTGTTCAAAAATCTTAATGCTGTAAGCTGTGAACAGGCATGGGTCAACTCACAGGAGGACTCCTCTTGCAAAACAGTAAGGCTCAGATGGTTCATAAGGCAAGACAGGACCAGGACAACATGGGAAATCTTTGCTGGTCTCCCAGGCACGCCATCCTCCCCATCTGGATTTGGGCCTGAATAACCAAGGAAAAGTGTGGGTGCATGGAGGGTAAGTTGTAAGCAAGCAGAATTTCTGACAGTGCACAACAGGCATCGCTGATCATGGGTCACGTCTGTTAAGGTCTTAGCCTTAGCTTCTAGTTTTCTGGCTTTGTGGAGCTTGAACCAACATGAGACAGCCTTAATTCTGGTCTTAAAATGGCAGGTTTTTGATAATTAAATATAATGACTAGGTTCAGATAACACGATAACCCACACTCAAGGATTGAGTATGGGTTGAGGATGGGTTTATTTATTTACTTATTTCATTTCATTTCGTTTCATTTCATTTCTATACTGCCCAATAGCCGAAGCTCTCTGGGCGGTTTACAAAAAATATTAAAAAAACAATAAAACACAATATAAAATACAAACAATAAAACATCGAAAAAAATTCACTAGACATTTAAGACAAATTAAAAATTGCTTAAATAGCTAAGAACAAAGTTATAAAAAGTAGACTGGTTAAAAAGGTGACATAATGTACTATTTAGAGCTGTTAAATGCCTCAGCATAGAGGGCAGTCTTACCTGGTGCCGATAGCATAGTAAAGTTGGCGCCAGGCCTGGGCCTCAGCGGGGAGAATGTTCCACAGTTGGGGGAGTTGTTGTTGAACCATGGGCTATCTTGTTGTCTAAACCCAGCTGAAATAACAAACCATGGGGAACAACCCACAGTTCACAACCAAACAACAAACCATGGGTTCTCTTCATGGGTTGTTCGTGGTTAACAAGCCATGTTAGCACAGCTGGGTTCAGACATCACGATAACCCATGTTTCAACAACCACCCATAGTTCAACAACAACCCACACTCAACCCATACTCAACCTTTGAGTGTGGGTTATAATATTGTCTGAATCCAGTCAATGTGTATGTGTGCATTAGCACAATGGGTTGTAAGCCACCTTGAGCATTATTTGACCAAAAGTTGGGACATAAATATTCTAAATAAATAACAGTGCTAAGGAGATGAGGTAACAGTTGTTTCCTCCTCTGTCTGAATCCTCAATCATGCCCATGTTATCTAGATTAGAAGTATTCCACAGTCAGAGAGGATGATGGTGAAGGTGTTATTTATATGTGTATCCATATAGGACAAAGAGCTCAAGTGGCTCCCACAAATTAGACCTTGGTTATGAAAGTGAATGCCAAGAGAAGACAAGCAGTTTCTGGGTTCTTCTGACTTCTGACTATGAGCGGTGTGCAAGGAACAAGAGATTGTTTCTCCATTATTTATTGATTTGTTGTATTTCAGAGGATTTTTATACCACGTTTCATTTAAAATAAATACATCTCAAAGCAGTGTACAAGATAAAATCATGATAAAATACAATAAAACCAACCATTAAAACAATAAAACAATAAAATCCCATTAAAATAACCAGGGGTAGCTGACAACTCTAGCGGTCAGGGAAACGCCTGGGCAAACAGGTGTGTTTTAAGTTGGCAGTGTAAAAACTCCACACTAGGAGCCCACCTGATCTCAGTGGGGAGATCATTCCACAGGTGGGTGCCACAACTGAGAAAGCCCTCCTCTGCACTATGGCCAAATGAGCCTCAGTAGGCCAGGGTTCGGTAAGCAAGGCCTCCCCCTCAGAACGTAGAGATCCGGGCAACCTATACAGGAGAAGGCAGTCTCTCAGATAACTTGGTCCTGAGCTATTTCGGGCCTTATAAAGCACCTTGAACATGACTCGGTAGCTAATTGGCAGCCAGTGCAGAGCTTTCAGCACAGGAGTCATATGTGCACAGACAAAAGCTCCACTGACTGAACAATCTAGTCTTGTTAGCTTTGATTCATTTATTAAAAGCGCAATCCAATGTGGCTGCACGTAACCCTCCCAGTTTGGAGGATTACAGGCATTCAATGGAGAGTGGAAGGAGCGAGGAGGTGAAGGTTGCCTCTGTGCTCCTCCCACCCTGCAAAAGAATTAGACAGCCGATTTCAGCCATCTAAGTCTCCCTGGTGAGGGGAGGCTGAGGTGCTGCCCCCTGGATACATCGTATGCTGGCAGAGCCTTACTCCTCCCCTCCCCACCCCCCAGAATGCCCACGGAATGCTGGCTCTGAGGTCGGTCTTCCAACCTCAGAGCCGCAGCTGGCCCCCCATTTCCTTCCATGCCATCTGTGAGGGTGGAAGGAGGGTGCTCCAAAAGTTGGAGTCCTAGCTTCAACTTCAGGGCTCATTTCTGAGGTTGGAGCTGGGACTCCGACTTCTCCTGTGGCCATCTAGACTCTGCCTAGCGGCCGTAGGATTGCACCCTAAATCACATATGTGTTTCATTATTCTCCTTTGTTTTCATTTCCCATTGATTTCAGTGGGAAACCCAGGTGACTTATTGTTGCACCTGTAACTTCTATGCTTGGGATGACAGTTTTCAGGCATTCTGTTACCCCTCACTCCAGGATGATACCTGTCCATTTTCAGACAAGTAGGAAAAACAGTCCCCATTTTATTAGGCAATTTTAAAAGGCATATAAACTAAGTGTGTGTGTGTGTGTGTGTTGGTGGGGACACTATGGGCATGATGGCGAAGCACCAGATGGGCAGATCTAGGCACCAGATGTCAGCAGGAGAGTTTGGCATGGCAAGCAGCCAGGCAAAACCGTAAGAAGTGAAAATACTTGGGAAATGTATTTATTATTTTATTCATTACATTTATATCCTGCCTCTGCCTCTCCACCAATGGGTTCAAGTTGGTGTTCATGGTGTTCGTCAGGCCTGATTAGGCTTTAATTCATATGCCACCTTTTTGCAGAGGAGATGGTGTTCAAAGCAGCTCACGATATACAAGGTAACCAATAATAGCAATCATTAAAATAATCAATAAGCATATCAACAACATATTTCAGACGTAATACCAACATTTCAATAATCGCAGTAACAATCCATACAACACAATTTAAGAACCAAAATCAAACTATACAAAAACACTATCAACAATCAGCCTAGGAATGGGAGTTGTCAGAAACCCCAATTCTTGACTCGCGCCCAGATTACCCCTCCTCCCCATCTATCACCTGTAAATACAATAATATTGCTCACCATGTTCCCTTCCTCCCACAGGGGCATTCTCAAAATATTGCAGTGATTACCGTATATAAGCAGCACCTCCAACCACTAGGTAGTGATGTCCATGTCCATAGTACCCAGCTAAGGTTCTGTGTCTTGTCTTGTTGTTGTTGTTCTGTCTTGGGGAAGTTTCTGTAAAGAGCAGATGCATGCTGGATCTATGCGCTCTTGGTTTAACTCGCAGCTTTCTATCAAAGCCTGTTCTTCTAAGCAAGTAATACAATATTAACCAAAAAACAACAAAGATTCTTGTGGCACCTTAAAGGCTAACAAATGCATTATGGCATAAGCTGTCATGGGCAACACCATCACCATGTGTTTTATGGCAACCAGAATGTTTCTCTTCCCTTGCAGATCCTTCCAGAAGCAGCTTCCTCTAAAGGCTCCTAGAGGTGACGTGATGGGGCAAGGCAGGTGGAAGTAGCTACAGTCTCTCCACAATGCAAGAGAACCTGACCTGGTAGCTTTTGTAAGGGTTAAGGATTATTGCGTTACCTGCTCTGGCTTCTTGGCAGAAGGAAGCTACCTTGGTTAATGTGGCTTGCCTTCCTGCAATGTCCTCCTTTGAACTGAATGGTGTGCAGCACACAGGCTGATTCACTCTGCTGGGCTGTTCCTCAGACTACCACTAGTTTAGTACCAGGGTTGTGGACTTGAGCTCTGACAAAAATGAACATTTGCGGTGTGTTTGGTGTATGTGCATGGTGTATGTCACTGTCAATGCGGTGTTACGGTGATCTGCACTGTCTGAGATAAGCCAGGAGCAAAGGTCCTACCTTTCAGAGAACCTTTCGTGTAAGTCCTGGCTAAGGTCATTTACTTTTCTTAAGCTGGAGTGAGTTTGCCTTTGAATATGTCTGCTGCTGCACTCATTAGATCAGAAGGGAACTTGTACAGCAGCAAAGGAACAGCAGGACAAAGGAAAGGACATTTCATCCTGTGCCCAGCTTCAAAGGAAGACTGATAGACACTGGAAAGATGGGTCAAAAGGCAACCCACAGAGGTCTGTGGCATTTTTAACTCCACAGATTTCACTTACCTCTGTTCTCACCTTGGGGCAATCACTACGGATTTGCTCTTTTATGGGCTGTTGCATTTTGTGTGTGTCAATATGGTTAAGAGTTTATTTGTCTTCCTGAGATAAGTGCAGCAGTAGCATCTCCGTTATTAGTAGCCAAAAGGAGGCAGGCTTATGGCACTTGGTGTATGTATATTTTTCTTATTACCATCAGCCCCAAGAATATAATACTTCAGCCTGACAAGATCAGAACGAGTGTCATCCTTCCTTATTTAAATTTAATTTACACAAAATAATGCTCTCCGTGCTCTATTTCTCCTCATCCTCTTTCTCCTCCTCCCCTGGTCATTTTTCTTTATCACTTCAAAGTTACTCTCCTCACCAATGTCACCCCTCCTGTGCTAGCATATTTCACCTTTATATAGTATAATCCCCCTCTTTCCAGGCCCATTTAACTGTTATTGGAACCATTTGTTTCATTTTAAAATGTAAGACTCTCCAAGGAGAATAAAATAACTATTTACCATGTGTAACATTTTCAGTTTTCATAGGGAAGGAAAATTGTTTAATCCAATTTGCTTTCTACTTTCCTTCTTTCATCTCTCTTACCTCTTCTTTCTGTGCTATCTTCCTTTGGCAGAATTTTCATGAATGCTATATTTATAAATCTGTTTAACTTTTCTTACTTGATCTGTTAACCATAAATAGTATATGCCTTTTTCTGGTGAATAGGTTCAACACCATCATAATTACACTGACTCCCATAGTTGGAGCTGAAGTATCACTTATGTCCACATGTTGAGCATCCATACCTATGACCTCATGTTCTGTCATGTGAGCCATTTTTACTGTTAAATAATAATTTACCATACCAGTAGATATACACTTAAAGGGGGACAATTTCTCTTCTCAAGAGCATTGTTGGCACATGATGACATATATCATAGTTTAAGATGTGAAGGTGAGCGAGAAATTACTAGTTGTTGTCAAAATTTGCTTAGCTGATTCAGAATATGAATTTGTCCAGCCCATAATGCTCAGCTGTATTACAAATTAAGTGTAATAGTGTGGCCAGTAAAGATATATCCCCAAAAATTATCTTGGCAGGGCCCAAGAAATTCTGCTGGGGCAGGTTGTTTTTGCCTTGGGTTCCTTGAAAGAGGAAAAAAAAGATGAGATATAATGATGATGATGATGATGATGATGATGATGATGATGATGATGATGTGTTTTTGGTATGTGATTGTAATGTGCGCCCAGCGTGAATGCTGCTACAACAACACACTTGTGCATTTTCCATGTATGCACATGCTTTGTTGCTTCAAGGCCTGTGGCTCACGCTGGCTC
Source organism: Shinisaurus crocodilurus (assembly GCA_021292165.1). Lineage (NCBI taxonomy): Eukaryota > Metazoa > Chordata > Lepidosauria > Squamata > Shinisauridae > Shinisaurus > Shinisaurus crocodilurus. The sequence continues at coordinate 248,235,824 of CM037878.1, read as the reverse complement.
AGCTTGTCTGAGCGTGGAAAGCTAAGCAGGGTCAGGCCTGGTTATTACTTGGATGGGAGACCCCTCCTTTAGTTTACTGCATTGAGCAGGGGGTTGGACTTGATAGCCTTGTAGGCTACTTCCAACTCTATAATCTATGAATCTATGAAGTCACATTCCATGACATTTAGAGGCCTACACAAAGTGGCAGAAAATCCTCAGAACTGAGAATTTGACAGCACTAATGCAGAAGAGTATTATATTCAAGCTTCACAGAAAAAGCATCATGATCTCCAACAAAACCTTCAATTGAGGGTACCCAGTGCATTTCCCTTGTTACACAGCACCTGCTAAGGCTTTCAGTAAATGTGGACTTGTCTCGAGGAGTTCCCAGTGCATTCCCCTTGTTATGGAGTATCTGACCTCTGCTTCTGCTCTTCCCATGGACAACTCACTGTCCATTTTGGATATCACACAAATGATGCTACGTGCCTCGGTCAAACAATTGAGGAGAGCTATTGCCTGAAGGCATCGATTGCCTGGCCAGTGTTTCAAACAGGGTGCTTCCCTCAATAGATGTTGGATTTGACCTAGTAGGATCTTGTAAGTACGCCTTCTTCTTTACCAGTTCCTTGGGCGAGTGACTGCTTTTGTAAAGGTCTTGAAACAGAGACTGCCTCTTTTTTCCTGATACATTCCAAGCAGAGGAGAGAAAGAGAGGGGCTTTCGAAAATCGGACTTGCACTGAAGAGACAAGAAATCCCAATCGATAAAACATTCTGTCATATACAGCTCGACACTATCTGCCCTTGGGGTTGTCAGGCTCAGGGATGACTATAGAGAAAAGCCTCCTTGGTTAATCTGATGTATGGCATGGAGCATTTATATATTGGTAGATGATACTTCTGGGGAGAAACAATGGGTCTATACCAGCCATGTTTATGCCTGGTGTCCATTAATTCTTGGCTATGTGTCTGGCTAATGGCAGATGCCTCCCTTCCCCAGTCATCAGTTTGGGGATTAATAACTCTTTGGCTGTAAACTCCACAATAGCTTTGAATTTCTCAAGACACTTGCTTGGAGTCTTCAGCAGAGCTCGTGATGCATCTGCTGAATTAGAGAGAGTTTGTTAGACTTTAACAAAATGTCTCACTAAGGGCCAAACTAAACATTTTCTTGCTAAGGGCCAAACTAAATTTCTCAGTGGCTGCTTCCAAGTTCTAGAACTCCCTGTCAAGGAAGGCCAGGCTAGCTCCATCTCTGTTGTCCTTCTGCTGGCAGGCAAAGCCATTTTTATTCGGACAGGCCTTTGACATCTAAGCTGATGTGCTGCTAAACTTGGGTTCAATCTGGTGGGTGCTATTATGGCCTTATTGGTGTGTTTGAATTGGGTGTGTTTTATTTGATGAGTTTTAATGTTTTATAATAACTTTTTTTTTACTTGTATTTTCTGGTTAGCTGCCTTGAGGGGGTATATATATTTAATACATAAGTAAATATGACACTAAAAACACATGTGGCTGCTGAAAATGGCAATGACACATCTAGTTGCCTCTCCTCCTGTCTAGCATCTAGGAGAATTTACTATCCTGACATCTCAACATACTGTGGTTCCCTGACGTCACTCCACGGCATTGGCTTCTACTGACAGCGAGAGGGGAAATGTAAAACATCCTGACTTCAAGACATGGGTACAGTCTACTAGACATTGTGGAGGCGTGGTAGCTAAGCACATCTGCCATTTTCAACAGCAGTCACATGATTAACATCACATCTAGTTGGCTCTGGCTTTGGACACTGAACAGAAGTATGCTCTTCATGCTGATTTCCAGGACTGGGCAGTTATCTTGCAGGCCCAATGGAACCTGTGGCTCACACTGGCTTAGCTTGTCTGAGTGTGGAAAGCTAAGCAGGGTCAGGCCTGGTTATTACTTGAATGGGAGACCCCTCCTCTAGTTTCCCGCACTGAGCAGGGGGTTGGACTTGATGGCCTTGTAGTCCCCTTCCAACTCTATGATCTATGAATCTATGAACCCAGGAGAGACAGATCATCATCATCATCATCATCATCATCATCATCATCATCATCATCATATCAATTAATGGACACCAGGCATAAACATGGCTGGTATAGACCCATTGTTTCTCCCCAGAAGTATCATCTACCAATATATAAATGCTCCATGCCATACATCAGATTAACCAAGGAGGCTTTTCTCTATAGTCATCCCTGAGCCTGACAACCCCAAGGGCAGATAGTGTCGAGCTGTATATGACAGAATGCTTTATCGATTGGGATTTCTTGTCTCTTCAGTGCAAGCCCGATTTTCGAAAGCCCCTCTCTTTCTCTCCTCTGCTTGGAATGTATCAGGAAAAAAGATGCAGTCTCCGTTTCAAGACCTTTACAAAAGCAGTCACTCACCCAAGGAACTGGTAGCAGAAGAAGGCATACTTACAAGATCCTACTAGGTCAAATCCAACATCATCATATTTATTTCTATCTCGCCTTTTCCCCAATACTGGGACTCAAGGTGGCTTTACAACATTAAAACTTGTACAATTAAAACATCATCATATTATTTCTATCTCGCCTTTCCCCCAATACTGGGACTCAAGGTGGCTTTACAACATTAAAACTTGTACAATTAAAACATATAAATAGGAATATACAAAAGTTAAAAATATAATTAAACCTTCTATAATATTAAAATTATATATAAAATATCACAATTAAAACAACAATAACAATATATCTTTTCGGTGCCAGGTTAAGACTTCCCTCTATGCCAAGCCATTCAATATTTAATCTGTTCAAAATAGCACATGGGAGGGGGCGGGCGGGAGGTGACCTGTAGACTTAGTTATATTAACTTTTTGCATTGTCATTTTAAACTGTGCTTTTAAATTTGGTTTTAATCTTTTTAACTATATTGTATGTTTTTATTGTTGGTGTTTTTATTAATGTAGATTTTATTGTATAAATTGTTTGTGAACTGCCCAGAGAGCTTCGGCTGTGGGGCGGTATAGAAATGAAATGAAATAAATAAATAAATACAGTACTAATCCATTGCATTTCTCACAGGTTCAGACTATTCCCAAAGGCCTGCTGGAACAAAAAAGTTTTTGCCTGCCTCCAAAAACATAACAAGGAGGGTGCCATTCTAGCCTTCCTGGGAAGGGGATTCCAGAGCATTTGGGCAGCCACCGAGAAGGCCCTCTGCTGCATTCTTGCCAGCTGTGCCTGAGATGGTGGTGGCACTAACAGAAGAGCCTCCCCTGAAGATCTCAAGGTATGGGCAGGCTCATAAGGGAGAAACATGCAGCAGCTAGGAGAACAGAAGAACAGGTGAGGACATAAATGCATCTAGTCCTGCACCTCTTTAGCGGCTGCTCTTTTGGGAGAGAGATCATAGAGATCTCATCAGCAGCAAGACTGGCTGACAGGAAAGTCAATTGGACTTCAACCTCTGGCTTCTTAGGGTGGTTTTGCTGGACTGACACAGACAGCAGGTCACTGCTGACTCTGAAGGGGGCGACAATGAAGGGGGCTTGCCTCTTTGGCGAGAGCCACTTTGAGGGTACAGCAAGGGCAAGGGGGGGAAGGGGATTCATTCTTGAACCCTTAATTTGTGATGATTTTAGGTTAGAAGGTCCAACAGAGAGTCAGGGAAAGAGTGTGTGGGGTCTTTGCTTATGACCAGCCCAGTTCTTGATTTTAGCTTGAAAATTCTGTTTGTGGGGAGGCCTTTGTAGTAGACAGGACCCCTCCTCCAAACCTCACACCCTCAATGTGTACTTCGCTCTCACCAAGTGCCACCTTGTATTGGTCACTTCAGACTTTAAGCTGTCTTCTTAAGTTGCGTTAGCCAATTATATGTCTTAGGTCTTATATGTAGCTGTTCACCCACGTTTGTTTGTCTTTATTAAGAGCAGCAGTTTGTTTTATTTGATTACTTGAAATAGGGTGCCCCTCCGTTAATTCACTTCTAACTTTCCTGTCTACCAGTCAGACTCTGGAGACTTAGAACTTTGAATAAAAAGATTGATTTATTGTTCCAACAAAGTCTCTAAACTGATATTCAACTCAGGCACAGATAACTTGGATTTTCAACAGTTACATTCAAACTTGTTCTTTGCTTAGATTCAGGTTAAAGGCAGGCAGATGTTATACAGTGCTCTTTGTATCAACTTGGCTTGGTTACTTGAAGTTACAGTATCAGACTAGGGAACTTAACTGTCCCTCTCACTAGTCCAGAGCTTCACCTTCTTCCTCAGACAGAAGGTCCTTCACTCCCTAAGCGGAAACTCCTGTGAAGTGTTCTCTACTAACACCTTCACGTTTGCTTTCTCCCAACTTAGTACTAGATTTCTGTCTGAATTCTTCTCTACAGTACCACCTTTCCCTACCTACTCTATTAACCTCCCACTCCCTCTCTCACTCCAACCAACCCACTCTCTCCCCAACTGACAACCGACTCCCCTTTAACTGCCAACTCCCTGGGGTTCTATGCTCTCTGCTTCAACCAATCAGAGCCTCTGGAATGTTCAGGTTGGCCCTCCCTGGGCTTCTGCCTGTCACTCCACCACAGCCTTATCCCTATTTGATTTGATTTTGATACTTGTACTCTCCTTGTTGGCTGGGTAGTTATTGTGCTATGTGAGATGCAGCTTTATCGGTATTTTGCTCGCCTGTGTTTTGTGAGGTTATAAGTTACATGTTTGGGCAATATGGTATGTGATCATGCAAGGAAGAGTGGTGATGGTAAACTCTAAAAATGGTTATGGGAGGGGTGGAGAGTTGGGGGATTTTCAGGCCAGGTAAGAGGAAGAGAGTTTAGAATCATACACCTATTCCCTTTTCCGGTCACTTTCCCCCCCCCCCAAATTGGGCAAAATCACCCCACTCTCATATCTCCTATGGGCAAAACAACAGAGCAGCAGTTATGCAAATCGGCCTCACCTCAGAATTCCTGCAGGAGCCAATAGGAGCAGTTATGCAAATAGCCCATAGGACACATAGAATGTTCATATGAATTCCTTTCATTGTTGTGTAGTCCCCGGGGGGAGCAGGTATTTCATTGTGTAGTTCTGGGGGGGAACACAGAGATTTGATTGTGTTTTCCCGGGGGGGGAGCTGGAATTTCATTGTGTAGTCCTGGGGGTGGGGGACCACAGGGATTTCACTGTGGGGTCATTCCATGTAAAATCAACCAAAAAAATATATGAAAAATTTACCTCACCATCTGCGATTTTTTAAAAAAACTGGCATACTGGTAGACCAGCATGAGAAATGAACATATACACCAAATTATAGGTCATTATACCTCACGGTTCAAAAGTACAGTGTGCTCAAAAAATGCCCAAAACATGATTTTTCAGCATTTGTGACTACACAAAAAGTACCATAACTTCCTTCAGAATTGACCTAGAAAGTAAATCATGGTATCATATGAAAGCTCTCGAACTACCCTTTTATTTGATATGTAACATGAAGCATGAATGTGAAATAAAATATTCAAGGTCATAGTTTCTTTAATTTGATCTTGAATTCCAAAACAAACAAACAAACAATTTTTGCTGATTTCCCCCCCTCAGATAACCCATGTTTACCTTGAGTATATGTACCAATTTCCAGAATGGGGTTTCAAACAGTTCAGAAGATGTGAATGTTCTTATACATGCACAGTACCTCCCTACAATAACTCCACCCCCTTATACACACTTAAAACATAATTTTTTGGAGGGAAATTAAACTTAAGCCCACCCCCTCCCTTCCGGAGCTTCCAGGGCCTTCAGGCTGAAACCAAACCAGGCATGGGTAGGCCTCAAACCTTCCCAGAGATAGATATATCTCTTTGGATTTCTACATTAAATCAAGCTTTATTCACAGGTTCTGATAAGAAAGAAAAAGGCAGGCCTGAAGCCGTGACAAGTGCCGGCTGCAATGTGTTCATGACTTTTCAAATTGTTGAATTCCTGCACACCATTTCTACAGGTAGCATAACTAAGATCTATTATTTCCCTGATGGTGCAGCAGCACAGTATAAAAACGGTAAAAACTTCAACAACTTAAGTCACTGACTCTCAGCCTAACCTATCTCACAGGGTTGTTGTGAGGATAAAATGGAGAGGAGGAGGAGGATTATGTAAGCCGCCTTGGGTTCCTTGCTGGAAAAAAGGCGGGGTATAAATCATCATCATCATCATCATCATCATCATCATCATCATCATCATCAGTCAGATTTCGGTATCGATGCAGAATGGCACTTCTTTGCCACATCGCATGGCAAAGGGCCTTGTCATGGTTTGGGTGGCACTGTGAAAAGGTTAGCTGCTCGAGCAAGTTTGCAGCATCCGTATGAAAAACAAATCATGACCCCTCGTCAGCTCTTTGATTGGGCAAAGGAGAACATCACACAGGTTGCATTTCAATACACCGCAAGTAAAGATTATGAACTGGAAGAAAAGCTTCTGAAATGTCGCTTCGAGAATTCAAGACGATTCCTGGGACATAGAAAATTCACGCTGTAATTCCATTAACAAAACACACTGTTGCTACTAAAAGATATTCATTTCAATGCGAATCCAGAAAAGAGACACTGACTATTAAAGAAGAACTGGAATTGCAAGAAATACGAGGATTTGTTACATGCGTTTATATCTCACAATGGTGGTTAGGTTGTGTTTTACAAACAGATTATCAGAGAGCAGAAGTGTTAGTGAGCTTTCTTCATCCAGCTGGACCAGCAAAATCATTTATGTATCCAGATAAACAAGATGTCCTATGGATACCAGCTTCAGATGTTTTGACAAAACCTGATCCTTGTTGCCCAACAGGGCACTTCTATACACTAACAGACAAAGAGTGTCAAGCAGCAACTTCAAGACTAGAAACTACTGTTATGAAAAGGTCCTTAATTTAGAACTTATTAACAAAATGTTAGCAAGTAATATTTGAACTGCATAAAATCTGATCAGCATATATACAAGTAAAATGGAAAATCTCATCTATGCACAATAATGGTTTTTCAAGCCCACATCTAAGTAAATCAAAATAACTATGCTAGCAAGAGTCCCATTTTGAAATCAAGTACATGTTTCCAGGGATGTTAAATGTTATTTAAAACAAAAGGAGTTTTTTGTCATTATTCAAGGTTAAACTTCTGTATATTTATTTGAAAAAAATAAAATGAACATATTTTCCCCAAGCATACTGGTGAGTACCTTTTTTAAAGTACATATTTTAAACCTCATTCTTCTGAAAACAATAGGCCCTGCAACTTATTTTTTAATAAGGAGAACAAGTTCACCAAATCTTAAGCAATTTGCTTTCAGTTGGAAATATTCTTTGATTGATTTCATACCAGAATTACCACCCAGAGGAAGTATCATTATTCTACACAAAATGTCAGAAGTATGCTATTGCGAAGAAGAATACCTAATTCAGAGCTGCACAATTATGACAGGGTAGCTTGTACTTGTGCACAATGTTTTATTCAAAATCTAAGTGATAATGTATATTTTCTTAAGATACATACAGTGAGATAGCAATTCATATGAACTATGACGGATACACACAGAGCGCCCCAAAAGATGTAACTCATTTTCTGTTAAGAACCCCATTTTGAAAATTGGTACATGTATTAAGCACTGTCAGATGAAATACTAAAACAAAAATCATGGAGAAAAAAAAATAGTTTTTGCAGAATTCAAGGTCAAATTTTACTATTTGACCTTGAATATATATTTATTCCAAAAAACCACGTATGTTACATATCAAATGAAAGAGCATTTCAAAGGCTTTCCATCAACACCATGATTAACTTTCTAGGTTCTGTAGAACTGGAATTACTGTAATTTTAACGTTGTCCGAGACACAAAAATTAACGTTTTTCTTCATATTTTTGATTGCCATATCTCCAAAAGTTTTTGTCCCAGAAGTCTAATTTTTGGAGCAGCTTATTTTCTCAGCAGACCCAACAAGTTCACCAAATTTTTTCAAAATCGGTGATGGTCAGGTAAATTCATTGGTTGGTTTTACATGGAATGACCCTGTGTAGTCCTGGGGGAGCTGGGATTTCATTGTGTAATCCTGGGGCCCCAGGGATTTCATTGTGTAGTCCAGGGAGGGAAGCAGAGATTTCATTGTGTAGTCGCGGGGGGAGGGAGCAGGAATTTCATTGTGTAGTCCCAGGGGAGCTGGGATTTCATTGTGCAGTCCTGGGGGAGCTGGAAGTCCTGGGGGAGCTGGTAGTCCTGGGAGAGCTAGGATTCTATTATGTAGTCCCAGGGGACCTTTCCTATGGATTCAAAACAGCGATCAGCGACCTTAAGGAATTTTGAACAAATAGTGCCTATAGGAAAATGACGACCCGTTCAAACTTGGCACAGTCACTCTTCATCACGCGAGCGAAGCTGCAGGCAAAAGCTAGTACTTCATAAGGCCTGACAAAGGACAACTGATGGCTGGTAAGATTCTGGTGATGCATTTCAACTGGAGCTAAGGTGGCCCAAGAAAGCATAGATGATGGGAGAAAATGACTCATCTTTCTTCCCTATCCCCCAGACAAGGGGAGGGGGTGAATGATGTCTGTGCGTGTGCAGCAAGAAGGCAGGCTGTGCCAGAACTGGACCCCAAAAGGAGGCAGAGAGCTATCTTTGCTCTCTGCAAGAAATCCTATGGGACATAGGGATGTGCAATACTGGAAAACCCATTCCATTTGAGCTCAGTGGACTATTGAAAAATTTCTGACCCAACAGACAAAAGTGGGCTAAGTTGGGGGTTTTATTTCGACTTCTGTGGAATTGCACAATTTTGGAACCCAGAACTGCAGATCTCTAGCACAATTTGTACAAATTTATGCAATTTGCATAAATTGCATAAATTTGCACAAATTGGGGCTGACTTGTTGGATTTGAGTCATTGTTGCTGTTCTTGTTGTAGCATTTAACACGAGAAGTATGGAAGCATCCTCCTGTCACTGCATATGTACACACTCCACCTTGGCCAGCTTGAATTTTCTGACAGTTAATTTCAGATTTGTGCAAAATTCAGGCCTCTACTCCACAATTTCTGCAAATTTGCGTTACTTGTAGAGTGGAGGCCCAAATTTTGCACAGATTTCACCAGTTGTTGTTTTTAAAATCACACAAATCACAACCTGTTTTAAAAACGGAAGTCTGCGTGCTGAATCGACTTGTGTCAGATCAAATGTCAGATGGAACAAAATCTGAGGGGCCAAGTCAAAAAAATCTGTCAAATTTTCACCCCCTATCGGATTCCTCACACATTCCTAACTATGGGTTCCCCTAGAAATCTGATGGGGAACAGGAATCTGTTGGAATGTTCATGCTAATGTTTTGGACTACAGCCCCAACTGCCCCCACCAGCATGGCCAGTGGTGAGTTATAGTCAAAAACATCTGGAGGACACCAGGTTGGACAAGGTTGATTTAAATCTTAGGCCCCATTGCTGGGTCAATAGTGGATAATATATTAACTGGCTGGTAAGTGGCATTTGGAGAGCCAGTGTGGTAGAGTGTTGAATTGGGACTCAGGAGAGTCGGGTTCTAGTCCCCACTTGACCATGAAGCTCACTAGGTGACTTTGGGCCAGTCATTGACTCTCAGCCTAACCTACCTCACAGGGCTTTTGTGAGGATAAAATGGACGGGAGGAGGACCATGTAAGCCGCCTTGGGTTCCTTGTAAAAGGGGAAAAAGCAGAGTATAAGTGTAATAATGAATAAATAAATAAATTTGTGAAATAGATTAATGGTCAGCTCACATATATGCCGTACAGAAATGTAATGTAAAATGTGTACATGGATATCTGTATGTTTTTGTACACCTAATCACCTGATCCTTTCACCTCCAAAAGGAGCGGAAGGATGATCACATATATCAGTGTATGAGGACATGGTGCTGTCCAGCCATGCATAGATTTGTCAGTTTCTGGATAGCAAATGTGCATGAACTGTCTCAAAGAACATTATTTAAACAGCTCTACAGTATAGGGAATCTACATAAAGTGCGACTAAAGTGCATTTTATAGCTGGTCTTGATAGGAAGGGCAGGGATAAATTGAACAGACAGTCCTGGTGGATTTTAGATGTAATTTCATGGATATTGCATTAGCTAGCAAATGTCAGCAGAAGATGTGTATTATTTCATCTGTGTATTTTGCCGCAAGGAGCCATCAACTACAGTGATCACTAATGAATCTGCTGTACAATTTTCCAGGGTTCATCAGTTTTCTATATCAATAGACAAACCTCCTAAGCAAACCTTCATCAAGACATCAGCATGAGGAAACAGATGACTGCAAAAAAGCCATAATTCATTCCGGCAAAGGGGAGTGGGGAGGGAACTGCCCTCTGCTCTGTTGTTCTGTGTTGATTGCTGTATATCATAGAATCATAGAATCATAGAAAAGTAGAGTTGGAAGGGGGCTACAAGGCCATCGAGTCCAACCCCCTGCTCAATGCAGGAATCTAGGTCAAAGCATCTCTGACAGATGTCTGTCCAGCTGCACCTTGAATGCCTCCAGAGTGGGAGAGCCCACAACCTCCCTAGGTAGTTGATTCCATTGTCTTATTGCTCTGACAGTCAGGAAATTTTTCCTGATGTTTAGGTGGAATCTAGGTTCCTGTAACTTGAGCCCATTATTCCGTGTCCTGCAAACTGGGATGATCGAGAAGAGATCCTGGCCCTGCTCTGTGTGACAACCCTTCAAGTACTGGAAGAGTGCGATCATATCTCCCCTCAGTCTCCTCTTCTGAAGGCTAAACATGCCCAGTTCTTTCAGTCTCTCCTCATAGGGCCTTGTTTCCAGTCCCTTTATCATCCCTGTTGCCCTCCTCTGAACCCTCTCCAGTTTGTCTATGTCCTTCTTAAAGTGAGGTGCCCAGAACTGGACGCAGTACTCAAGATGAGGCCTAACCAGTGCCGAGTAAAGGGGAATTATCACTTCCCGCGATTTGGAAGCTATACTTCTATTAATACAGCCCAAAATTGCATTTGCCTTCTTTGCAGCCACATCGCATTGCTGGCTCATATTCAGTTTGTGATCTACCACAATTCCAAGATCCTTCTCACTTGTAGTATTGTTGAGCCAAGTGTCCCCCATTCTGTAACTCTGCATTTGGTTTCCTCTCCCTAGGTGCAGCACTTGGCATTTATCCCTATTAAATTTCATTCTGTTGTTTTCGGCCCAGCGCTCCAGCCTATCGAGGTCACTTTGGATTTTGTTTCTGTCTTCCAGAGTATTAGCTGTTCCACCCAACTTTGTGTCATCTGCAAATTTGATAAGCATTCCCTGTACCTCCTCATCCAAGTCATTAATAAAAATGTTGAAGAGCACCGGGCCCAGGACCGAGCCCTGTGGTACCCCGCTCGTTACCTCTCCCCAGTTTGAGAAGGAACCATTGATAAGCACTCTTTGAGTCCGATTCTTTAGCCAATTGTGGATCCACCTGATAGTTGTTCCATCTAGCCCACTCTTAGCTAGCTTACTAATCAGGATATCATGAGGCACTTTGTCGAAAGCTTTGCTGAAGTCCAGGTATATAATGTCCACAGCATTCCCACAGTCCACAAGGGAGGTTACCCGATCAAAAAATGAGATCAGATTAGTCTGACAGGATTTGTTCTTGACAAATCCATGCTGGCTTCTAGTAATCACTGCATTGTTTTCAAGGTGCTTGCAGACTGACTTCTTTATAATCTGCTCAAAAATCTTCCCGGGGATTGATGTCAGACTGACTGGCCTATAGTTCCCAGGTTCCTCCTTCTTGCCCTTTTTGAAGATGGGAACAACATTTGCCCTCCTCCAGTCGTCTGGCACTTCACCTGTCCTCCATGATTTCTCAAAGATAATAGACAGTGGTTCTGAGAGTTCTTCTGCCAGTTCCTTTATTACTCTAGGATGCAGCTCATCAGGCCCTGGAGATTTAAACTCGTTCAGAGTAATCAGGTGCTCCTTGACCATTTGCCTATCAATCTCAAGCTGCAATTCTGCCCCTTCAGTCTGCACTTCAGGTTTGCCAGGGGGGTCATAGACCCTCTTTTGGGAGAAGACCGAGCCGAAGTAGGAATTGAACACTTCTGCCTTTTCTTTGTCTTCTGTTATCAATTTGCCATCCTCATCGCGTAGTTGAACCACCAGTTCTTTCTTCTGTCTTTTACTGTGCATGTATCTGAAGAAAGCTTTTTTGTTGCTTTTAGCATTCCTCGCTAACCTTAGCTCATTCTCAGCTTTAGCCTTCCTGACACTATTCCTGCAGTTCTGTGCTACCTGCCTGTACTCTTCCCTTGTAGCCTGTCCTTCCTTCCACTTCCTATACGTGTCCTTTTTTGTTTTCAGGTCATCTTTGAGTTTATTGTGAAGCCACATTGGTTTCTTCTGTTGCCCTCTGCCTTTTTTCCTTGTGGGAATTGTTTGCAATTGTGCCTTTAAAATTTCCTTTTTAAAAACTCCCACCCCTCCTGGGCTCCCTTTCTCGTGAGAGTCACATGCCATGGGATCTTACTAATCATTGTTCTGAGTTTGTTAAAATTGGATTTCCTAAAATCCAGGGTACGTGTTTGGCTACACTCAGCTTTTGCTTCTGTTAGAATCAAGAACTCAAGTATAACATGGTCACTTTCCCCCAGAGTTCCCGAAACTGCCACTTTATCCACTAACTCGTCTCTGTTGGTTAGAATCAGGTCAAGGATAGCCGATCCTCTAGTTCCTTCCTCCACTTTCTGTAGGAGGAAGTTATCAGCAGCACAGCTCAGGAATTTCTTGGAGGGGCCATGTTTGGCTGAATAAGTCTCCCAACAGATATCAGGGAAATTGAAGTCCCCCATTACTACCACATCGTGCCTCCTTGAAACAATGGCAATTTGCTTTTCAAAAGTTCCATCCTCGTCTTCTCCTTGATTGGGTGGTCGGTAGTAGACTCCAACCGCCATGTTCGTTTTATTCTTTGCCCCCTTTATTTTAACCCAGATGCTCTCAATGGGGCTGCCAAGCTCCTCTTCCTGTATCTCTGTGCAGAGATACGTATTTTTAACATACAGTGCAACTCCACCTCCCTTTCTGTTGCTTCTGTTCCTTTTGAACAAGTTATACCCTTCAATTGCTGTATTCCAGTCATGGGAGTCATCCCACCAGGTTTCAGTTATCCCTATCAAGTCGTACTTGCCCTCATGTATCAAGAGTTCAAGTTCGTCTTGTTTATTGCCCATACTCCGGGCATTAGTATAGAGACATTGAAGACTATGTGCTTTATAGTCCGACTTTCCCCCTACATTTTGTGGTAGACTATCAATGGGCACCGCTGGAGCTGTTCTCTCCATTGTGGCATAGAGGCCTTCTTCCATTGGTACCCCCGAGTTTATGTCTCCCTCCCCTGTTGGATTCAGTTTAAAGCCCTCCTGATTAAGTTCCTCATGCTGTGGCCAAACACATTCTTCCCAGTCCTTGTGAGGTGCAACCCATCCTTTGCCAGCAGTCCATCTTCCAGGAAGCGTAGCCCGTGGTCCCAGAATCCAAATCCCTCACGTCGGCTCCACCTTCGTAGCCAGTCATTCACTCGGAGTATTTTTCTTTCCCTTTCTATGCCTCTTCCAAGTACTGGAAGGATGGATGAGAAAACTATCTGGGCCCCGAAGTTCTTGAGTTCCCTTCCCAGCTCTTCAAAGTCTGCCGTGATTTCTTTGTAACTCCGCTTGGCAGTATCATTTGTACCCACGTGGAAGAGAAGAAAGCGGTATGTGTCGGTGGGCTGCATGAGCCTCGGCAGCTGCTCTGTCACATCCTTAATCCGTGCCCCAGGGAGACAGCACACCTGGCGAGTCCATGGGTCTTCGCGACATACTTTGGCTTCGATCCCCCGCAGGAGGGAGTCTCCCACTACGAGTACTCTTCTCTTCCTCTTGCTGTAGGCCTTGGTTTGATTGCCTCCACTTGACTGACCCTCAGCCTCTTGCTCGCTGTCACGTTGGGTGCCCGGTAATCCGTCCTCTGCAGGCTGTCCTCTGCTCTCGTCCTCAAGTACATGGAAGCGGTTCCATAGCTCCACTGCTTCCACAGGCGCAGAGTGTCTTGTAGATCTTCTGCTCCTAACAGTCACCCTTTTCCAGGGAGTTCCCCCTGCGTTCTTTTCCCTTGCCTCTGCAGTCTCCGACTCCGCCTCATCCTGCCGTTGCCCTTCTGGCTCCTGTACTGTGCTTTGGTGCTGTAGATCCACCGTTCTGTCTAAGAACTCCTCGCTTTCTCTTATGCTCCTGAGGGTTGACACTTGCTGCTCCAGTCCTCTGACCTTTTCTTCCAACAGCGTGACCAGCTTGCACTTGTTGCATGTGTAGGCCATGTTGATCTCCGGCAGGAAAACAAACATTGCACACCCCTTGCAGGTCACCACCACTGCTGAGTCCTTTCCTTCCATAGTGCTCTGTTTCTGTCTTCCTCCGCTGCCGAACTCCGCTGCCAAACTCCTGTTTGCTCTCCCTGTGCGCTCGCTCTCTGGGAGCCTGCTTGCCTTTTCACAGTCCCAAAAAACAGCTGGAGCCTCTCTCCTGTTGTGCTCCTGCTCAGCTGGGAGTCAGGAACAGAATCCAAGCTATACATAGAGCATACTGTTTTGAACTTGAATCTGTACTTTCTGAGTCCTGTACTATAGTGTACAGTGCTGGCATAAGTCAGAATTCTCATTCTTTTTGTATGTGTTCAAGATTGTCTGGGCTAGACGCTTTTAATTATTATTTTTAATCAATATTTTAAAAAGTGTGGCATAGTGATTAGAGTGCTGGACTGGGACTCGGGAGATCTGGGTTCTAGTCCCCGCACTGCCATGAAACTCACTGGATGACTTTGGGCCAGTCACTGACTCTCAGCCTAACCTACTGCACAGGATTGTTGTGAGGGTAAAATGGAGAGGAGGAGGATTATGTAAGCCACCTTGGGTTCCTTGCAGGAAAAAAGGCGGGATATAAATATAATAAAATAAATAAATAAATAAATAAATAAATAAATATCTCAGTTGGAGGTGGAACACCACTGATGTTAAAATGGAACAAAACATGTGTCTATAGCAAGCCATGCAGTTTGTGAGAGATGTCACAAAATCTATCCTCAAAAGCTTCCTCCAATAGTAGAAGTGTACAAATGGGACCTGCACCAAAATGGTGCAGTTTGGGAAGCTTCTGTTCAGGGTCCCAGCCACTCTATTCCATTCCCATCCCCCCCCCCCCAGTTTTCTGTCCCTGCACCCTCCTCCAACAGTCAGCCAGAATTCCAATGGTCATGAGTATGTTCAGGCCTCATTGGACTGTTTAGGGGTTTTCTTTCCCCTAAAGATTTTTCTTGTACTTCTGCAAGGTTTGGGGTTTCCCCAAGCCTGCTGATACCAACCTCTTGTGCATGGGTGGCACCTGTCACGCCTCTGCTGGAGGACTTCTCCTCTTCCAAGGAGCTAGAGCTTCCAGAGATGGATGATGCCACTGCACTGAACCATCCATATCAGGAGACTTGGGGGAGTCAGTCTGGGCCCTCAGGGAAGAGGACCACAGGTCCATCCCCACAGGTAGAGGGGAGCTCTGCTTCAGAGACAGAGGCTGAGTGATCCCCCCCAATCCCAGAGAGTGTTGTCACCTTAAGAGGCAAATCAGCAGGGCTCCTTTAAGAAGAAATACCCAACTCCAAAGAAGGGCTCCTCAAGAGGAGGGAACTCCTCAGGAGCAAGGCTTGTAATGTACTGCAGTTGAGCCTTGGGCGGGGCTCAGGAGGCTCTGGTAATATAAGCCTTCATGATCAGTCTAGCATGGGGTGAGGATTTAGTGGGGCTGCTGGGGCATGCCTGTGAGCTGCACTGCACATGCTGTATGATCTTCTTCCTCCTCAAGCTGGTGCCCTCCAGATATTTTGGACTTCAACTCCCATCAGACCCAGCCAGCATGGCTAATGGCCAGGAATACTGGGAGTTGTAGTTCAAAATATCTGGAGGGCGCCAGGTTGGGGAAGGCTGGATTAGATTTGAACCAAGGAGGACATCACAGCTTGTCACACAGCTAACAGCTCACCCATGCACAGTGCAGAGAGAGTGCTGTTTCCCATGATAGCGATAGCTGATTGCCATCAATTCTGAACTTTGATGCAAATTGCCTGCTGTGGTTGGCTATATTATGCTTGCTTTTTATCATGTTATGTCCTCGTTATTTTATACTATGTGCTCTGTATGACACACTTTTATTTTCTGCTATGGCCCTTGGTGATGCAGTTCTTAAATCAGTCTTGAAATCTTCCTCGCAATATGTGAAGTGGCCCAGAGAGAATTGTTTACTGAAGTGCCATAAAGCTCATATTTGCTCTTTCTTGGCTTTGCTGTGCTGCAAGCCAAATCTTGTGATGCTAAGATATTGCAGGTATTGAGATAGATATTTTGGTACTAACCTCATCTTTCTCCATTGCCCCCTCCCCTCCTACCATTCCTTGTATGCAAGGAGCAGCGGCATAAGAAATGCTGCATTAGCTCTTTGAAAATCCAACTTTTGCCATGGTAACATTTCAGAAGGGTAATTTCCACCCTGTTATATGCTCAGATTAGGTTGTCAGGGTTGCACAAAGCAGTTCCATTATTCTGGGGGCACCAACCCATTGTCTTGAGCAAGCAAGAGGTATCTAATATATAATGTAGCTTCTTTCCAAGTATTGCATTCTGTGTCTGATGCTCTCTGTGTTTCCTGCCCTTAGTTAAATCAATTACCGTTCCTACCAGATGGGATTTATCAGGGATTTCAGAGCTTTGAGCTCTGACTTTTATGAATTCAGGCAGTATATACTTATACAGATGCTTCTCTTTTTATTTATTTGATGAACTCCTTTCTTTTATGTCTAACACAGTATCTATCAATAGGAAGTGAAGGCAAAGCAAAGAGATGCAATACAAGTTTATTTACAAACTGTTTTCCAAATCTCCCAATATGTTTTGAATGTAGATCACTCAAACATAAAAAAGATCTGCAGCCCATTCTGAACAACGGTGCTTCCCTCTCATAGGCCTCGGGTGGTAGACCTGTACTTGCTTTTCAGATAAATATTTGCCCCAGAAGCTTTTGCATCTTTCAAGACTCCTGCACCAACCCTCATACCAGGCTACCTTGCAAATATTTATCCAAATTAAAAAGTTATTTGGTCTTCCACATTTTTCTCATAAATGTACCTCTCTGATAAGAGTCAGTGTGGGGTAGTGGTTATAGTGTTGGGCTGGGATTTGGGAGATCTGGGTTCTAGTCCCCACTCAGCCATGAAGCTCACTGGGTGACTTTGGGCCAGTCACTGACTCTCAGCCTAACCTACCTCACAGGGTTGTTGTGAGGATACAATGGAGAGGAGGATGAGGATTATGTAAGCCACCTTGGGTTCCTTGCAGGAAAAAAGGCGGGATATAAATATAATAAATAAATAAATAAATAAATAAAGCTATAATTTTGATAAAGAAACAAATGAAATATTAATGTATATTCCTGTATTAAGGTTGAATCAGTTTGATTCTAACAGAGGCATTCTAACAGAAGCATTTGTGCTGACATAATATGACTTTTGACTGAACTTCTCACTGGCCTCTAAGCTTGCTAACATGAGAAAAGCAAGGTAGAATATTTTCCCAGCTAAACTCAGGAAAAACAAGGTTTCCAACCTAAGGTCAGCAAAAATGTCTAATTTTCTTATCTGTTGCACAATTGTACATGTCCTGCTTATAATGCAAATTGTAAAAAGTAAACAGGACCCACGAAAGGGAAGTATGTTATCCTCTTTTGAATGAAAGTATGGCTCAGAAAAGCTAACAAGTAATGAAGTAAATATATTACTTCCCAAAATCATAGCTGAGAATTTGGAAAAAATAACTAATTGTTAGAGAAATTCCTGTTTCATGAGAAACATATGTCAGTAGTTGATAAGAAATCAGATTACCATGAGAGGCAAAGTACAGGAGCTTCAGAATCAGAACCCAACATCGGTTCTCTCAGAATGTTACATCTGTCCTCAGGACTTCTCCTCATTGACTTCTCTGTTTTGCTACACACTCAGAAATGTTATTAGGTGAGATATTTTTACTACTTTAAAGGTAATCCTCCTAGAATTAAATGTAAAATGTTTTAAATTGTGTTTTTCTTGCAACCACTATGTATTCTTGTGTGATAAATGCTGTTATATCATGAAATGTAGACACTGCTTGAGATTTTGAAGTAAAAGATGAAAAGACACACCTTATCTCAGAGTTATCCATTTCTAAGCTGCATTAATATCAGGAATATTGTAAACTTACAATTCCTAGGTGACACTTTGTACCTGGGATATGACATAGGATATGTTACCTGCTGATCCATGATCACTAAATACAAAAATCCTATATCATAATTTTCCTAGACAAGGACAAATCTGTCACAACGTAAAACAGCTACTCACCAGCAGCAACAGGCCACATAACGGAGGCTGAGACACAAAACCCAGATCCTATGGCAGATGCCAACTTTGTCTCCATATCTATTCTGGCAACACTATTAGAGGATCTAATGTCCTCCACAATGTCCGGGGTTCACATACCTGCACATCTTCCAATGTGATACATGCCATCACTTGCCAGCAATGCACCAGCATTCTACATAGGACAAACAGGGCAGCCTCTGTGCAAAAAATAAATGGACACAGATCTGATATCAGAAACGGCAATATTCAAAAACACTTCAACCTCCCAGGACACTCTGTTACTGACCTTAAGGTGGCCATTCTTGATTCAAAGGAGCTTTAGAGACAGATTTCAGTGCGAAACAGCTGAGCTACAATTCATCAAGTAGTTTGACTCTATCTCTTATGGCTTGAATAGGAATAAAGGTATTTTTTATTATTATTACACAGCATGTTCTAATCAGCTCACCAATATATGGATGTCTTGCATTCAACATTGTCACTAGAAGCACAGGTGGACTTGGTGACATGGAGCACCTTTTATTAGTTTAGGCTGATAGACCAACTATGCCCTGATCTGGACAGGGATAGCCTAGCTACAGTTATCAATGCTCTGGTAACCTCTCCTCTGGATTACTGCAATGTGTTATATGTGGGGCTGCCTTTGAAAATGGTCTGGAAACTTCAGCTGGTCCAAAAGTTTGTTAACGGCGAGTGGCCAATATGATCATATTATGCTAGTACTTTACCAACTGCACTGGCTGCCAGTCCATGTCCAGGCCGGATTCAAAATGCTGGTATTAACATTCAAAGCCCTAAACAGTTTGGGGCCTGGTTACCTGAAGGATTGTCTCCTCCCATATATACCTGCCTGGACCCTAAGATTGTCCTCAGCAGTCCTTCCCTGAGAGTCCCTGCCAAAGGAAGTGAGGTGGGTGGCTACTAAGAAGAGGGCCTTTTCTCCTGCGGCACCCTGGTTGTGGAATGAATTTCCCAGAGAGGCTTGTCTGGCGCCTACGCTATGCTCTTTCTGGCACCAGGTGATGACCTTCCTATTTTCCCAGGCATTTTAGTCTTTCAGTTTCTGTTGTTTTAAATCTGTTACTCTATTTTAAATCTTTGCATTGCTGCTCGGTTTTATACTCTGGTTTTTACTTCTATTTTATACCGTTGTTTTAAACTTTTAAACTTTTATAGTGCATCTTATGTTATATTTTATGGTTTTAATTGTTGTGAACCATCCAGAGACCTTCAGCTATTGGGCGGTATAGAAATGTAATAAATAAATAATGAATAAATGTCTGTGTTATCATCCAACAACTGTTTTGTGAATGGTCACTATAAATAAGGTAATTATCACTGTCTGTACTTTCTGCATTTCAATTCCCTCTGACCTCACTGTTTACAACCCCCTCACCCACCAACCATGCGTACACTTGAAACTCAGGATAACACCTCATGCATTTGATGAAATGGGCTGTAGACTTAGAGATGTGCGCAGAGCTCAGTTGGGGGGTGGAAGCTCGGTGAACTTGCCGGGCTCAACCCCCCCAAGCTCCGCTCGACCTACCTTTGCCCAGCTCGACTCGCGTTCTCATGAGCTGAGCCAGGCAAAGCGACTTCTGGCTTCCGGCGCTATGTTGTCTACGCAGAAAACAGCATAAAATATGCCGTTTATGTAGAGTATAGTGTAGTATACATTAAAAACGGCTGCATTTACACAAATTGTGGCTGGTTTTTTTACATATACTATACTATACTCCATGTAAACAACGTAGAGGCGGGGAACCTGGAAGTCTGGTGAGTGGCTCAGCTGGCGCTCGCCAGAGGCTTGGCTCAGCTCAGCTCTCACAGCGGGAGCACTCGCCGAGTGCCCTGCGAGTCGGGTGCCGGACTGGGCGCCCATCCCATGGTAGTTCAAGAAAGCTTATGCTATAATAAATGTGTTAGTCTTTAGGATGCCACAAGACTGGTTTTGAATATAAATGTTCTTCCTTAGATTAATTGATCATAGAGTTGGAAGCGGCCTGCAAGGCTATTGAGTCCAACCCCCTGCTCAATGCAGGAAACTAGAGGAGGGGTCTCCCATCCAAGTAATAACCAGGCCTGACCCTGCTTAGCTTTCCATGCTCAGACAAGCTGAGCCAGCTATTTAATGCAAAAAATATATAATATCAGCCTACTGGTAAAATAAAGTTTTTTCCTGCTTACTCCAGATGGGAATGAATGCCCTACTTTGACAGTTGTGGGTTCCAGTCAGTTTTACTATGCATGATCATTAAAAGCTGCTATCTCATGCTAGGCAAATGAGGGCAATTGTGAGTGATGGCAAGACATTCTGGATAAATCACACGAGAAGCCCTAAAATGAATGTAATAATTTGACATTTCCATTCAGATTTGGCTTCATGATGATATCACTGCGGGGAGGTAAAGTCACTTGACTGGAGGACTCTAAACAATGTAAATAAATACAAATTTCTGAGAGTGTCCAAAAAAGCAACCCCCCGAAATTTTCAACAGAAAGTTTTCAATATTAAAAATATTAACAGATTTGGTTCAGCCTTCATTACAGTAGCTAGTTTTAGAACCATTCAGCTGTGTTTCAGTTGAAACATGCTAGCTGACTGCAGTGGAGTGCTACTGTTTTGTAGATCTCCAGTTAATGTCAGGAGTCATTCTTCAACAGCAGACTTCTCTCCAATGGCCAAGGGCTAAGTGCTGAAGAACCTTTGAAGTAGGTCAGAGAACAATCCAGTGGGGCTGCCTCTAAGCCTCTGAACTCAGAGGATTATGGGCATCCTATGCAGGGTGGGAAGAGCATGGAGGCGATCTGTGCCTCCTCTCTCTCCCCACTCTGCAATTTTGGCCGTCTAGCTGCAGTGCTTTGATCGGGGAGGGAAGGAGGCTGGAGTGCTGCCAGGATACCTTGTATCCTGGCGGGCCCGGTCTCCTCCCCTCCCTGCCCTCTTTACTCCTCCAAGGTCACTCTTATGACCTCAGAGAAGCAGCTGGTGTGGTTCCTTTCTTCGCTAGCTGAAAGCAGGCAGGAGGGGGATCCAAGCATGTATCCCCAGCTCTGAGGTCGGAGCTTTTTTCTGATGTCAGATCTGGGAATCCACAGAATCCTATGGCCCCCTAGACACTGTCTAGGGGGACATAGGATCACTCTCTCAGTGGTTGAGACATTTAATCAGCGTGAAAACAACTCAGTTCATCATCTGCTCCTTCAAGTGCCTCCTCCAAGGGAAATTCAGAGGACTGAAACATGGGAGAGGGCCTTCTCAGTGGTAGCCCCATGATCGTGGGATCCTGTCCTCACTGAGGTCTGCCTGGTGCCAACATTATCATATTTTTGGTGTCAGGTTAAGACTTTACAAGCATTCTACTTCCAGGCATTTGACGGCATATGATAGGGCTTTTAATGTCAGCTGTTTTATTGGGTTCTGGTATTTTACTGTAATTGTTTTTAGCTGTTTTAAATTGTTTTAAAATGTTGCATGTTAAAGATTTTACATTATTTTTTTATTATGGTGCATTTTAGGTTGTGAATTTTGTGAACCACCCAGAGAGCTTTGGCTATTGGGCAGTATAGAAATGAAATAAATGAAATGAAATGAGCTCTATCTAGCAGGATCCGTGTACCCATTGTATTCATGCTCTGATGAAACAGGTTAGCCTCCCAGGACATTTGGGTATTTGAACTGCTGTGAGTGGATCTGCTTTGAGTATACCCTTGTTGTATTTCATTATGGTCTCCTGGATTTAATTTTGTACCACTGAACTAATTTATAGGGTGTTAGCTATTGCAGTATCTAGCAATGAGACCCCTTTGCCACTTTGTTCACAGACTTTGAGGAGATATTTTGGCAATCTTGTTGGGGGGAGGGAGGGCTGTGAACACAGATGAAGTAAGAGTTGAACTTACTGACAACAGTCTTTGTGCTCCCTGCTGCTGTTAGGCACTTTTTTTTTTTTAACCCACAGGATGTTGGGAAGTAGCATTTCTTCTCACTCTGATGTGGCTTTAGTTATCTCATGAAGCCAAACCAGATTGAGGGAAGAAGCATGTTTTATAGTTCTAGAACTAGCAGTAGAAGAAAACGGGGCTGGCTTTGGTGAAATGTTTCACCCCCATCCTTAGCCTTCCTTTCAAAATGAACGTCTGCTCAGTCCTGGTAACATATTTGTATTAACTATTAATTATTATTGGCCACTAGTACATTGCTTCATTTGTATATTGGCCATTGGGATGGCGGAGGGTGGGGATCCCCCATCTAACTCAGGTATGGGGAACCTCCGGCCCAGGCACACAGCCCCTTTCAGTCACAATGCCCACTTGCCTTTTGGGCAGGCTTCGATCTTTTGAAAGCACTTTAAAAATCGACAACATCCTTTTGAACTGGTTGCTGGAACACAATCTGTGTTTTTCCCATGTGTTCTGGCCCCTGCTCTCCTTGGACGACATTCCTGAAAAGTGCTCCATCTTTCCATAACACTTTGGTTTCTTCCAGAGGTTTCTGTTGCCTCCATTGTTTTCCGGAGCTGCATCAGGGCCCTTTGTTCATCTGCAGACAGAGCTCCAGTGCAGTTGCATGGAGTCCCACTTAATCATGGCTAAAATCTGCTCATCTGGCACTTCTGCTGTTCATGACTAAATCTCAATAAATGTTCCATATTTTCTCTGTGATATATGGGTACAGAAGCTGCATGGTTACTTGTGTGTGTGTGTGTGTGTGTGTGTATGTAGACTTTTGGCTTGGCTTTCCCGAATGGCAATGGGACTTGCTTCAGAGCAGACATGCCTTGGACTGTACTTTTCCTGCAGACACCACTATCTCCTTAAAATGGGTAAGAACCACATTTTTGATCCCTCACATTTTGCCTTTGGCCCCATCCACTGCTGGAATGTAGCCCCGAAGATCTTTCCCACATTGGAATCTAACCATTGGAATAAAAAATGTTCCCCAGCCCTGATATAACTCAGTATAGTTAAACATGTGTATTCACAGATTTCTTGTATCCAATTCTTCAAGTTTTCAGCAAAGATCTTTCCCAGCATAGGTGTCTCCATTGCTTAACTAAAAGCACTACATCCATGTACATGATGAAAAGAAAGAAAGAAAGAAAGAAAGAGTATTTCACTGTCCCTACTCTGGCTACACTTCATGTCTTGGTAAAAACAAAGGTTGGCATGTGACTTGCAACTTGGGTGGCACCACAAGGAACATGCTTATTTTATTTTACCACATTCATATGCTGCCTTTCTTCCAAAGAGTTCATGACAGTGTACATTAGTGATAGGCAACTAACAGCCTAAGTACAGTAAGCTACACAGGTAGCTAACTATTGCAAACACTCCCCAAGCCAAAGCTAAGTTTGTGATTCTTTTTGATATGATGAAATACTTTCTCTGTAAGAAATGAATGCATATCAAAGAAATAATTCAATAAATAAAGAGAGTGAGAAACATAATGGAGCTTTTGATGGATGCACAGAGAGGGAGAAAACATCTGCAACTTGCATGATTTCATTAAATGCAGGCTCATGTATCTCCTGTCAGAAGAAATAGCAATGGCTTTGAAAGATCATCTGTGCAGAAAAGTCAGCTGCTACTTTCGCTTCCAGGGAACTAAACAAAATATATTGCTTAGTGATAATTAATTAGCCATCAATAAATGATAGGTAATGCTGCAAATCAACAAGACGAAAGAAGTTAAAGCAGCTCATTATAGAAAGATAAGATGCTTGTAGCCTGATTCTTTGCATATTGACTCAGAGGTAAGCACCACCAAATTCAATTGGATTTACTCCCAAGAAAACATGCATAAGTTTGCAATTTTAGAGGAGAAGGGGAGAAAGCACTAAGGGAACCCCCCCCCCCCTCAACAACATGATAAATGAAGTTAAAATAGAAATTCACTTTCAAAGAACCTGTTAGAATTAGGAAGATCACATAGAATAAGAGAAAAAACTACATTTAATGAGATTTTGAAATGAGCTAAATACCAGGCAGTGGGAGGTGGGAGGAACAGGATTCATTTAGAAAAGGGCATTTAAACAACCAGTACCTTGAATTTGGCCTAGAAATTAAGTAGTAGCAAGTGGGCCTCTCATAGAGTTTGTGTATATGAAGTGGTGAATTGGTCCATATATGGTTGTGAGCTGCGCTAGACAGAAGTGATGCTGCTACATTCTCAACCAATTGAAGTTTGCAGACTGTATTCTAGGGCCACCCTGTTCACTGACATTACAGTAGTCAAGTAGGCTGGGAAGTTATAAGTATCTACGAAAGGGCTCAGCTGAGAAGCCACTGTATGTAAAAACATAGCTCTTCTTTCTTTTTTTCATTAAATTTTTATTGTGATTTTCAATAAATCAAAACAAAAACAAAATTAAAAAACCATTAAAAATACAATCAGATAAAGTATTAGTTTTCTTACATGAGATTTGAATAGATCCATTACGATAGATACATATGCAATATGTACCCCTATATATTTTATATATAGCAAGATATATTACTGTTCTTAGGCATAATTATACGTAGACTTCAAAAACGGCAGACCAATTTCCATTCGTAGATTATGCCTAAAGACCGCCCATTCAAAAATGGAAAGCGTTGTTAAAATTAAAATTAAAACATAGCCCTTCTGACCACAAATAGGAATCTAGAAGCAAAAATGGGTATAGGAGTACTTCAAAGCTTATCCTTCAATCAATGGGAGTGGGTTCACAACTTCCTGGGTCCCCTGGCCTCCTATGATAAGCAAACCTGTCTTAACTGCACTGAACTGCAGCTTATTCATCCTCATCCTGACCGTTACGGACTTCAGGCCAGCATCCAGCAACCTGACTGCTACACCTGAATCTACTGAAAAGGGGAAATAGAGTTGATATCCATTTGTATCCACACTTCTCAGATATCCAAAATGACACTCTCTCTGGGCTTCTGCATAGTTCCATACTACGCAAACTATTTGCTTGATGGTCTTTGATGGGTAGTGGAGGTGGCTAATTCAAGGCACTGGAATGTGTTTCACA
This sequence comes from Shinisaurus crocodilurus, assembly GCA_021292165.1. Lineage (NCBI taxonomy): Eukaryota > Metazoa > Chordata > Lepidosauria > Squamata > Shinisauridae > Shinisaurus > Shinisaurus crocodilurus. The sequence continues at coordinate 248,210,350 of CM037878.1, read as the reverse complement.
CACCACCTGCTGGGTGGAGGCTGAAGGAAACAGTTTGGCTGTTTGTATTGAGTCAGAAATGGAGAGATGAGTCTCTGGGAGTAGCTTGGAAGAAGCAGCCCTGGAGAATTGCAAGGATGTGCCTTTTCCTTAAAAAAAGAAGAAAAAAGGGGGTGGTGATGTATTGTCTACCTGAGTATCAGCCCAATTCACCTGGCATAACTTGCATATCTTTAAATATGTCTATGTGATGGGTTGAGAGTTCTCTGTACTGGTGCTGTAACCTTCAGCATTGACCATTATGTGATGCTTTGACATGGATTGTAGTGTGCTCATGCACAGCCCCTATTTCAATTAGGTGTATTCAGGAGAACCTTGCAGTAGACCAGTGTTCTCCAACCTTGGGTCACCATATGTTTTTGGCCTACAACTCCCAGCATGCCCCAGTCAGCTACAACAATCCACTGACAATGTGTTTTCATTACTGTTAAGCTATGCTGGCTGGGGCATGCTGGGAGTTGTAGGCCAAAAACATCTGGGCAGCCAAGGTTGGAGAACACTGCAGTAGACTATACCTCATGTCTTAGAAACACTGTTGCTAAAGTGAAATGCCAAGTTATGCTAGGGAAGACTTTGCATATGAAATCTGCCATCAGAGTCAGATATTGCATGGTATATAATACAACTTTTTAAAAGTATATTCACTGACAAATATTTTATTAATTAATGCAAAGTTAAGGCAAACATACTCCACTTAAATTCGGCAAAGCTCAGAAAATTGCAGAGTTAAGCTAACTAAGGGCGCAATCCTATGCGTGTTTAGACAGAAAAAAAGTCCTACAGCTTCCAGAATTAGCTAGCCAACATGGCTGGCTGGAGAATGCTGGGAGTTGTAGGGTTTTCTCTCTCTTTCTAAATGTGCATAGGACTGTGCCCTAAGATTAGCAGTTATCCATGCAACCTTATGATAAAAAATCCACTGACATTGTGTTTTCATTACTGTTAAGCATGTGAATGTTGTAGTATTCTCTTTAGAAGGATCTCATGACACAGGGCAGAGTTAAGGGGCATGCTATTAATATTAGTGTTTTAATCATCTATTGATGTACAATGTCTCTCAGCAATCTATTCCTTGTTAGCTCTAAGGAGGACCACATGGTAGCTGGGGACAGGACCTTATCAAGTTGATTTCAGCTGCTCAACCCCATTTTTTAATAGTTAACTACTGCCAGAATTTGCATTGTACCAGTTTAGCATTCCAGCATCGTCAGGCAACACAAATAATTACTGTGCTCCCTGGGGTCTTATAAAAATCTGATTAAAATGCCATGTCTATTTATGCAAAGTTTTCTATGAAATAGCTTTTAATTTTCCTTCTGCTTTATAAGAATAGCAACAAACCAAACAAAGGCAACCGTGTTTTTCACTTATTGTAAGCCCTGATTATGATTGGGGTAGGGTCTGTGTGCTTGTGAAGAGAGTAAAGCTGACTGAATCAGGCCCCCAGAGCTTCCAAATAATACACCACAAAGTAGGGGTGCTTCCAGACAAGGCTTGTGTTGTGCAACAGCACAATAAAATGGTGCAATTGGATTTTGTGAGGGGTCTCGACAAAGCTTTCTTCTATTTGTATCCCTGCCTTGTTTCCTTACCACTTCTTCCATCTTTTTTCTGACCACAAAGAATCTGTTAGGGAGGGAATGCCTTTTGATTGGTAGTGCTGTCCATCTGGAAGCACCCTCAGAAAGGCATTTGGGGAGTATTAATTCTCTTCCTGTATCTGATCTGAGCATCGACTGACTATGCAAATAAAAAGCATTAATTTCAGTCTCATCTCTGAAACCCAGACTACATCAGACTCCCAGTAGCATTCAGTTTTCCAGGGGGAAAACAGCAGAAGGGGTGGCCATCAGTCCTGACAAGATGATGGTGCTGTTGGTAGGCAGCAAGTCTGACTCGGGAAATAGTGTGTTGCCTGTTCTGGACAGGGTTGCACTCCCTTTAAGGATCAGGTTTGCAGTACTGAGGGAACCATTAGACAGAGCCTTATATTTGTGACCCTAGGTATGTAGCACCTTCATGTATGAAGCACCTTAAAACCATAAAACACAATATAATATAATATAAATATAAAATTTAAAACCACAGATTAAAAACAAACAGCAGAGCTAGCAGCAGCAGTTTCAATAACAGAGTTAAAAACTACAAGGTTAAAATGATTAAGATGATTAAAATGATTAAAATGCCTGGGAGAATAGAAAGGTCTTCACCTGGCACCAGAAAGAGGACAATGTAGGCACCAGGCGAGCCTCTTTGGGGATCTCATTCCACAACTGGGGTGCCACAGCAGAAAAGGCCCTCCTCCTGGTAGCCACCTGCCTCACTTCCTAAAATACCTAAAATAAATAAAACAAAATAAATAAATAAATAGTTTAGCAGAATAACTGCTAGGGTAGAAAGGGTGAAAACACCCACCCTCACAGGTCTTCCTCTCTTGATTGAAGCTTTTGCAACTGCATTTGGTTAAACTTAAAACACACACACACAACCTTCATGGGACCAAGCATTACATGTAGTTTGCTGACTCAACCTTATTTTTATGACTCCTATCATCATAAGAGGGGGGAAAAGACACATTTATAGATCAGTGAGCATAATTTGGAATCACCGTCACCACATTTCATTCACATGTACTTTTCTCTTTCTGGATCAAGCTCAGATAAAAAAAATATGTTCTGCATGAAGTAGGTCAGGCACAGTGCAGACTGACTGTGATGTCACTAAGAAACTTTCGCAGTCAATCCCTAGAACAGTTTTGCACTCCCCCCCCTTTAAAAAACCCCACAAACTCATTTCTTCTTTTAAAAGGTGACAAATGAATGGACAAGTGTCTATGTGGTTACCTAGGGGGAAAAATGTGGACAGTCGGTCCAAAGCATGGGAGGCAATGCTCAAGATTCACACCTGAGCCAGAATTTGATTTTCCATGGATATATCATTCATATTGTGAAGATGGGAATAAGCCACTGTCTGTCTTCACCCTTAGGCTGGCAACATTCCATGATGATGATTGTGAGTTTCCTGGACCTTTGCCAGCTTACTCAATAAAATGCCACAAAAGCTGTAGTTGATGGCAGGTTTTCCTCGCTTGAAAAATATACAAAGTATATTCTGAGCAGCAGAGTGTAATTGTGACTTTATTTTGCTGTCCAAGGTGAAACTGAAAAAAGTTAAAAGAGGGAGAAAATAAACATAGCACTGAATGCAGTAAGTCATGTATTTTTCACAACTGGGAATTTGTATTAGTAACTGAGCTAAGAGGCTTTGCTGTTGTGAATACAGACTCGCCTCTTCACAAATCACACTGTATGATTTCAAAGATGTTATCATGGATGCTAGAAGTTTCTGCTAAGGATTTTATTTACACTAAGCAGGCTCAAAATAGTTGATAGCTAGATCTGTAAGACAGATGTCCCATATATCTGGAAGATCAGAAGCCAGAACAGATGTGTTTTTTCCATGCCAAATCCAGAAACATAAGCATCGCCTTGTGGCATCTAAGCAAAAGTCCATATAGTCCAGCATTCTGTCTCCAACAGTTGTCTGCCAGATGTCCCTAGAAGTTCGCAAGCAGGGCATGATGACAAAAGCTACTTCCTCTTGGTTTGGTCCCAGTATCTGGTAAACAAAGGTAAATTGCTTTTCAACACAGAAAACCCATTTAGCATTTTAGTATGTCTACATCTTGCATTCTGAACATTGCAGTAGGATTAAAGCAAGAGTCTCCTGCTCTCTTACTGATTCTATGGTGAATCAGTTCCAAGCCAGAAATATTTATTGTTATTTGAGGAAAAGGTGGGTTGTTGTTTTTTGTCATGACCAGGGAGTTTAATTTTTTTTTAAAAAAAATGTTTTATCACATTTATATAGCTCTTAGTAAACTGCTTTGTGATTTATTATAAATAAAGTAGCAATACAAAACACAAGCTGTAGTCCAACTATTAAAACTCTAAAATTTGGTATTGGAAATGATTTGTCATAGGATGGCTGCCTGCACCCCTCCTCTACCCACCTGTGCTCCCCCTTCGCACGTTGCTTGCTCCTTCATTGGCACACTGGCTGCCAATTTGCAGCCAGCTTTAAAGACCTGGAACTCTGAATTTGCAAAGAAAGCCTGTCCTTGGTAATGTCCCTTTATATGGAAGATTGCCACATATTGCCTCTCTGTGCATAGGGAGAGCTCTAAAGCTTTCCTGTTTGGGCTATGACCTTGTATTCACAACAAGCTCTCCCTGGCTCTGATGTGATTCTGTGCGGTCCTTGGTTTTGGCTCCCATCTTAGTCCCTTGGCTCTTCTTTGACAGCTGCCTATGGCAAAGTCTTGACATTCAGAGTGGAAATGAGTAAGAGAACCACATGGCTTTGCCCTTGCATTGCAGTAGGAGGGATTCATCTGGAGACAGGTTTTCTTTGCTCCAAGTGAGGAGGTGAATGACTAATTGCAAAGCTGCATTCACCCACTCAGTTTGAGGGAAGCTGAATTCACCTGTTATAGGCTGGAGCAGACAGTAGGATTCTTTTTCTGCAGAGTTCAAGACCTCTCTTGAATGAGTTCAAGACCTCTCTATCATAGTCTCTATGTTAGAGACTACCTCTAGTTGTCTTCAGACATGCTGGGTCTCTGACATGTGTATTGCGTGCTGTGGATTTAACTGGCATTACCCTGACACCTTGGGTCAAGAATCCACTTTTGTTTCAGAAGGCACAGCCTGAAAAAAATGCCAGAAACAGTGTTGAGTGACTTTGGAACCACTACAGAGGCAAATGAGCCACAGAATATACTTCCTTCCTTCCTTGATTAAATTAAAGAAGGTTTTTCCCTGCATCTGCGGAAAACATGCAGATGCCTGCTGTTTGTCATGCCACCACCCAGCGCTTAACCCACGAGTCAAAAGCACTGGCAGGAAAAATGATCCAATCCTGAAGTGTCCCTCTTGGACCAGTGAGCAAAGTGAAGCACTACCTGAGTACTCATGTTTGTTTGTTGATTTTATAGATTTCAGAGATATAGAGTTGGAAGGGGCCTACAAGGCCATTGAGTCCAACCCCCTGCTCAATGCAGGAAACTAGAGGAGGGGTCTCCCATCCAAGTAATAACCAGGCCTGACCCTGCTTAGCTTTCCACGCTCAGACAAACTGAGCCAGCGTAAGCCACAGGCCTGTAGTTTATTTCTATACCGCCCAATAGCCGAAGCTCTCTGGCTGGTTTAAAACCATTCATAAAAATACAATATAAAATACAAACAATAAAAACATCATAAAAATTTCACTACTAAAATTAAAAAACTGAATTTTAGAAATGACTTAGATAACCAAGAACAAGTTAATGGTGGCTGGGTAGATTGTGGTTGGGAGAGCTGTTCCGTCAAGTATTGGGGTCCCAAGCCATGTAGGTTTGGAATGATTACACCTTTTGTTTGGAATATTATAGGATCCTAGATGGTAATATTTTAGCAGGCTAGATGTAAAATTAATCAAGGGGCAGGGAACCTCCCTGAGCTTTCTGCTCAGTTGCCAGAGCCAAGCTATTCTTCTGTTTGCTTTGGCCCATCCTGGGTCTAGCCTCTGACCCCTGAGCATTTTGTTGCTTTTATTTCAAATGCTACAACTCCTTTGCAGTTCTGGCAGTTGATGTTCATTCTTTCTGCTTCGGCATCCTACACTTTGGTTGTGTCTCAGCTCTGAGAATAACCTGGGATCCTACTGACTTTGATATAGTGGCTTGTGACTCTTTCCTAGCATGGTTCTCTAGTCTACTCTGCTACCTATCCCACATTTCCTGGGACAGAGCCCCTCTGCTTTCCTGCCTTGTTTGCACCAGATCAATTTGCCTCGTATACTCAGAGAGAGAGAGAGAGACAGAGAGAAAGCTTTACCCCCTGGTAGAACATCCTCTTAAGTCTACAGCCAGGTTCCACACATAATGCACCATGATGTCCCACCAGTTCCATCCAACCATTTTGGTTCCCCATAGGGGATTGCGACCTATGTGTGTGAGTTGTTGCTTCTGAGTCGAAAGCTGGAATGGCTCCTGCAGGAAGCATAGGTTACTGGGAAGTGGCTACCAAAAAGTCTCAAGCTGCATGCACAATCTCTGAGTTTTACTGGAAACCCTAGGGAGAAGCCTTCTGTTTTAAACCGGCGGCTGCTAGACCTATAAGATGTACCATTATTTCAGGGACAGTCTGGGAAAATCAAACTTGCAGCTGGCAACCATGCCGCTCTCTCTCTCTCTCTCTCTCTCTCTCTCTGTGTGTAGAGAGAGTTCTAGTGAGTTTTGCACTCCCATCCTTGAAATTCACCCCCAGCTCCCAAAATGTGAAAGAGGAGCAGCAGTTTCACCCCTTCTTTTGCATATGACCCCCAGTACTAATCCTGCCCCCAGATACACACACATAGCAGGTACCATATCAGTTTTTCTGTGTTTGAATTAGATCAGGAAAATGACATGAAGAGAGAGAATTAAACACCCCCTCTCCAATTATTCTACTTCAGTCAAAATTGGAGCCCACAGATATGACTATTTAAATTAAATAAAAAATTAAGAGATCCAATTATGGCTCTCCTGCATCATGTATATTTCGGCCCTTAGCCATCTTGAGTATGATTTCTGAATATATAAATATGTATCACAAATTAAGGGAAGATTGTCTGTATTGAACATTTGGTCCCTTGTGTCTTCTCTTCAATCTCCAAGCCAAACAGAGTTCTTCCTTAGATAGTTCCTCAATACAAAAGAAGTTTCTAGAAGGAGAGGGCATGCATGAGTGACAAAGATGGGACTCTTTCTCTGACTCTTCTTTTGCTTCTACAGGGCATGATCATCAATGCTCTGAGCTTATATAACTTAACTTGACAGATTCAAAAATACCATCGTGTTTTCAGCTTTTCTGTCCAGCTATTAAAATGTCAAAAAGATCCTTAGCTGCTTTTGTGCTTTAGTTCCTACTTCTTCTTTTTTTTTAGCACCATTTTAGATTTGCCTCACTTTCATGAATGACCCAAATATTATTTTCACCTATTTCAAAGTCACCAGTAGTCTGTGTTTAGGTGTCAGAGAACAGAATGAAGGCCCGCATGGTCTCATATTTAATATCTTTTCCTTCAGCGTTGCTTATTGCCAGAGGGAGTAACCTTACAGTCCCTAGACAGCATCTATTTTGGATTCCCAGATCTGAGGTTGGAGACAGCACTCCAGCCTTGTAGCTGGGAATTGGATCTCCAACCCACCTCCCCCTCCACCTTGCAGCCAGCATGGAAAGAACCATGCTGGCTGCCTTTCCAAAGTTGGGAAAGCGACCTCAGAGAGGGGAAAAGGCAGGGATGGGGACTCGGACTCGAGGACTCGACTTGTGAGTTGGACTGAGTCCCCCCTCTGACTCGAGTCGCACTCGAGTCCCAATATTTTTAATGGGACTCGAGACTCGACTTGGGACTCGAGACCAAAGACTTGTCAACATCCCTGCTTGATGCCACCTGCAGGTGCTGTCTGGACCTAGCTGCAGTAACAATCCAAGTTTATTTTTTAAAATCATTTTCCTAATGCAACCTTTCAGACATTTTGGTTTTGGCTGCCTCTGCCTGCCTGTTTGGGGTTCCTCTGCCTGCCTGGTCTCTTCTTAACCAGTTCCACAGTTTGAATTGTCCAAGACAAAGGCCTCTGCCTGCCTGCTTTGGGGTTCCCTGCCTCCTCTGCCTGTCTGGTTATTTTGGGTTTGTCTGCCTGGTCTGTTCTTGTCAAAATCAGTGGCAGAGTTTTGAGATAAAAAGGCAAACATGTGCCTAGAATTTATTTAAGCCACACATCTGAAGTAGCCTTATTTTGTTGGGAAAACCCTCCATTGATTTTAATAGGGACTCATGGAGTCAGCTTTGGGAGGGACTCGGGACTCGGGACTCACCATTTTGGACCAAGGACTTGGACTCGGACTTGAGACTCGGGTCCAAAGACTCGTGACTCGACTCGTGACTTGAGACCAAGGACTCTTCAACATCCCTGGGGAAAGGGGGGCATTCCAGTGGGTGAGGAAAAGAGGAGACTGGAGAGGCCACGTTACAAGTTATCCTGGGGCCTCTCCAGCCTCCTTCCCTCCCCCTCCCCCTCCCAAATGCTCCAGCTAGACAGGCAAAAAAGCCAGTCTAGCGAAATATGCAGGGTGGGAGGACGGGGACGTGCAGATTGCCTCTGCCACTCTTTCCCCTCTGTATACAATGGCTGTAAGCCTCGGAGTTCAGGGGCTTATATGGGCATCACAATAGGATTGTGCCATAAACCTTTTAAGGCAGTCGAGGCAGATTTCCCCCCATACTATTTTTGTTTGGTCACTCCTGTTTATGGATTTATATCACAGCTTTCCACATATTCTTGACACTGCTCTGCTCTGCAAGATGTAAAGCAGTGTAAGAGATATTAAGAAAAACTATCAACTTGCCTTCCCTAAATCAGACCATTAGTCCATATTGGTCAGTATTGTCTGTTCAGACTGGCAGTAGCTGTCCAGGATCTCAGGCAAACTTCTCCACCCCTGCTTCCCAATATCTTTTATTTTACTGGAAGTGCCAGAATTGGACTTGGGACCTTCTATATGAAAAAACACGTGCTCTACCACTGACAATCATGGTGAGATATCTACCACATTGTGGAAATGCCAAGGGCCAAAAAACAATTGCCCAGCACTACCTTTTGAAACCGGCTTCCTGTAGGACCAACACCAGCACAAAACTGTACCATCCAAACCCAACCTAGCTAGGACTTCCGGGTAAGGATTATGGCATTCTGACGTCCCCGCGATTCAGCGAGGAAACGAATGCAGCCTGTGCTGACTTGGACGGCTGACCAGATCCAGGCCCTCCTGGATGAGACTGATTTTCTGGATCCATTTCAGTTGTGGTTTAGGCCTTGGTTGTCCTATAAGATGACCTGTGTTGGGAAAGAGACAGGGAGAGTGTGTCCCTGTTGATACTTCATGGTCTCCTGGCAGTGTTCGATACCATCAATCATGGTATCCTTCTGGAGCATTTGTCTGAGTTGGAGCTGAGGGCACTGCTTTGCAGTGGTTCCACTCATACCTGGATAGTCGTTTCCAGAGGGTGGTGCTTGTGGGGTATTGCTCAGCTCCTTGGAGCCTCCAGTGTCAATTCTACAAGCGTCAATTCTATCCCTCATGTTATTTAACATCTACATAGGAACATAGAAAGCTGCCTTTTACTGAGTAAGACCATTGACCCATCTAGCCCAGTATTGTCGACACTGACTGGCAGCAATGGCTCTCCAGGGTTTCAGGCAGGATTCTTTCCAAGCCCTACCTGGAGGCTGGGGATTGAACCTGGGACCTTCTGCATGCAAAGCATGTGCTCTATGACACTGAGCTATGGTCCCTCCCTACTACAGCACCTGATATTCCAAGGCAGTCACCCATCCAAGTACTAACCAGGCCCGACCCTGCTTAGCTTCAATAATCAGATGAGATCGGGCTGTTCAGAGCTGTTTGGATGGCACTGAAACCACTGGCCCCACTGTATGGGGCCATCCAGTGCTTTGGGTGCATTGTCATTAGTAGGCTGATGATGCACAGCTCTCCTTCTCCTTTTCATCTCAGGCAGATATGGCTGTGGATGTGCTGAACTGGTGTCTGGCCTCTGTAATACTCAATGAGAGTCAATAAACTGAGGCTTAATCCATGCAGGATTGAAGCTCTGCTGGCTGGCTGGTAGTTCCTCTGTCCAGATGGGGAAAGTGCAACCAGCTCTGGGAGGGGTCACACTATTTATGAAGGAGCAGGTGCTCAGCTTGGGGGCACTCCTGGATCCATCATCATCATTGGAGGCTCAGGTGGTCTCCATGGCATGCAGTGCCTTCTACCAGCTTCAGCTGGTAGCCCAGCTGTGACCCTATCTGGATGCGGATAGCCTAGCATCAGTGGTCTATGCTCTAGTAACCTCTAGGTTAGATTACTACAATGCACTGTATGTTGGGCTGCCTTTTATAGTTTGGAAACTGCAGCTAGTGCAGAATTCACTGGCCAGGTTGTTGACTGGGACTAGGTGATGTAAACATATAGGACCAGTTCTGGCTCACCTGCCCTGGTTGCCAGTTTGTTTCCCCAGCCAAGTTTGAAGTGCTGGTTTTAACTTATAAAGTTCTACATGGCTCAGGAGCCCAATACCTTAAGGACCCCCCTCCCCATATGAACCTACCTAGTCCCTGAGGTTGGTGTCAGAGGCCCTTCTCTGCTGCCCCCTCCAAGCTGGGTGTGTGTGTGAGTTTGGGAAAGGGCCTTTTTTCTGATGGCTCTGTGTTTATGGAACATTCTCCCCAAGGAAGCTTTTTGGCATCAGGCAAATGTCATCTTTTCGGCATCAGGCAAAGGCATACTTATTTTCCAAAGCGTTTGGACATTAGTTATTATGGCCCAATTGTTGTGGGCTGCTTTTGTGGTGTTCATTCTAAGCTGTGAGCAGGGGGAGATTTTGTGTTTTGTGTGATATCTTTTCATCATGTGTGTTGTCATGTAATGGCATGTAAGTGGGCCTTCTCGGTGGTACCCACGCTCTGCAATGCTCCACCACATATGGTCCAAGAAGTGGAAACTGCGGTGAACTTTAGATGCCTCTTGAACATGCACGTATTTACTCAGGCTTTCCCTAACTTATAATTGCACTGATCTGTTTTAATGTTTTTGTAACATTTTTAATATATTTATTATTGTTTTTATATTGGTTTTTATATTGTATTTTATGTATTTTTATTTAAACCACTCAGAGATCTTATGATATCAAGCAGTATATAAGTAGTTTAAATAATGAAATAAAGAAATTTATACTTTTATGGTTTTTATTTTTATTTGTATTATTATGCTGATTTTGGTTTACCGGTACATTGATTTTGGGTTTGCGTTTTTTGTTGTTGTTCTGTTACATTAATCATAGATTTCTATATTATGTGTGTAAGGGCGCAATCCTATTGTAGATTCTTTTTTAAAAAATGAATTAATTTTAAAGCAAAACACTTAGAGAACTGTTAAATAAGACAATGTACATAGTCCTGCAGCAATACCCAAAGAGAAGTGGCAAAACCCATTTAAATTGTACATAAAGCTTGGATGTAAGCTATAATGTGTTTATGAAAATATAATGTATATTGCTTTTCCTGTAGCTGTGCCTTTCTAGTGCATTGCTCTGTTTTCTTCATGGAAGTGCTATTCTACCCCATTACTTCATATTACATTTTCATTTACAACTAAATATTTGGTTATTCTTTAGAGGATGTTTCCCCCACCCTTTCCTCAGAAATATCAGTTCTAACTTCTAGCTATGCAGCAGGGGAGCAATCTTAGCACAATTTACTAAATGCTGCAGAAACGGACTGAGAAGGATGTAATGCAGTTTTCCAGTATTTTTATTCTCACACTGTTTTAATTATTTATTTCCCCAAGAAGCTAAGATTTGTGTGTTTAGCACCAAAGTTTTCTTGGGAAGTTGTTGGGCCCTTTATTGATCCTGAGTGAGTAAGCTTAAAAGCCAAACCATCTACGGTAGTTAAAATATTGGGCAACAATCTAGCCAAAGTTAAGTACTTTTTAATGTTGCATTAATTTCAGTGGGGCTATAGCTCACTTGTAGAACACACTGGTTTGCTTGCAGGAAGTCCCAGGTTTAATCCTCTCAATCTCCAGTTAAAAGGATAAGGTAGCAGGTCATGTCAAAGACCATCGCTCACCTGCATGTTGTCCATGTGTTATAAAACACATGGGCATGCATGTGTTTCATCTTCAGCTATTGGGCGGTATAGAAATGTAATAAGTAAATAAAATACATAAAATAAATAAACATGAAGACTAAGGAAGGATTTTGGCATATCATTACACTTGAAAGACACAAGCATTCTCTAGCTAGCTGGTATTACATAAACATATATACCCTGGTTTCCTCCAGTACAGATTAAATCATGTAGACAACTATATTTTTGATTTAGTAATTGAGGCTATGTCTCTGGACAGTATAGGAAATAATTTTCTGTGTTAACCTTGGGGCCATTTCTTTGTTGTGTCAAAGTGAAAGTGATTGGCATGGGAAGAAATAGTGTTATTGGACCTTTCCATGTGAACTTGTGGGTTTGAACATTACTAGATGGATGTAGGACAGAGCTTTGGTGGAGTAGCAACTGCATTGCTTCTGGGACACATAAACATGCCCCTTAAAGTCTTTCACAAACTATGTCTTCGTCTTTTCATTTTTAAAATTTTGATAGCATGCCAATCTATAGGCAGACCAAACTTGGATCACATCTTTAAAAGAAACACACACATACACACATGCTTAAGACCAGGATACATCAAGGACCACATATTTCTACCTGGAGGTGACCAGGTATTAAGATCTTCAGGTTCTTGCAACATGTGTGACAAAGGGGTGGTGATGGTCTGAGATAAGACCTTTTCTGTTTTGGTGCCTCATCTCTGTAATTTATTCCCCAGATATTATCTTTTCATAACCAAATGAAGACTCTCTTATTCACCTAGGCTTTTTAGTGTGTGCCAAATTATTCTGCTCTTTGTATTAATCGTTACTGATATTGTATTATTTTCAACATTTTGTAAACTTTGGGAGGTTGAATACCTGAAAAGTGATATACAGATATTTTAAATAAATAAGAATAAGGGACATATCTTGTTGGATTTTTTTCTTCCTTCTTTCCTTCGCAGAAGCTATGCCATGCTCCAGGTTTGGAAATGAGACTGAAGAGTGAATGTGTTGCGCTTCCTTGAGATCCAGAGCTGTGTGAACAGGGAACATGTTGCTGTGGAGAATGAAGAAATATGTGAATGTTGCTGCTGCAGACCTTTCTTATTCCAAAAAGGCTCATGTTGAATTTTGGACAGAGTTCACTGCAGTTTGCATGCATGTTACATTCTGCAGATATAAGAATAATTTCTATATCTGCATGTAGGGGTGTGATCATAGGTCCAACTCTGGCACAACACCTTTCCTCCATGATACTTCATAGGGAGGGAAAAACCACACAAAAAATATTCTGTTGCAATGCAAAACCAAGGTGGATTTTACAGAAAAGACCCAAAAGGAGATCTACTTGCAGATCTTTCTTGCCCAAAACCATGCAGATTTTTGCATTTAGAGATATATTCAAATAGATACTTTTAAGTATGTTCTTTCACAGAGGAAAAGGTTTACACTGTAATGAGTGATGGGCAGCGCGATCCTATGAGGCTTCCGTGTTCGGTTATACCTCGCCGACTACAAAGTGTGTGGGTGGGTGGGTGGGGGTGGCAAGCAGGCTCTTCTAAGTGCTACAACCCTGGAAGGGATTTCTGAGGTTGCAGTGACTTCTATGTCCAATCCTATGGCCACCCAGACAAGGCTGGAGGGACATAGAGCTGTACCCTTAATTTTATTATAACCACACACACACACACACACATATATCCTGCCTTTTAGAATATCTCCTCATAGGCAGCTTACAATTTTTTTCCTTGGAAATAAATGGTGCTGCTGCATCAGCAGACCCATGAATCCTGAATCCATTTTAGATTTCTGGATTTAGATTTCACAGGCCAGCGTCGGTCAAGGTGCTACCAATTCCAATATTATATTTATTCATGTCCATAGACCCAGGCATGCTCACTGATCTGAAGGGGGGGGGACACAACTGTGCAAACATCTTGCAAGAGGAGCATCATTGAGGGGTGGGGCAGCCCCACAGTCCCTTTATTCACACAATGCTCCTTCATGTGAAGGAGTTTAAAATGTCCTTTTTAGTATGTTGTAGGCAATGAAGAACTCACGGTGTTCTTTCCTGCTATTTCAAAAGTTGCACATTCCAAGAAAATTTTGAAACTCTGGTCTCTTTCCCTTCCCTCAGGTTTCTTCAGCAAAGCAAATCATTAAAGGAGCAAGTGCTGAGTACTGAGAGCTTCAGCTGCAGAATGCGTGCCGTCATGCCACTCCTACTAGATGCCGCTCATGCTGAGCTCTTCAAGGAAATGAGGTCGGATTGAGCATGGAAAGAAAAGGCAGAAGGAAATACCAAGCAAAGTTTACTTCAGCAGGCGCAAATTGCTTTGCTGACTGCTTTTCAAAGTGCCCATGCTTTGTTCTCTTACCAAGTAGAGGAAATTAGATGTAATACTCAAGCAATGTAGGGGTGTGTGTGTGTGTGTGTGTGTGTAGGGGTGTGTGTGTGTGTGTGTGTGTGTAAAAGAGATACAGGCAGTATGGGGGACTCAAGCCGTGGGAACTGAAGAAAAGAAGCATATATAAAAATGAAAGGCAACAATTACCTAAGTTAAGTTTCCTGTGCAACTGCAAATAACTCACGGTGGGTAGAGGGCTGGAACCAAGAGGCTGGAGCAAAAGGGGGAAAGTATCATCAGTACATGTTCACATACCCCTCATGAGCTAATTGCTTAGGCATGTGTAGAAAGGCAAAAGCTGCTGTCATATTTTGATGCCATCAAGTTGATCTCTTACAACGGGCTGCTTAACAAAATGCTACTAAATACTGAGAGAACAGAAAAGTAAGAACTGGGTAAGGTACTGTTTGTGAATCAGCCAAATCAGGGATGTGATGAACAGACTGGTGGCGGGGGGAAGGAAACTTAATGCTGGTTAATACAGGTTTCCATAACTTCCAGCTCCTTTCCCCCCGACGCGGCATGGATTGAGCGGCGGGAGGGTAAGTCGCAAGAGTCGGGGGGGGGGGCTGAGCAGGCTGCTTTCTGCCTGCTTTCTCCCCCCCCGAGACTCGCGGTTACATCCCTAATAGTAGACAATTACAGTCTGGAAGTGCCTGTAATATAGAGTGTGCATTCATCAGTAGTTTCAGGCAGCAGAATGAAGTGGAAATTGTTGGAATATGTGACGAGAAGATTAAACTCTGCAGGGAGGGGTTTTTTAAGTCAACTGCCCATTAAAGGGTTAAAGCAGACTTGTGTAGTCTGGTTGAAGGGCAGGGGGCAGGGTTCAGTGGTTCACTTGGTTGAATCAGTGGGGGGGGGAATGCTGGAGGTTGCTTAGCAACAGATTTGAATTCCATTCTAACACTCCTCTGACAGTTAGACCAGTCTGGAGTTAACTGACTTAACTGACGCTTGCTAGGGTTTAGCATGAACGAACTTGACCTGTGTATGAACTTGACCACTGTAACCATCAAGCTTTAGTGCCTGAGTAATCTTGTTACAGTTATTTATCTTTTTAAAAGCATCTGCTTTAGAAAACAAGTCCTGTGGGTGCATGTGTTTGTCTGAGAGAAGTCTACTGCTGCTTTTCTGCTCTGCCATCAGGTTATGGGTCCCAGACGCAGGCACAGGCACAGAATCAGTCTGAGTTCCAGCAGCTACAAGGCAGGTCAGTTTTTAAAGACCTCAGGTTATTCTGAGAAGAAGAAAAACAAACAAAGCCTCACAGAAAGAAGGGTGAGTCTTTCAAGGTTGCCATGGCTGAGAGGCATAGAGAGACTTAATGACTCCAATTATCAAATCTGGAAGTTTAAGTAGAGGTGCTGTTAATGAGGGAAGAAGCAGTTTTACCCCTAACTACAGATAGACCAGCAGAAAATGCTGAATCCTGGGATAAGCAGGATCAACATGCCAAGTCAACAATAAGGCTAACAGTTGAAGATAGTCAGCTGATCCACATCAGAGAACAGCAAACTAGCGGTGGCTCCAAGGTCAGGGTCGCACCCCCGACCCGATCTTCCGTGGGGGCGCCAACCCAACCCGATCTTCTAAGTGGCGCGGGGAGGTTCTCCGCGCCACTCGATCGGGCGTCTTCTTTCCCGTCCGTCACTTCCAAGACTGGAAATGACGCGACAGGACCCTGCGCAGCCGCAGAACGTGCCACAGAGGTCCAGTGCACCTGTGCAGGGATCCGTCGCGTCATTTCCGGTCCCAGAAGTGACGCAACAGGATGGAACGGACCGCGCAGGGTGGCTCGCCGCGGAGATGGCAAGCTGCCCCGAAGAACAAGGTAAGGCCTCGCCAGGCGTGAGCGGGGCCAATTTCGGCCTCGTTTCTGCCCGGCGAGGCTCGATTACACAAGCCTACAGCAAACTGGAAATGGAATGTGAGAAGCATTGAAAAGAATATTTATGTATTTATTTATTTAATACATTTTTATACCTCCCAATAGCCGAAGCTCTCTGGGCGGTTTACAACAGTTAAAATCATAAAATACAATATAAAATATAAAATTTAAAACCACAAATTAAAAACAAACAGCAGAGCTAGCAGCAGCAGTTACAATAACGGAATTAAAAACAATTACAAGATTAAAATTATTAAGATGATTAAAATGATTAAAATGCCTGGGAGAACAGAAAGGTCTTCACCTGGCACTGGAAAGAATACAAAGTAGGCACCAGGCGAACCTCTTTGGGGAACTCATTCCATAACCGGGGTGCCACAGCAGAAAAGGCCCTCCTTCTGGTAGCCTTCTGCCTCACTTCCTTTGGCAGGGGCTCTCGGAGAAGGACCGCTGATGCAGATCTTAGTGTCCAGGTAGGTACATATGGGAGGAGACGATCCTTCAGATACCCTGGCCCCAAGCTGTTTAGGGCTTTAAATGTTAGCACCAGCACTTTGAATCAGGCCCGGAAACAGACTGGCAGCCAGTGCAGATGAGAAAGCACTGGCATAATATGTTCTCGTCGGCCAGTTCCCGTTAACAATCTCGCTGCCCTATTTTGGACCAGCTGAAGTTTCTGGACTGTTTTCAAAGGCAGCCCCACATATAACACATTGCAGTAATCCAAACGAGAGGTTACCAGAGCATGGATAACTGTAGCTAGGCTATCTCTGTCCAGATGAAAAAGTTATATGGCATGAGTCTGAAAAAGGACGAAGACATCGTGTCACATATAAATGCTATGTTAGAGATTGTGGAGCGTTTGAGAGGAATCAGTAAAGAAATGAAACAGGATCACATTGTAGCCATATTGCTGTGCAGTCTTCCTGATTCCTACAGTGCGATGGTGAATGCCCTAGAAACCAGACAAGATGATGAGTTGACTTTGGAATATGTAAAGCAGAGATTGATGGATGAAGATGAAAGTAATCGCAGGAATAAAAACAAAGCAAAGTGATCCAGAATTCAGAAGCAGTCCTGCAGACAGGTGAAAGTTTTCATCAAAAGGCAGAGATGAGAATTTGTTTTAGATGTAAGAAGCAAGGACACCTAAAAAAAAGACTGCAGAATCTGGAAGGCAGAACAAAGAAAACATCAGCAAAGATGTGAGGAGGAAAAAGCAGGCAAAGTCATCAACAGGTCTCGAGAGGAGTCCTGGTACGCAACTTTCAAAGTTGAACAGAGGGACAGAGACTCTGGGTGGTGCATTGACAGTGGTGCAACTAGTTATATGTACAATTATGAAGATTTCTTCAGGGAGCTGGATTGCAGTTATCAAGACAGAGTTTACCTTGCTGATGGTAACAGACTTAATGTTAAAGGAAGGGGAAAAGGTTTTTTGAACTGTCTGATGCCATCTGGTGGTGAACCAGAGTATTGGTGGAAGATGTTTTATTTGTTCCAGACCTAAAATATTCATTAATATCTGTAAAACAGTTAGCCAAGAAAGGACTGACTATACACTTCTGTGGACAAGAGTGCACAATCCAGAAAGGAGAAGAGATCATAGCCATGGGTATGGTGGGTGAGCACCTATACTAACTGAACTGTGAAGATGACAAAGCAAATCTGATGAGGCAAGCTACACAAGGTGTGCATATGGCACCAACGTCTAGGTCACAGGCACCCAGATGCAATTAAAGAGTTGGTGAATAAGAGCCTGACAAAGGACTAAGCAGTGTCATCATGTGGCACGATGATGCAGTGTGTCAAGGCAACACATACACCATTGCCAAAAGCTTCACCTTCAGAAGGGTTGGCGGTGAGTAAAGATCAAAGAAAAAGCATAGACAAGGTGCAACGAAAGACAGAGACTCCTGAATTAATTCAGAGAAGGCAGAGAGCCCTAGTGAGGAGACAAAGGCAGAAACAGATGACCCTGACCCGGATGACAAAGGAGAGCAGGCCAAGAAACGTCAACTTCGGAGATTGGGCCAGGTGACAGGGGACATGCCTGCACAGAGACTCCCTTGTGAAGTGACAACCAAGACATAACCCAGAGATCTTCATCATGAACTTTTGAAGAAGATGAACCTGAGAGTGTGAACCATCTTTCATCAAGAAGGGATGCTGGAATGTGTGTGCGTAGAGGAGAAATAATGAGTCAGACATGGTTGTAGGGTACAATTGGTGGTAAAATGAAGGGCCACATTTATTGAATAACATCAATTGGGGATCTACGAAGGGATAAAAAGTGTGGGTGATAATTACACCGGCTATCAGCCAGTCACCATTGCTATAGGGCGAAACATCCAGCAAGGAGGGTGATGGCATCCAAGTCATCCCCTCCTTGCTTTACACCAGACGGTGCTGGAAGGTCTTTCCTGCAGTCAGCCTCGACCGGCCCTTGTGGTACCGCCATGTGAAGTAGGAAGACCTCAGAGACGTACCTTATCTCCGCAGTCCTGAGCCATGAGGCAGTCGGTGGCAGGAGCCTCGGGCACACCTCTCACCTGAAAGGTGCCATAGGATAATCACCGAGCCCCTAAAACTGCCTAATCCCGCACTTAACCGCCAATGTGACCGAATTGAAAATGTCACTAAGCACCCAAACCCTGAAATACAGTGCAGAGTAGGCGAAACACAAACATTGCCCCTGGCCAATTAGGACAATGAACTAAAATTCCTACTCGGCCCCTGGAAACAGGCTACACTGCAAACAGGGATGGGAGGGAGCCACTTTAGAAAAGAGGCAGAAAATGGTGGGTGAAAGCCTAATATCGGCTCTGCAACCCCACCCACTCTGCCTCCTGATTGGTGGATAGTAATCAGACCACTATGGTCTGATCGTCATTCTCCCCGCCCGCAAATTTGCCCCCCCGCCACAGCTACGCGTGGCAAGGGGGGGGCTATGTGATGAGAAGATGTAAACTCTGCAGGGAGGGTTTTTTTAAAGTCAACTGCCCATTAAAGGGTTAAGGCAGACTTGTGCAGGAGGCAGGGTTCAGTGGACAGAACACTTGATTGAATTAACAGAGGGAATGCTGGAGGTTGCTTAGCAACAGATTTGAATTCCATTCTAACATCCCTCTGATGTTTAGACCAGTCTGGAGTTAACTGACTTAACTGACACTTGCATGAGGGAACTTGACCTATGTGTGTTTTCCTTACCTCAAAGAACTGAATGTATAACGTTCAAGAAACTGCACTAATATAACCATCAGTCTTTAGTACCTGAGTAATCTTGCTACAGTTATTTATCATTTTAGGATCATAGGATCATAGTGTTGGAAGTGGCCTACAAGGCCATCAAGTCCAACCCCCTGCTCAATGCAGGAAACTGGAGGAGGGGTCTCCCATCCAAGTAATAACCAGGCCTGACCCTGCTTAGCTTTCCACACTCAGACAAACTGAGCCAGCGTGAGCCACAGGCCTATTGTTTTAAAAGCATCTACTTTAGAAAACAAGTCCTGTGTGTGTGCATGTGTTTGTCTGAGAGAAGTCTCCTACTGCTTTTGCGCTCTGCCATCAGAAATTAGGTAGTAGACTGGACTGTACCACTTTAGACTGCTGATTGAGGTGGGGGATACCATTTTTGAATGGTTCCCATGTTAAAAAAGAAGAAGCTCCCAACAAAGTGAAACTTAGCATAGTAAGAAGTGGACTGGTCTATAGGTACTCTTGTGATATGTGTGTTTGTGTTTTAAATTTGAATTTAATTTTAATTCACCTGCAGTCTGAAGAGATTCAGTCAACTCTGCTGCCTCTGCTAGCCAAAAGGCAGCATACAATAAAATACGGAATTATAACAGGTGAAGGCAAATAGGTGAAAATATAATGTGATGGATGATTCCTGAATGTGTTTCCAACTAATTTATTCAGGGGAAATTATATCACAGTTAAATAGACACAATGTTTAGTTTCCTTCTAATAGAGGGACTGTGCCTCCAAGCTTGACTAAGGAAACACATTGCTTCCTGTCACTGATTCCAAAATCTATGATGGGCATCTCAGAAACCACCTGCTGAACTTGTTATTTGGGGCATTCCAGCCAGGGCTCTGACCTCTGCTAGGGCATGTCAGGGAAAGTGCCTGTTTGAACTTCCTAAAAGCTTCATCACATCGGCAGTCAATCAGAACCATCACCCCAAGGAATACATACGTGCTCTCCAAGCATATACATACTTTGCATAATGTTTCTGTTCCAGGAGGCAGCTAATGCCAAGCCCACTAATGGCAATTGCTTCTGGCATTAAATCTCCCTATGCTTGCATTTTAAAAACTTGTAGAAAAGTAATGATAAAATAGGAAAAGATCTATACCTTTGTAATGCTTGTGGCTTTTGTCACATATGATTCAGTGTGTGTGTGTGTGTGTGTGTGTATGGTTCTTTATTTTAGCAATACTATGTATCTGCAATCCACTGCATAGAAAAGCACATTATTGAAAGGGCATCAATAAAAACAATATTTAGAAAGAACTGGGAACTCAGAACCACTTAATACACATCTTATTCATTTATTTTAAAATGTGTACCCCCCTCTTTCCTATAAATAGTCAAGGCAGCTCGCAACAATTATAACAAAAAAATTAACAATAAAAATTCAGTGTAAAACAGCATAAAATAGCTACATGAAAATATATTTGATGATGGTAGTAATGATAGCCTTAGAATACTTGCTTAGAAAGTTCAGGTTTGAACTTGGGCAGGCCTTTGGGAGTGCATTACTTGGCCACAGGACCACAAACAAAAAGGCCCAGTTCCAGGGCTTACCTGATAGCCTGATGGGTTGAGAAGTTCATACTCTCCACCATCTCCCAGATCAAAATAGAAGCTGTCTTGTGTATTTATAACACCACTACCCCAGGAACATAGGAAACTACCATATACTAAGTCAAGATGCTGGTCCATCAAGCTCAGTATTGCCTATAATTAGCAGTGGTTCTATGGGCTTTAAGACAGAAGGTGTTCATTGTCCTATCTGGAGAGAATGGTGATAGAACATGGAACCCTCACTGTCTGCCACTGTTATACATTACCTGAAGGCTCTTCCTTTCTTGCTATACATTGCATTTGTTTATATTCCAATTGCCTGTGCTGCACTGGCTTCTGAAGTAGAGCAAGATAGTTTTATTTTTTTAAACTTTAACACAACAACAATGGGATGAGATGTGTAATCTTACAATGGATTTGGTTGTACTAATTAGAACAGCTGCAACTCATATACATTTGACAATGCTCACAATCAGGGCAGGTGGTTATGGGGTGATGGTGGCAGGAAAGCTAGTGCACCCAGGTGCACTAGAATCTGTTTCCGATAAATTGTTGCCATTTAGATTAGAGCATGTGAGAATTGTGCAGCAGGGCAAATCTCAAAGCACATGAGAGAGATGAATTCAGGGAAGATCCTGCCACTTTTGCAAGATGTGGATTTCATAAGGATGAAATAGAAAATGAAATGTGTTTTCTGTATTACTATGCTCTTATTAAAACAATAAAATAGGGATAGGCTCTTTCTGAGAAAGGGCACAGGATGCAAACAAAATAAATAAATGCATACATACATATGTGTATAAAGCATGAGTTTGGAAATGTTAAGTCACAAACAGTCAAAGTCACAGCTTGCAGTGTTGTCAGGCATGCACAGTTCCATTTAAGCTACGGAGTTGTGTTTATTCCACTTTTGTACGACTCTCGGATTTTCTGTCATGTTCCTTTCTCTAGTAACATAAGTTTCCTCCTTTCATAACCATTCTCCAAGAGAATCTGCAGCAGATGGTGTTGAGCCAGCTACACTGGCTTAGTGTGCCATTCTTCTGTTTGCAGGATTATCCAGTATCTGGGGAAATTTCCATCTGTCTCTTAGGATCAGCTTTCAGAGCAATATATATGAGTAGCCGATGGGAAAAAAGACAGAACATAGATCAGAAACCTAATCTCTGATATTTTTCATTCAGCACTGTCCCTGTCTATACATTTCACCCACTTGAAAAGGTCCTATTGATTTGAAGGGGTACTAAATAAAGTGTACAAGTCTACAAGATCCCTGGAAAATCAGGATGCTAAATCAAACTGGATGCATACACAGCTAGAAAAGGCTCCCCACAGCAGAAGTTATCCCGCAACATGTGAGGAGGTGTGCGATCTTAGGGAAGGGTGAAACATGGTAGCCCCGCAGCCCTTTTGTAGTCATGCTGACCACTGTGTGAATAAAATAAAACCTGCATAGAAGTGAAGAATGAGCCATATGTGCTTCCTGTGGGTGGGAGGACATTCCATGGCATCGGGGCTGTGTCGAGTGTCCTACTTCTTAATTGCTGGGGAGATTCGTATAGGCAAAGATGTTTCCTGACCTGAGATAATCAGGATCCAGCTAATTGAGGGTTTTATAGGTCAAAAACAGCACCATGAACTGGGCCCTGAAATGAACAGGCAGCCAGCTTAGCTGTTTTAGATGCCTAAGGCAAAGAGATGCCTAAGGCAAAGGTTCATAATGTCTTTGGGTCATGGCATCAAGACCAGGTTTCATACACAAGGGAAAGAAAATTATGGATAAGCTATGGCAAGGATGGGGAACCAGCAGCCCATGGAGTGGATGTGGCTTGCAGGGCCTTCCCAACTGACATGGAATTCCACTCCTCAGGCCTGTCCCCCAAAGCAGTTAGGCTTCAAATGTCTCCCACTGGAGCCAATCCCACCCCCCTTGAAAAAAGCCTCCTATTGTCTCCTGTGTGTGCACGCAAGTGTAACAGAAGAATGTAGGAAGTGGTCTTATACTGAGTCAGACACTAGGTCCATCTAGCCCAGTGTTGCTGACACTGAATGCCAGCAGCTCCCCAGGGTTTCAGGCAGGAATTTTCCAGCCCTACCTGGGTATTGAACCTGAGACCTTCGGCATGCAAAGCCGGTGCTCTACCACTTAGTTGTGGATGGATGTGTGTGAATGAGGTGTGCATGTAGCTTTGGTCTCATCCACTTTTGGCTTTGGTCTTGCCCAGCACTGGCATGCAACTCCTGAAAGGGAAAACATTCTACAACCCCAACCTATGGCATGACAATTTTCATACACAATATACCACCTCATTGTTATTAACAGGAAATTAACAGATTTGGTCTTTGGAACACTGCGCAACACAATCCTATGGCCACTAGACAGCATCTGGACAGCCATAGGATTTTTCAGAGACCCAGCTATGAGGTAGGAAAATTGCTCCGACTTCATAGCTGGGTCTCCGTGCTTGGAGCGCCCTCCCCCCTCACTCGCAGCTGGCATGGAAAGAATTGCACCAACTGCATCTCTGCGGTCATGGGAGGCAACCTTCACTTCCACACTACTCCCGCCCTCCAAAGACCTGTCCCGACCCAGAAACTGAGTGTTTCCATTCATTTTGGGGCATCCTAAACGAAGCATTAAATCTCTGTGGCCCAAGTGGTGGGTCCTGCTTCCACAATGGAATCGCTGGGAGGGGCTGCATGCACAATGGACCCGTTGGATACTGCCCATTGGATCACACTGGCCAAAATGTGATTTCCCCCATGTACTCTGGTACCAATGATCTACATATTTTTCAGGGGGTCTAGGAACCTATAGAATCATAGAATAGTAGAGTTGGAAGGGGCCTATAAGGCCATTGAGTCCAACCCTCTGCTCAATGCAGGAACCCAAGTCAAAGCATCCCTGACAGCTGTCCAGCTGTACCTTGAATGCCTCCAGTGTTGTAGAGCCCACTACCTCCCTAGGTAGTTGGTTCCATTGGCGTATTGCTCTAACAGTCAGGAAATTTTTCCTGATGTCCAGGCGGAATCTGGCTTCCTGTAACCCATTATTTCGTGTCCTGCAATCTGGAATGATTGAGAAGAGATCCTGGCCCTCCTCTGTGTGACAACCTTTCAAGTACTTGAAGAGTGCTATCATATCTCCCCTCAGTCTTCTCTTCTGAAGGCTAAACATGCCCAGTTCTTTCAGTCTCTCCTCATCAGGCTTTGTTTCCTCTGTAAATATATTTTAAATCTCTATCACTGAGTCCTCTGAGGGCAGTAGTTTGCCACCCAAATCCCAGGAGTTTTTGCAGACTCTTTTAAGATGAAGTTGCTGTGGCACGAAGAAAATCCTCTGATCCTTGTTGTGACCTGCTGTGCATAATTTGGTTGTTGTATAGAGGCAGCCACCACAGAAACAATATAAAGGGCTTAGGCATAGTGGTTGTTTCATGTGCAGCGATCCCTTGACTCCTGTGTGTTAATTCAACAAATGCCTTTTGGGGGAACTGTGAATTCCAAATTTTAGCTTGGAAAGCAAAAAATGCAGCTGGGGGGGGGGAGTTTCCTTTTGGGAAGTTGGTGGGAAAGAGAAAACAAACTGAAGTGTTATATTCAGGGCCTAATATGAGCTAAGGTTTTCAAGGCCAGAACATGTTTTTAACATCAGACTCAGCCAAAAAATATATATAAAGTAATGGAGAAAGTGCCTTTGAGTATGTGAAGAGTGCCTTCTACGCAACTTAGTTAATACCGTCAGATCCTAGGCCTCTGCATTTAAGAGGAAGGAATTCCATCTAGGCCTGAACTCAGCAGCTTTTAGAAACTAAATTCTACCTGTATTCAATTTCCTTTTTTACTGTGCAGCTCGATCTTATGCACAATTACTCAGAGGTAAGCCCAATGAGTTAAATGGGACATACTTATAGGTAAGGATGCATGCAATTGTAGCGTTACTACAACTAAACCTGGAGAAGGTTATTGTATAAATGTCACTGAAATTGGCTTTATATATTTCTGGAAATGACCCATTTTAGTAAAGTAAAATAAAAAAATAAAAAATTAAGAGGCAGTGTTACAGAAGAGAGAGGGTGGAGGGACCCCATGCAGTCCTGCCAAAGCTCTGCTGGTATTCTTTCATAGGCAGGATTGTAGTACTGAAGTGAAAAATGCTTAAGGGGTTGCAGTCAGGAACATGGGAGAGTTGGGCAAAAACATAATAGCAAGAATAACATAAAAGGGAAGTGAGAAAAGGAAGAAGAAGAAGAAAGATTCTGAACAGAGAGCCATGTACTTCAAGCTGGGTAACCTTGGATAATATTGTTCTCTATTTTTAGGCTTCCTTTCAGTAAGGTCTGGGTAGCAGTCAGTGTCTCTGACTGTATTCTTGGCCTATTAACAGATCAGCAGCTGAGGAATGCTATATTCATCATGAGATGTTGTTCATTGCTGCCCAGCTATATAGCAGCAACAAACTCCTCTCACCAGTCACCATAGTGAGGCTGTGATCTTTATTCTGATGACTGGCAGAGAAACTTTGCCTGTTCTGGTAGACAGCAAGCAGTCTAGGAAACGGGGCTTTGTCTATTTGTTTGCTTGCTTCCCTTCGATAGTTTTTTTTTAAAAAAATGTGTGTGGAACTGGAAGGGCTTCATCACACTTTGGACATTGTACACCAAGTATCTGCAAGATAGAAACCTGTCATCTGCCCCTTAAAGCACTCTCAATCCCCCCAGTTTGTTTACATGCACATTTCCTGCCACAGTTTTGCAGAGTTCGGAGGCTGAAACATTCCCCTCACCTCATGTCATGACAGGATACCAGGACCACGATGGATTGCCTTTTTAGTGAACAATAAGCATCCCATTACCTTTATTTCACAATCATTTCTCTCACTTGGAAAATGATGGCACAATAGCTGTCTTTGCCAGCCATTTTATTTACAAGAGTGCCAATACTTCTTGCTCACAGTGTGAAATAATAGTTCTAGTGTAAAAATACGGTATCTATGAGATAAACATGTGCTAGTTTGTCTTCTGGGCACAGAAGCAGGCAAGCAGGCAGGTGCTCCAGCATTGGAACCCAGTTGAGATTGGGCAAATGGCTCTCTGCACAATGGGTAGGAAAGCAGGGTATGCTGTGGGGGGAGCTACACTTTGCCATTTGGTATCTTTGGGCCCTGTATCCCAAATGTTGATTGTACATCCCGGGGAAAATGACTTGGTGCAGTAGACAGGTTTGCCATTTAGTTATCAAGTCTCAGTCTGTAAGAATTTACTGAAAATTAAGTCCCGGGCTCCTTGTTTGCCCACAATTTGGTCAGAGATGTTGAAGAGGCGGGCTTGGAGAGGATCTGGGTGTCCTAATAAAATTGATACAGCCAGGCAAAAAGTACACAGAGATGTTACAAAGTGGTTACTGGAATGGGGTGGAGCATATATCCCTCATCATTGCAATAAGCATTCTTTCCCACACCTTTATAAGGATGGTGGTGTGCACCCCTCGACTGAGGGGTGTAATTATTTCTTTCAGTGAGGCTTCTTCGACCTCTTGGGTGGAAGATGGGGTGAGATTCATGACGCCAGGGCCGGATTAAGAGCATTATGGGCCTGGTGCTGAGGATTTTGGTGAGCCTTTTTATGGAAATAAATAAAATGAAGACGCAATTTTATATTAAAACAAATTAAATATTTTAATTACCATTAAAGTGCCAAAACAGAAACATATTGAAAATATTTCTTTTTTTGTAAACAATAAGCTTGTTAACTCAATAAAACCGTTATAAATAGAACATTCACAACAACCATTTTTAAATAAACATAAACCATATAAACAATTTAAATATAAGTGTATGATGTTTGGCTCATAAAAATTGTTCCTTAAAGTATTATTATTATTATTATTATTATTATTATTATTATTATTATTATTAAAGCATCATAATCAATACAGCCTGCGTTATGATTATGGTGCAGAGAGTAACTTTTGAAATAAATAGCAACCACTAGTTTTAAACACACAAACAGGTTATTCACTGAACTCGCCCCCCGCGCGACGTAATAGTACTATAAATGTTAAAGACCTCTGCATACCTGTCATTAACTATAAGAATAAAAAAGAAAAATGATCAAATACACACAGAAAGTTTAACTGAAAGAGTTAAGGGAAATAGAACAATTAAAAAAACTTTTAACTGATAGCCCCTTTACGAGCTCGCGCCCCGGGGGCCGCCCCCATTGAGAGCACGATTTAAACAAATGATCAACGGTAATTAAAATAAAACACATAACTTTTCTTGCTTTTTTACTTGCAAATTTCCTCAATTGTGAAATCAAAGTAAAGCTCGTCAGGCCAACCATTTTCAAATGCCAAACAGAGAGAGTCGCATTTAAACGCTCCTGACCCATGTGAAGACCTTAGTTTCATTTTTCCAACAGTTTAATGCTGAAACTGAACGCTCACCACTGCAGTTGCTGCGACCAATTAAACACAAATACATGCGGAGGGTTCACAAATGTATTTGGGAAAGTGGCACCGACTAGAAAATTGTGGCAATCATAAACTTGTTACATTTGCTGTTTCTTTGACTCCCATGAATGTCTGGGTTGCAGTGGAAGATTGGTACATTTTGAAAATAGAGATGAAAACTGTACAATTTCGTCTGCAAACAGGGGTTCAAGATCTTCAGGATATTTTGACACTAGTGTTGTAGTGGCTCTGGACCGTAGACTATCAGCTGCTAGAGTGCATATTTCTGATAGAAATCCAAATCTTTCTTGAATTATATTGTATGCTGCTTGCCTGTGCCTCAGTGATTCTGTCAATTGGTCAATTATAGGATAAAAGGTATGCACTTTAAACCTCTCAGAGGGTGTCATATCAGCATTAGCATCTTCTGCATCACCATAGTCCCACCTCCTATTTCTTTTCACTTTCCTTCCACGTTGTAGCTGGTACTCCTCGCAGCCGGAAATATTTTTACCCTGCTGTTCAAATTCAGAGAATCTAGAACGGAGAGACTGCACAAAATCCTTTAGAGAGTTCAGCATGTCTGTTGCTGTATGCAGATCTAATTTTGCATCTTGGAGACACTGACTGGTTCTGTGAAACCTTGGTAAAATGACAGACCATACTTCAACAACCATTATTCCAGTTTCCAATTGATCCATGACATTATTTAGGCCCTTTGCTTGTAAACAGACCTCTCCCTTTGTGGATTCATCATTCATAATATTTGAAAGGACATCTCTGATAGTACTATAGCCTTTTTGTAAGGCATTCACAGCATCATGGTGAGCAGACCAACGTGTATCAGATGACCTTTTTAATGTTGGTATACCACATAGTTTGAAACTATCTGTTAACAGATTCCATTGATGAGTTGAAGCAGAAAAAAAACAATACAACTGCTGCACAAAATTAAAGAACGAAACTGCAACTGGACAGCTGTTTACGGCATTTTGTCCAACAAGATTAAGTGAATGTGCACAACAAGGAATGTATTCAGCAAGTGGGTTTTTTCCTCGAATTAAGGCCTGCATACCATTATATTTGCCACTCATATTAGATGCGTTATCATAAGACTGACCCCTGCAGTCTTTGATGGAAATTCCATTTTCATCCATGAACTGCAAAATAATGTTTGCTAGCTCCATACCAGTGTGTCCGTGCATTGGAATGAATTTCGTAAAACGCTCCACTGGACCACTAGGTAGTACATAGCGAAATATAATTGTTAGTTGATCACAATGTGCTATGTCAGGGGTGGAGTCAACAGAAATTGAATAATATTTGGCTTCTTTTATCTCATTTATGATTTGCTGCAGCACTTGCTGACCAATCAGTTCAATAAACTCATCACATATCGTTGATGATAAGTACCTCCACGTTTTTTAACCTCTAGGGCAGTCTTCCCCAACCGGGGCCCTTCCAAATGTTTGGGGCCCCAGCTCCCATCTTCCCCAGCCACTGGCCATGCTGCCTGAGGCAAATGAGAACTGTAGTCCAAAATATCCAAGAGGGATATTTGGTGAACTCTGTTCTCAGGGGTTTTTCAAAATAAAACTTAAAATGCCACACAATTCCCCATGAAAGCGCATGTGCACACACACACACACACACACACACACACACAGTATTAGCCAAGCAGGTGACATTTTGCAGGCGGCAGGAGGATCAACACCCCCAAAAGGCAGACACACACACCCACAAACACACAGCCCTCTCTTACGTTCAGTTTGGCTCACAAAAGAGGGAAAGCCCTTTTACAGAAAAAAAGGAGGAGAAGGAGAACTTGCAGATCAAAAGAGTCAAACTTTTGAACCTTACCTGTGCAGAGCAGGGCCATCAAGACCAGCGGCAGGTAAAGACCATCCCAGAGGTTTGTCCCATAGCAAGCAGAAGTCATGGTGGAGATTTTGGAGGCGGGTGGGCAGAGAGGGGTCGCTTGACGGAGCAAAAACTCAAAAACTCCTGCAGCTCATCAGTAAGGGTCTTCCCAATTTCCCCCAAATTATTTATTTTAAAAAAAAAAAAGTAGCCACAACAAAAAGCCAGGAAGCTTTGCTTGACCAAGAATAATTGTGTTGTTCTTGTTGCTTTGTTTCATTTTCGTTTTTGTTTTTTTGTTAAACTAGCATTTGAACAATTGAGCTGCGAATCAGAAAGATCTTTTGCTCGAGGCTGGAGAGAGAGGTCCCTTCTAAATCTGAATATTACAGACCCTAGCAAGCCCCCCATGTGCTTCAGCAAGAAGTTCTCACACAAAGAAATGTAGTAACAGTGATTGAAATGCAAAAAGCTAATGAAAAGCCTAAGTCAGCAGGTGGTAAAACCTGTTTAAGAGAAATGCTAATTTGAGAACAACAGTTCTTGCTCGGTCTTGCCTCGAGCCTGTAATGCAGATGTGCTTAGAACACCTTTCTAATCTCGAAAAAATAATTAATTATGCTGAATGATAACGATCAGAGCTAACTAGAAGGGGGAAAAAATTGCGCCGCGCGTCCCTATTGTGGGCCTATTTTGTGGTAGGGGCCTGGAGCTGCAGCTCCAATAGCCCCTATCTTAATCCGGCCCTGCATGACGCTTGTGCAGATGAACCCTGTGGCAGGTAATGCAGGCAGGTAGGGAATTATTTCTCAGGCTACCCTGGTGAGTACCTGGAGGCACCTTCATGGTGAAGGGGCACTGTATCTGACTATCACTTATTGCATGTTGGCTCAAGAGAATGGGGTCAGGGAGGCAGCCCTTTGGTCCCTGGAGGCTTCATCCTTCCAAAAGCTGGCCAGCGGGGACATGAAGGAGCAAGAAGGTTGCCTCAGCTTGCCTGGCTGGTGAGTGGTGTTGATAAACATGGATTGGCACATCAGCTGATCCAGTGCTTAGAGCCGGGGTAGTCTTGCCCACAGTGGAGAGGGAGGGAGTTTCACTCAACAGTCTCCACATAGTTAGGAGGCCCACATAGGTTAGAATAATAGAATCATAGAATAGTAGAGTTGGAAGGGGCCTATAAGGCCATCGAGTCCAACCCCCTGCTCAATGCTTAAGTTAAGTTTAGGAAGTCAATGCTTCTCATTGCATTTACTCAAGTTTATAAATAAAGATGTGGACTTTGAACCTTGTCTTCATTCCGGGGTGGGTGGGGGTGGGCAAACATTTCCCTCCTATTTTTCAGACACAGTTTGCATTTGTAGCACGATCACATCTCAGTCTATGGTGCTTTTGTTTTATGACAGCCATGGCAGAAACACAGACACATGTAATTTTACCGCTTATTCAATATTGCCTTTGTTATCTTAACTGCTTTTCAATCATACACACGTCTCTCCAATCCTACCACTTTCTGGCCAAGTCCAAACTGCATTGATTTTTTAAATCCCTTTTTAGTGTAGACAGCTTACAATAGAAATGCCACCTTTAAAATGGTAAACTATGAATAGTCCAGCAGTGACTGCTGTCACTATGGCAAAATGAGTTTGACCAGGGAATTTATTACAACAACCACAGCATGTAATCCTGGATACCTAATAACAATACTTTAATTATTTAATTATTAAACAGGGAGGTGTAAAATAGATAACTAATGCCTGATGTTAATTACAGCTCTATTATTATTTTATACACCAAATTCAATCTTCAGTAGGGGTATATGGTTGACAAATAAATCAACAACTAAACATTCTATTTCTGTAAAACAGCGTACCCTTTTAGAGTAATTTTTGAAAGCACAATTCCCAATCATTTCTATTTCAAATGGGTGTTTTTGTTGCTCTAAATATATATATATATATATATATATATATATATCTGACAAGCTTTGTTAATACTTCATTCATTGTTAAGGCAAGACTGTAAGAATATAGATTCAAGGTGAAAGTTTATTCTTTGCCTTGGGCTCTTAAGAATCAGTTCAAGATGCTGAGTTGTTCTTTGGAAAGTTACGTCAAAACTGATTGTCAGAAAGAGGTGAAGAAAGAGATTAGCTCCATGTTGCTTTTGGCTATATCTGTTGCATAGCTAGTGCAATTTTACTGTTTCACTTATATGTAATCAGGCTTAGCAACTGTAGCTTTTCCTCTTATGGGAAGCAAGTCTCCAGACATCACACAATTGAAACACCAATTGTAAAACCAAGGGCATAAATATAAAGTCAGCATTTCAAATATTCAAATGTCTCGTAGACCTGATGTATATTATTACCTTCTTGTGCTTTGAGAACTACTCAAATATTGCTTAATCATTCCTGCACTTGCTCACTTTCTCTGATTAATTAAATAATAAACCAGACACATCCTGTTTGCTGCTTGCTGTGATCCTGAAGACTTAATCAGAGTGCAACTATAATTTAATTGCCCTTAGATAAGCTCTCACACTCTTAATGCTGCGGTTCTTTTGGAAATTAGTGATCACAATTATGTAAACCTTATTAAGGTAAATATGGCTTAGTTTTTATTGACTTGGAATTTGTTAATTGATGCAATCAGCAGTACATGTTGTGATGGACACATTAATCTCCTACTTATTTTTCTTGAACATGATGTTGAGTGTTTTATGGGGCAATAAAATCTTATGTAGAGAAGACTAATTATCTTGGATAGACTAAAAATGACAAATCTAATGCATATATCACTCTTGCACTTTTCTAGACATTCATAATGCAGTACAATCAATGCATAGAGGAGAGCATTGGGATCACAGCAGTGCACCTATTTTCACCATCCATATGTTGATCACTCCATGCATACAACCTGGGAACCGATCCCCAATCCCCTCTCCATGTATTGTTTGTACCACCCATATTACCACCCATATTATCAGGGTTTATATCTCCTTGATCAGGGGTCGCCAACTCTTTTGGACCCGTGGGCACACTTGGGAATTTGAGAAACTGCTGTGGGCAGCAGCACAAAATGCCTGATCAGTGGATCTCTGGCTTGGTGTCTACCTGTCACATCTATGGGTCTTAGGCTGTGTCTTATTCAGCAAAAACTTTTGTTTTGTGTCTATGCCTCTTTAATAAGGGATTGTCTAAGTTTGCTAATTGCTGGTGGTACAATACCATAATGCTTCTTTTAAACATATGTTTTGGCAGTGTCCTAGTAGTTGCTTCTTTTTTGGGAGGAGGTTATTACACAGATAAATGTTCTACTGGAACAGTCTTTAATATTTACTGATGTACACAGTCTTTTAAATTATTTCCCTTCTTCATGGAAATTAACAAAGGGTCATTGTAAATGGATTCTCTGCGCCCTTTTGACAGGTAAAAGACTGATATTATTACAACATTGGAAAGATAAACACTCACCTCCTATAATGCAATGGATTGAGGACCTTACAACACTTTCAATATTTGAAAGGGTGACATATAGACACCACCTTCAAATTGATACTTATTTGGATATTTGGTCCACTTTTGTTGAAACTTGTATATATAATTGCTAGAAAGTTGTATGCATTTCATATGTATGCATTGCTATGAATATATACAAATCCATGTACAAATATTTAAAAAAAACAGGGTTGCGGGTGCCTACCTGCAGGTACCACATTGGGGAGCCCTGTCTTTGTTTCATGTTTAACTTAGTCTTAGTTATACACAGAAAACCTTGAGCATTTTTTTCTCCATTTTAAGGAATCTTATGAAAATAAAGGCTGAGAATGTTTGGAAGAGTGAATTCTCATGACTATCTATCCCTGAAAGGTTACTTAATAGTTAATATTCTTTAAGCTGTTGACCTGCTTATTGAACTCAAAATCCCATATGCTGCCAAACACCATTGTAAATCAGACAGGAATGGTATTTTGTCATACCCATAATTAGTGTATGATACTTACCCTGAGTGAATTCGTTATTTACTTGGAAAGTAACAAATTCATCCATGTGAGCTTGGATGAGAGTTCTCCTTTAATATGAAATCTTGTTCCATGTATGTAAGTTTTTGCTCATGCACAATATCAAGGTGCATCTTGGGAGCTGTAGTTCGGGATTTCATAGTGCAGCATGACATCATGCATCATCACATTATATGGCCCCTTTCTGATTGGTTGTTTTGATGTGGCATGCCTGTGGGATGATGTCATGTGATGTTTACTCTCTGCTGCCAATTGCCAGTATGAAGATGGACTGGCAGAGTCCTCCTCCTCCTCAGATCCAGAGCTGCTGTTGTGTGGCATTAACAATTAGGAAAGCAGCTATTGAAACTGCTGCAAGTAAGTTTTTTGGGAGGTCTAGGTGGTAGGATGATTGAAAATGGGAGCAGGATGTACTAATTTACTGTGCATGCTCTGAAGCTCGCAATCAATTCCAAACTTAATAGTGAATTCATAATACATTGATCCAGACTTGGTCCAAGGGTGAGCAGTATAAATGGACGTGTTTTCACCAATGAGTTGACCGATTACAAAATTTGGTGGCATCACTAAACATAATATACAGTTCCTGGATACATCTTTGGTCATAATCCATGCTCAGGTTCACTACAGATTGTGGCAAAGCTCTTGTGGAACCTCTGCTAAATAAATAAGGACTTATATTTTTATTTCTAATGCCAGATGCATTTTGTGACACACAAGATTTGTAGAC
This sequence comes from Shinisaurus crocodilurus, assembly GCA_021292165.1. NCBI lineage: Eukaryota > Metazoa > Chordata > Lepidosauria > Squamata > Shinisauridae > Shinisaurus > Shinisaurus crocodilurus. Next base: position 248,176,391 of record CM037878.1, on the reverse strand, counting down.
CTTATTTTAATTTGTAAGTTTGATGAATTTAGGGTACAATCATATGCATGTTTTCAGACAGAAAAAAGAGTCTTACAATTCCCAGCATTCCCCAGCCAGCCATGCTGGCTGGGGAATGCTGGTTGTAGGACTTTTTTCTGTCTAAACATGCATACGATTGTACCCTTAATACAGAACAAAAGAAATACTTTAAAAAATAACAGCAGCCCTGTGGATTCACCAAATATACAAATGCATGTTTAGAAGGAGAGATTGATATCTTCTCACTGGCCCTGCCACTGACTTCCATGCATTCAAGGCTCCAGTTACCTAGTGGCCTACATGCATGTGCACAGGGCCAGTGCTACCATTAGACGAACTAGGCTGCTGCCTAGAGCGCCAGGCTAAATGGGGGCGCCAGAAATGCGGGGAAGGGGAGGCGAAAGAAGCATGCCCCTCCCTCTCTCTCCTCCACCTCAGGGCTCTGTCTCCAAGCTGGCGCCGCTGAAGCTTCAGGCAGGCTCCTCCTCACAACCAGCATCAAACGAGGCGACAGGCTGGAGGAGGCGGAGGCTGGCAGGGGCCAATGATGGGAGGCTGGTGGGCGAAAGGAAGGATGCACCTGCAAACACCTCCTTCGCCTTCCCGGGCAGGGGCCAATGATGGGAGGCTGGTGGGCAAAATCCCCCCTTCCTTCCAGCCAGTCTAATTTTTCTTCCTTCCTCTTAATCTGTTTTGTCTTTTCCCCTTCTCCAATGGTCTACTTCAGTTCATTTTGTGTTCCTCTTTCTTTCTGTCTTTCTTTCCTTTTTCATCAGTCTCCCCCCTCTCCCCCCCTTAATCTTTTTTAAAAATAATCTTTCTGTGGTTTCCTTTCTCTTTCGCGCACACGCGCGCCGCTTTCCTCTTCCTTTCCGCCCTTCTTTCGCCGCCTCCCCCCTCTTCCTTCCTTTCGCCCTCCCTCCTTCACCCACGCTCCAAAACGGCTACGGATCAGCTGGGCTGCCTCGCTTTGCCTCCAGCTGTGCTTAACCGTACAGGTCTACTCCAAAGTAAGCTCCAAGGGAGCTGGAGGGAGGGAGGGAGGGCTCAAGTGGGAAGGGGGGGCGCTAAATATCTGATTTTGCCTAGGGCGCCAAACTGCTTTGCACTGGTCCTGCATGTGCGTGAAGTTGCAAAGACTCCTTATGTGTGTCATTTGTACCCTGAAAAAAATGGAGGTCATGTGTCAGAAGGCTAAAAGCATTTAAGTGCATATATACAGGACCTATACAAACAGAATCTTGAGCACATGGAGGTTGTGGGGCAGCCAGCAGGTACAAACTAGAGCTGCAGAGAAACATTATTCAACCAACAATTAGTGAAATTGACCTAGAAATTTGAGGAGAAATGTTTTTGCAAAATGCACTCTTCAACTTTGTTTTGCTAAATCATTTTCCTGATTCATGCACATGTTTATTTGGGAGTAAGTCCAATTAAACTCAAGGGGACTTACTTCTGATTGGACATGCATAGGATTGCACTGGTAATCTCTGATTTCCCCCTCTACCCCAAAATAGAATTTGGCATGGGACACCTTTTAAACCTTTTGGGTGTGCTTTCGAATAAAGCATATTTAGCATTTAAAGGGTTCTCTGTTATCACAAGCACCTGACATTTATTGCTCAGTAGAAGCCAGGATGCTTCCATGCCAACTGACAGGAGCTGGAGCTCAGCTCAAGTCAGTCTATGAATCCTTTTGTCTGACTGTACAACATCACCAGTTCTTATGCCTTTTTGTAAATTAAAAAAAAAGTCAAACTAATCTTAGCTAATATTGAACCTTTCCCACTTTATGGAAAGAGAATAAAGTGCAATATCAAATGACTTTTTTTTAAAAAAAGTGGGTCGTATTGAAAACAGCAACAACCCCAAAATAGTATACCAGCAGTGTCTTGAGTTCTGTTATTTCTCTGTGTTGTCCATTGTACTCAGATTTCTTATCACCATAGTCGTGTCTTTAAAATGGAAGTTTTAGTAGTTCTCCAGGCCATTCTCCCTGCTGACTTGCTATGACTAAGCTGTGGACGGAGATTTGGTACAATGGTGCTAGATGCTATGGTGCCCTGTCAAACTGCCTGTTTCATTGCCATGCACAGCGCAACAGAAGTACTCTGGGAAGTGTAAGTGTATACTTTACAGTATAGCAAACCAATGAATAGCCATAACAAGCCACCTACAATTCTTTAGTTCCTAGCTTCCATCATCCTTTTAAAAGTTTAAAGGCAGAATCCTATGCATGTTTAGTCAGAAAAAAAAGCATACAACTCCCAGCCAGCATGGCTGGCTGGGGCATCCTGGGAGTTGTAGGCTGTTTTCCTGTCCACACATGCATAGGATTGCACCCTAAGTCACATCCAAGTGTACTTTATTTCCTGGAGAGCACAAAAATATCACATCCACTCTTACCTAGAACTGAATGCAAATCCTCCTCCTGCCCTGCATTTGCTGCCCCATTCACAGATGGCAAATTATTTTAGTGATGGGGCATTTTCCAAACATTTTAGTGTGGGGGATACTTGCTGGTTGGTGGTAGCAAACTCTTAAGTTGGAATGTCTTCCTTCCTTCCTTCCTTCCTTCCATTACCACAGGTTATATCTCTCATCATGGTTGCCATTTCTCCTCCCACAAGAATGCCCTGGAGTGATGGTGTGTCATGATACAGCATTGTTCTGGGGCATGGGGGCAGAAGGACCTTTGTCAGTGCTGCTTTCGGTTGTAGTACTAGTAAAAAGGGGGGATAATATTTTCTTACAACCTAAGAAACTGCTGCTGCTGCTGCTACTGCGAAGTGGTAAGCACCTCCACCCTGAAACTTTTGGAAACTTTCACCTCCTCAAACTTCCCCCCATTTTGGGGGGCTTTTCCCACCCACCCCCCAGTTTTGAGAACAAAGTGTCCAAATGCATGTTTGTTGATTGATTGCCTGGCACTGGTGTACGTGCAGACTATTGACATCAGCGAGGGCAGCTAGCCAGCGAGTAACCACTTCCACACCCTGACAGTCATTGCTAAAGGCAGGGACTCCCTTCCCTAAGTCCCTGATGGATTTGCCTTGCAGAAATGACCAGCAGTTCCTACTAACAAACCACTTCAATGACCATTGCCGGACTTTGTAAAAGGAACAAACTGCTTATTTTTATGTTTACTACTCATATTGAGAAGGCTGCTTATTTAAAGGACCTGACACAAAAGACTTGGAAGAATATCCCCAGTCCACATCTACCTTTTCTTTTCACCGCAACACCCCATGTTTCAACGACATCCAAAGTGCCAAGCTATCTAGATGTCGTTTTCTAAAAACAGTTATGTTATTTACAAAGGGCAACGTGGAAGATACACAGATGACTAGAAGATAATTTGAATGATTAGAAGATTTGACAATGGGGGTGGGAAGATTCCAGCTCATTTGCCATTTGTCTTTTGGGTCCCAGTGTTGGGAGAAAGGCGGGATACAAATAAATAAATATAATAATTGTTTGCTTTTAAGTATTACTCAACCATTGTTTTGAATATGCCCAGCTGAATTATGCTTTATATGAGGTGGATGTTATTGATTTGTTTTAATGCTTTCTATTTTCACCTGTTTTTCCTGTGATGTTTTAAGTTTTTGTGTAGAAACCTGAAGAAAAACCGACCTTGGTTTGATTTCCTTGATCACTATGAAAATGGAGGAAATGGATGACCCTTTCTCCTCTTCTCTCCTAATTCGTCTTCCTTTCCTTCCTTCCTTTGGCAAACAGGAACAAATGGTGGTGATGGGATATGGGTGGGGAACGTAAGAGGAGCAGAAGTAGCATTTCAGTTTGTCATAGAAAATGTAAAACCATTGAATAATATAAATCAAACAACAGTCAGAATGCATTTGACTTCTTAATGGATAATAAGATTTTCAGCTTACACAAAATTTCTGTTATACCACTTCAGATATAGGCTAGACTCTAGTGTAAAATGTAATTATCAATGAGGGTTATCTCTCAGCAGACATTCTGTCAAATTGACTGTGTAAATTGGTATTAGAATTGCAAGCATCTATATTGACTTAATCTATCCAATTTCATCTGAGCTAACAACTATACAACACACACACACACACACACACCCTGCAGTACAGATTTTCAAAAATAAGTGAAGGATCATTGATTATCTGTATGTTAATTTTGCTCTGTCCATTTGTACTTGGGGCTTAAATAGCATCTTTCTCCAGTAGTAGCACATTGTTTTTGGACATGTCCTTGAGGACTAAGAGTTGTCTGTGATATCAAAGATACCAAAACATCTATGGGACAAACAGATGGGCATATTAAACAGAAAGGCTATTCAGAACATGGGATTTGTTGCATGTGAGGCAAATGCATTCTGCATACAGTGAGACACACTATCTATCATTTACTTCACCTTGTATGTATTGTTGAATACTCATCACTTAATTGTTCAGGAACTGAAATATTTTCTGAGAGAAAAGCCACCCAAATCACACAAACTTTCATTGTATTTTCTGCCTGTTTGCTGTGCTGTTTATCTGGTCTGCTGCTGCTTCTGTGTCATTTTGTGGGGGCTGACTTAATTTGTCACATGGCTGATCCTAGCCAGTTGTGGACTGTGTAGTGAATGTGATGATGTCACAGTTCTACATAACCAGATTTTGCTATGTGTGACTATGTCAAAAAACCAACCAAGAGTGAGGGCAGTGTTTCCCAGATCAGCATTGCACTCAGTCTGAATGTGCAAGTATTTTTGCTCCTGAAAATAGGTTCTATTTTAGCTCTGTTGAGCTTGCTCCAATGAGCTGAGTCAGATCAAATTAGTAAAATTAATTTAAAAGGTTTATTTAAATCACAGGAGATAAGTGAATCAGGCTTATGAGATGAATGCACAATATTCAAGAAATCAGAGGAAAATGAAAGCATGGTTTGGGTTGGATCCAGATTTAGGCTCGTGCAACTGGGCTGGTGGAAGCATTCTTCCCTGTCCCCTCCTCCCCATGGCAGGACCTCCAGCCCCTTGAAAATGCTACATAGAGGGTCATGGGACCCTGCTCAATGGGGTGAGCTGTTGTGTATGGGGGAGGGGGATTATCCTTGAAAATCAGGCAAAGACACCATCCATGAATTTGTAAGAGGTATGGTTAAGCAACATGAAGGTGTGATCAAGAGGGTGTGGCCAGGCAACATGAGGGCATGGCCAAGGGTATGGCCACCCATCCCAGGATGCTCTAACCGTTTAAGGGCTCTGACCACTCTGAAGCCACTTTGATCTCCAGACCCATGATGATGATGGTGATTGCTGTTGTTGTCATTATTATTGTACCATCAATGTGCATGGTGCTTTACCAAGTATAAGAGAACAGTTCCCTTCCCCAAAGAGCTTACAATCTAAAATGTAATATGGAGGCGACAACAAATGGTAGGAAGGGGTAAACCAGGGAGGAATATGAAATTATTTCAGTCAAACATAACTTTAGGTACTTTCCCCACATTGTGCAGGAAACTCCTTGTTTTAAAGATCTCCCTCCCACTTTAAAAATGGATCCCTCCATGGTGGCTTTGTTCTCATTAGTAGTTTGCCAAAGAAATAATAATATTTAATATTTAGATATCTCTGAGTGTGCAACGTGGTTCACAGGCCTTTCCTGCAAGCTCCTATTTTTTCCACTCAGAAAAAAGCATGTGGGCTCTATTGTACTTTCTTTAAAAAGTTTTCTTAAAAAACAAGAACAACAACACTGTGGTTGAACAATAATCCCAAAATGGAATGATGATGTTTGCGCGTGTAAGGGCGAGATAAAGAAGAGGCAGACACAGGGTATATGGTTTCAAATCAGGGCCGCATTTATTGAATTGAAGATCTGTGAAGGGTGAAGTGCGGTTCTAACCTAGCCCGGCCCTTGGCCGGGAAAAAAGACCAATATTTGGCGAATGCATCCTAACTGAACTGGAGGCGGGATTGCCCGCCACCGGCCAGTTGCCCTCCATGTGGAGCTGGAGGGCCTTACCATCGTTACCTTACTTTGGCGCCTCCAGGCTCCCAAAATAGGTGAGAAAGGTAAAACCCCAAAGGCGTCCCAATCTCCCTCGTGCCAAGCCTCCTGGCGTTGGCGAGGGCAGCCTTGGGTAAACGTCAGTCACCTTGAAAGGTGCCACTGGATGATCACCATAACTCTAATTGTTCCTGCCTAAACCCGCACTTCCCGCCACAGGGAGAGACAAGCTATCGCTTAGTCGAATCTCCCCCACCTGCACGATAAAAGAGCGAGCAGGGCCCTTCGCAGATCTCCAATAAATATATCATTGCCAATATCGGATAGGTGAACCCCATCCGGCCGATACAGCTCCCTCCGGGCCAAGGTTATATTGGGATGGGGAATACAAAACCCGATCCCACCTATGGCCCTACAAATTTCGCCGTTCACCTTCCTAACCGCCCTATTCAAGGCCTTAGGCCAACTGAGGCGCGGTATGATGAACGACCATAATATCCGAACCCCCGGCCACCGGTGTCGGATGGATGCTATGTCGCATAGCACCTGGAGAATCAGGGCCTTGCCTTTCAGCAAGCCCAAGTCATTCCCCCCCAAATGCAGTACCAGGACATCTGGGGGGGACGAAAACTGGTCAGTCCGGAACAAACTGTGGAGGAGGTGCTGCCATCTCATGCCTCGGCGACCCATCCAATGGACGTCCGCCGAACGCTCGACCGCCAGGTGAGACCCAAAGCCCGTATTGGCGGCTCGTTTTGCTGCCCAGTACACCATACTGTGCCCGCAAATCAGCACACGGACAGTCCTGCCTCCACTCCGGTGACCTGGAAGAAAAACACAGCCCACAGCAGTACCTTCAAGGCAACTCTCGCACATAGGCCCGGTAAGACCGGGACCTCCAACGACCCATTGCTTGAACCTTTTCCTGAGAAACCCCAATTCTGCTGCAGTAGATGCAGCACCGATCCGGAAGGAGTGGGTTCCAAAGTGCAAATGGGCCCAACCTGCCGCCGCCAGGGCGGACTTCGTTACTGACCAAAATTGAAACTTGGTTAATGGCGCACCATCTTGATGGCAAAACAAACTGCCATCAGCAATACCCCGTATAGCCACAAATGCATGTAGGGCCTTAACAGGACACAGCTCTGTCATTGATCCTGCGTGTAGCAATATGATAGACCCTTTACCCAACTGGTCAGTCTTGGATCTTCTCACTTTTATTGTCGCCCACAAGGCGTGTAGGGAAAGGTCAAAAAATTGTAGGGCGCGTGCAGATCCATCCAAGCGAGATTGCACCACCAATTCAGAGATGCGAAGAGCGCCGAAAAAAGCCGTCAAGGCTGTTGCATGAAATAAAACCGCCTCATAAGGAGAACGGCAGACTGTAGGCCATTGTTCATGGAGCTTGAGTAAAACCTCGGGTGACACCAGAGTCCTCGAGTCAGGTGGACGAGGGCACACCCTGGACCATCCTGCCAGGATTCTTTTTACCCTAAAATCATTTGAGTTATCGTGAATACCCTGTGTTTTGGCCAAAAAGGACAAGGCAGCTAATTTCCCTCGAACAGTCTTAACTGATGACCCACTCTGCAATTTGGAAATGCAGAACTGCATAAGGTGTTCGACTGGCACCGGCCACAACATTGGGAGGCAGACAGCCGCTCTAAAGGCAGCGAAATCCCTACCTGAACGCATATAGGCCTCCTGCGTGCTTGGGGCTATTGAACACCAAATTGCTTGTGAAGCAGCTGTTCGCCAATCTGCCAAAGATAATCTGGCATCAAGACAGGGGACTGCTGGGCCCATGGGGCAAGGGCCCGAAATCTCTGCATCTGGTTCCTGGACAAGGCGTCTGCGATGCCATTGTCGAGGCCGGGTGTGTGTCGTGCCCTGAGCAAAATATTGCACTTCAAAGTATGCAGTATAAGTGCTCTGACTAAAGACATAACTCTGGGGTTCTTTGAAGACATAGTGTTCAATATCTGCACTGTAGCTTGATTGTCACACCAAAAATGTACAACTGAGTTACCCCAAAGGTCTGCCCATAGATGGACGGCCACGTAAATTGGAAACAGCTCTAGAAAAGTAATGTCTTTACATAACCCGGAACCCAGCCATGCCCCGGGCCATGGCGCTGCGCACCACTGATCTTGAAAAATAACTCCGAATCCCATAGCACCGGAAGCGTCTGACTGAACCTGAAAATTTGCCTGGAGCAACAGCTCTCGCCTCCAAAAAGAAACACCATTGAATTGAGTTAAAAATTGTAACCAAACATGAAGATCATCTCGCATTGCAGCCGATACACGAATTCTGTGGAATGGGCGTTTCAGACCCCGCATGGCTGCACATAAACGGCGTAAAAATGCCCGCTCTGGAGCGACCACTCTGCATGCAAAATTGAGATGACCAACAATGCTCTGTAAATTGCATAACGTAATTTTTGAATGTTGCAATACAACGGAAATGCGCTCAATTATATCGACTAGTTTTTCTCTTGGGAGGCGGGAACACTGCTGCACTGAATCTAATTCTATTCCAAGAAAACTGAGTGTGGAAACGGGACCCTCAGTCTTCTCGACTGCCAACGGAACACCCAGCTCAGAGGCCAAGTTATTAAACTGGTCCATCAAGAATGCACATTGCTCAGAGCAGGCTGGGCCTGCGAACAAAAAATTGTCCAAATAGTGGACAACCTGTTCGAGGCCTGTCCTGTTCTTCAAGGCCCAATCAAGAAAAGAGCTAAAACGTTCAAAGGCAGAGCACGATATGGAGCAGCCCATTGCCATGGCTCTATCGAAGTAAAATTTTCTTTGGAAACAAAACCCAAGAAGGTCAAAATCATCGGGGTAGACAGGCAGCAATCTAAATGCTGATTTAATATCGCACTTTCCCATGAGGGCTCCAGTACCGCAGGAACGAATCATATCAACTGCGGAATCAAATGACGCATACCGGACAGAACAAAGGTGTTCCGGTATAGCATCATTCACTGAGGCACCCATGGGAAAGGACAAGTTATGAATCATGCGAAACTCACCCGGGGCCTTCTTAGGAACTATTCCCAAAGGCGATATGCGTAGGGAGGGCATGGGTAACGAAGAAAATGGGCCCAACACCCTCCCCGCACGCACTTCTTTATCAATTTTGGTTTGGACTATGTACTCTGCCTCAATAACTGATTTTTGATTACGGGACATCATGTGCACATGAGGACCTTGATATGGAATTCTGAAACCATATCTGAAACCACTTAGCAAGTAATTGGCATCAGGCTTGTTGGGGTACGTAGACAGTAATGCAGCTAGCGTATGTAATCTAATTGGGCTGGGGCCCTTTTGTCGAAGGGTGTTGGCCAGTCCCGTGTTGCCGCTTGGGCCCTGCACCCTTGAAACCACCCCTTGAGCCCCGCAAACGAAAACAGGATACTGACGTGTGGGAGCCTCCACAGACTGCACATGCATGCTTGTATGGGCACTCCGTGCGCCCACAGTGCCCTTTGTAGGCATAATCCCAGCACGCCTGGCGGGGTTGAACTGCCTGCCCTGTGGAAGCACGGGGGTTGAAGGCAGGCGCTCCCTTGGACAAAACATGACCACTCTCAGACCTCTCACCTGAAATAGGCCTGGCAGGGATCATGTATTCTAACCACAAATCATGATCTTTCTTGTCCCATCTTATGTCATCATGAAAGGCAGCCTTTTTCCTAAACCCTTCATCGTATGCTAACCAAGCGCCACCCTCAAAGCCAGAATAAGCCCGATAAATTATATCTAGGTATTTGGTAATGGTAGCTGCTCGATCGGGAAACTGCTGCTGAATGATGCCCATATAAATGATAAACCCTGGCAACCAATTGGCCCAATTGCGGGCTGGTTTTTTGCGCTTTACTGCCTCTTGGTCTTTTTCACTGGTTTTATCATTATCAGCAGTTTCATTTTCTCTTGTCAGGAGGGAGAAAATATCAACATATTCACCACGGATTATTTTCTCCTTGGTTGCAGGGGCCAAATGGTATCCCAACGGAAAGGAGGGGGCGCCAGAGGGCATGGCGCCCGCTCCTACGCGAGGGTAATGATCTACCATATCAACTGTGGAGTGCATTTTAGACTCGGTCACAGTATGGCCCTGCGGGCCAGACCACACCTTTACACATGCCTTCTTCACCTGAGAAGACTCCCCGTCACTACCCTGCATGCATGATGATTCTTTGGTGCTCTTCTGGAATGTGAGGGGGATCTTGTAGGTGAAGAAGGCGGCTGACCCCAATAATATGGCCACCCCGGTGGGGGTGGCACAGCTGGGCCTTGATAATAATGGTTGAATCCACGTGGTGGACTTGTGTGCCTATACGGCCATGATGCCCTGCCATTGTGTGGGTAATACTCACCCCTCTCTGGTGCATCTGTTTCATCAAATTCTTGGTCCCACGCACGTGGAGGTGATTCCACTGCATGCTCCCTAGAAAAACGGCTCGTGCTGGGCTTTGACGGGGCCATGGCATTAATAGTGGCTGCCATTTCTTCTAATTGAGCTGAAAAAGAATGCAGAACATTATCCTTTGATCTGCCACGCATAGAGAGGCCCTGCCCTGCCCGCCCTTTCTTGGCAACCCTTGAAGCATCAAGGTCCTCTTCATCTGACGAGGGAAACACGAGCCGGTGGCGGACGTTTTGCTGGTTGCCTAGGAGCACGTCCTTTGCCCTTCTTGCCACCCTGATTTTTCTTGGGAGGCATCTGGAGCGGAACCTCAACTGAAACACTAACAGAAATTGATGAATAACAACAAGATTAAAGTAAAATACTTATTTAATTCCACGCCCAGACCAGCTGTGCCAGCACCGCAGCGCACAGTAAATTAGGGAGGAAGAATCAAATAAATTAATTCAGCTAGTTGATCAGATTGATTCAGTTTATTTGAGTAGCAGGGAAAGAAAAAGAAAGGGGGAGAAAAAAAAAAATTTTTTTTAATTATTATTTTTTTTTAAATTTTATTTTTTGGGGGGGAGTAGTAAATCAATTGATTTAATAGATTGATCAAACTGATTAAAGTTTACTTAAATGAATCCAAAAATTGATTAAATTGATTATAACCAGGCTTGACCCTGCTTAGCTTTCCACGCTCAGACAAGCTGAGCCAGCATAAGCTACAGGATCTGTTTATTAATTAAATGTTGATTTAAATTGTTTATGACTAAATTGATTAGCTTCTTGCTAAACACAATGGAGCAGCAGCCCTTCTCAAAACAAAAGGCAGGTAAGCACCATAAGCGAGAGGCACCAGGGACCAGCTGTTCCGTAGAAGGAAATAAACAAATTCCGTTGCTAAGCAACGCCGATAATCTACTGCGGCCTGCTGCTGTTCTAAAGCTAAGCCTCTGTAACAGCTGATCGGTAAAGTGATTAAAACAACTGAAAGAACTTTCAGGCAAGCAAGGCAAAAGCAACTAAAAGACTATAAGGCAAGTAAACTAAAGGTGAAGGGCAATAAAATAAAAGTATTGGCTCTTCCCGTGACCTACCAGACCAGGTGCCTGCCTCCTCTCTCCTCCCCCACGCGCAAGCCTTCTCCCTGTTTCCACATAGGGGCCATTGGAAGTTCTTTGTTGCTGCTTGTTCGGATTTTTTCTTTCTTTCTCTTGAGGAGGGTGTGTTTTCTGCTAACTCCCTTTAAAAAAATGCTAATACATTAAAAACAACAACACACAATCCAAAATCCCTGCCGAATAATTCTAATCATTACTGTAGAGAGCTTTCTCCGTGGCACTTCAGCATGTGTTAGAAAAAGACTTTCACACAGGTACACAGGTAGAGCCAAGTAAAATTTACCACTGCTCTGAAGACAGAATAACAGTGCAATCCTATGCATGTGTACTCAGAAGTAAGTCCTATTACTTCTGAGTACACATGCATAGGATTGCACTGTTATTCTGTTTTTGGCTGGGGGAATGGGACTTACTCACAGGAAAGCGTGTATATTTTAAAGCAATCTACAGCACTGAGCATCACATCTTGTGGCAGAAAATTGATTATGCATTGTGTGAAGAAGTGTAATTGAGGGATAATTGTGAAATGCTGTTCCTTGGTAGAAGAAGAGGTAGCAGCAGCCGCGCCAGTGCTAGGATGACTTTTCCAGCATTATATTATTTTATAATATTTTATAAGTGGCTTTTGTAATATTTTTACCTTACTTAAACCCTTAATTGTTGATATCTGGTGTTTTTCATGGGTGTGTGTGTCAGTGCTTGCAGGGCAATCTTTCTTTTTGTTTTAAAATGGTCAGGATTGGCACAAATTCAACAGGTGAAGCTTACCCACCCACACAGCCGCAGGCCTGTGGCTTATGCTGGCTCAGCTTGTCTGAGCGTGGAAAGCTAAGCAGGGTCAAGCCTGGTTATTACTTGGATGGGAGACCCCTCCTCTAGTTTCTTGCATTGAGCAGGGGGTTGGACCCGATGGCCTTGTAGGCCCCTTCCAACTCTATGATCTATGAAATCTATGAAAACCCCTCACCCCCAAACATGGAGCTTCAGAGAGAAGGGGAAGTTTCTTGCATTTCCTTCTGACACTGTATCTCACCTGTTAGAGCAGGGGTCCTCAAACTTTTTAAACGGGGGGCCAGTTCATTGTCCCTCAGACTGTTGGAGGGCCGGACTATAGTTTGAAAAAAATATGAACGAATGGATCAAGTAAAAAAAAAGGACCCGGGTCCTTTATAAATTAATTTGCTGTCTAATATTGAAATACATTAAATTTTAAAAAGGTATAGAAAGGCTTGATTTGCACACTGCACATATCTTATTTGTAGTGCTAAAAAACAGGGGGGAAATACAATATTTTTAGTATGAGTGATGAGCAGTATTTACCAGCCACAGAGCTGGTGGTCCACATCCTGCAACTTTGTTCCACATGAATGTGCATAAGACTTGCAGCCTTACAGCCTCATCTTATGCATGTCTACTTGGAAGTAAGTTTCACTGAATTCAAGGAGACTTTCTCCCCAGGTAAGTTTACACAGGATCACAGCCTTAAAAGTACAAACCAGTTCCCTGGGGTAGGTCAGGAAGACCTGGTACCCAGAGAACATAGTGAGAGCCAGTGTGGCATAGTGGTTAGTTAGAGTGTTTGACTGGGACTCGGGAGATCCGGGTTCTAGTCCCTACTCAGCCATGAAGCTCACTGGGTGACTTTGGGCCAGTCACTGACTCTCAGTTTAACCTACCTCACAGGGTTATTGTGAGGATAAAATGGAGAGGAGGAAGATTATGTAAACTAGGAAATGACAGGACTAATTGCAAATACGTATCCTGCAGTGGGGCAGCACTTTAGAGGTATTGAATCCACACACACGACTTGCTCCAGAGTAGCTTCACTAGTGTTCCATGGAAGTCAACAGAATTACTCCAAAATGAGGGTTTTTTTGTGTGTGGACTACATCTAGCCTGCAAGAAGAGATTAAACAACCCCACCCCCACCCCCGATTTTCATGGGGTATCTCAGGAGGGGATTAATAGACTGCAGTAAGTGCTTCATTGATTCACTACATTGGTGTTGTCCCGTAGGTTTCAATACACCCCCCCTCTCTCTCTCACACACACCTCTCCCCTGCCCCTGGCTCTGCTGGGCTGTTGCAGCACAATGGTATCCATGTCTACTTGGAAGTAAGGCCTGCTGATTTCAGTGGGACTTTGTGCCTAGGACTGGAGCCCTGAAGTAAAGGACAGGCTTCTCATCTGCCCGCTGTTTCCCAGCCCTGATAGGAAGAGGAGACAAGCAGGCACAAATCCAAAATATATTTTAAAAAACCCTCTCAGAACTGATGGTGTGTCCCCAGTTATTTGTTCTTCTCCTCATTGGGACCTGACCTTTATCTTGAATTCTTTTTAGTCACATTTTTATCCTACCTTTCCTCCAAGCAGCAACATACAGCTGCACTGAGCTCCGCGGCGGCCCGATCCTGCTCTTCTGAGTGGCGTGGAGCGTTCTCCGCACTGCTCGAGCTGCCGCCACTGGACACCCCCCCTGCTGCTGCCGCCATCCCCAGTCGCGTCACGTCCGTCGCGCTGGACCCCCTCGCTCTGTTTTTGGCTGGGGGAACCAGGGCAACAGGGCTTAAACAGCCCTGTTGCCCTGGTTTCCCCCACCAAAAACAGAGCGCGGGGGTCCAGAGCGACGGAGCAGGGTCCCGTCGCGTCACTTCCGCCGTGCCGGAAGTGACACGACGGGACCAGCTGGAGAGCAAAGAACTACTATTGGCAAGCCCGCGAGGCTGCGGACGGGGTGGGGGTGGGGACAGGACACGGAAGCAGCAGCTCTTGGAGGCACGGAAAAGGAAAGGCTGGTGGTGAGGCCCACCTTGGCTCCTGTACCGGCCGCCCAGCCTGCTTGTCCTGGGAGGAGAGAGCACCTGGGGGGAGAGGCTCTTTGGTCTGACCCGGGAGGCGCGCGGACACGGGTAGGGCCCAGTTCGGGCCTACCACACGGACCCTAGATCGGCCACCGGGCCAGATGGAAGGGCACGCCGGGCTGGATCTGGCCCGCTGGGCCGTAGTTTGAAGACCCCTGTGTTAGAGGCACAGAGTCAGCTCTGTTAGGAAATAAAATCTTTGGCAATATAAAGATAAGAATCATGTGATAAATTCCCTCATTTACCTCTCCCTCGGTCCAGACCAGCGAATGCAGTCTCTACCTCCTTTTCTTTTCACCAAGCAGAGGAAGCAAGTAGAGCGCACCTGCACACACATCGTCACGTCTGTTCCCTCCCTGCTTACTGTGGGCGGCTGTTCGAGCCTAAGCAGAGCTATCTTAAAGGGGCCATGCATGGGCAAAACTGCAGCTAAGCTAAAAGTTTTAGCTTAGCTGCAATTTTGCCCATGGCCCTGTGAAGGACCACTGCCAGTCCTTTTGCGTGAGTTCGGGAGTTACCGGCACACTTTAAAACTCCTATTCGTGGCTCTCAGGTTATCTGAGTTCAACCGCACCAGAATAGCACTGAATCGGAGACTGCAATAGACAAGTGGCTGTTTGTTGATAA
The DNA here is from genome assembly GCA_021292165.1 of Shinisaurus crocodilurus. Classification (NCBI taxonomy): domain Eukaryota; kingdom Metazoa; phylum Chordata; class Lepidosauria; order Squamata; family Shinisauridae; genus Shinisaurus; species Shinisaurus crocodilurus. Next base: position 248,161,358 of record CM037878.1, on the reverse strand, counting down.
CAAGTTTAACTTAGTGAAGCGGGTCAGGGAGATAAGGGATTCACAGTAAATAACAGCAGTCTATAAAAGTCAGCGAAGCATGAAACCGCAATACACAAACTGGGTCAATGAGGCTTGCAAAAGCGCAGACAGAATACTATGTTACATCAGAGAACCTGAGCTAACTAACTAACACTGTAGGCTCTACCTACCTAATCTACTCTTAGCAATTCATTCAGACTTACAGCAGTCTACCAAGCACTCGGCTTGGGGTTGTTGTGATCCCTGGGCTTGGCTGTAGCCAACGACCCGTTCTGTGCAGTCCTGCACCTTGACCCCAACAACCTCAATGGAGTTTGAGCTGTTCTTTTACCCCTCTCTCGCCCCCTCCTCTCACCCCCGCCCTCCCCTCTGATGACAGGATGAACTGGTTCTGCTCAGCAGGGGTTGTGGCGCTTCTCAGGTGCTTGAGGGTATTCTGCAGCTCTTTGAGACTGCTTGGGAAGACCATTGAGGTGAATGCAAATGTGTCCTGGGCTTACGATCTAGATGGATGCAAATGTCTGCTCGGAACTGGACCTCTCTGCCCTAGGCAGAGACTATGCAGGTGACGGGGTGAGGTATGTTTCCTTCCAGGGATGTTGAAGAGTCCTTGGTTTCGAGTCACGACTCACGAGTCGAGTCACGAGTCTTTGGACCCGAGTCTCAAGTCCGAGTCCAAGTCCTTGGTCCAAAATGGTGACTCACGAGTCACACGAGTCACGAGTCACTCCCAAAGCCGACTCCACGAGTCCCTATTAAAATCAATGGGGGGTTTTCCCAACAAAATAAGGCTACTTCAGATGTGTGGCTTAAATAAATTCTAGGCACAAGTGTGCCTTTTTATTTCAAAACTCTGCAACTGATTTTGGCAAGAACAGACCAGGCAGAAAAACCCAAAATAACCAGGCAGGCAGAGGAGGCAGGGAACCCCAAAGCAGGCAGGCAGAGGCCTTTGTCTTGGACAATTCAAACTGTGGAACTGGTCAAGAAGAGACCAGGCAGGCAGAGGAGGCTGGGAACCCCAAACAGGCAGGCAGAGGCAGCCAAACCCAAAATGTCTGAAAGGTTGCATTTTAGGAAAATGATTTTAAAAAATAAACTTGCTGTACTTCCTAAAACCTATCCATGTTGCATTTGAGGAACACGATTTTGGAACTCAAGTCCCGAGTCAAGTCTTGAGTCCCATTAAAAATATTGGGACTCGAGTCTGACTCGAGTCAGAGGGGGGACTCAGTCCGACTCACGAGTCGAGTCCTGGAGTCCGAGTCCCCATCCCTGGTCCGTTCAGGCTTTCTCTCCACAGGCATAGGCATCTTAAAGTAGCTTGTGGGAGGCAGGGGAATTCGGGACTCTACATAACAAAGTGAGAAGCCGTGCTGGCTTATTGTATCTTCTTTCAACTGTTTTGTTTTCTTAGCCTGACTATAGCCTTGTCCAGCATTTCTATTTTCTGTCTCTTCCCACATTCCAGAGTCTAGGCAGAGAAAAATTTCTGCTCTCAAGAAAGACAGTCAGGCCTGCTTTGTGTATTAAACCATAAACCAGTATTTTCTCTTAACCAATGTTTTCTCCCATTCCAGTCCACAGTTCCTATAGGCCTCTCTCCTCAGTACAGAACAACCCTCCCCCACCAATAAGGCTTCAGTAGTAGTTCACTTTGGAGCAACCTCTTTAAAAAAAATCACTACTAAGGGAATAGTTCCTTTTGATATCACCAACATTTTCATGAAAAGCAACTCCCTTTGGCTAGCATAACTAGCAATACCTACCCTAATGAAGTCATACTGAGTTGTGCAATGGCTTGTGCAACATCTTCAGTACTTTGTGGACCAAGTTGCAGAATGCCTTGTGTAATGCCCTGCACAAGTGCAATCAAAGTATTGGATCTGACACTTATGTAAGGATGAAACTGGTAGAAACTTTGCATTAGCAAATGACACCATTGGATACAAGCCTTTAAATTCTCAAAAATATTGTATCAATTTACAGGAAATATTAAATGCCTGTGAAGAAATGTCTTTTACATATGGTGTCTAAAGCCTGTAGGGTGGTCAGGTGTCCTCCTTTACAGAGGACAGTCTCCTATTCTGGAGACCTGGCAGAGGACAGTCGGTCCTTTATTTGAAGGTGTCTTCAGTTTGATGGGCCGTCCAGTCAAAGTCTGGGTTAAAGATAAAGAATCATAATGAGGGAGAGCAACAGGGCGGGGCCTCGAAGTTGCCCATCAGCAATTAGCACCTGGGCAGCAAACCAAGCAGGCACACGGGCCACCTGGTCACAGTCTTCCCCACTAGGGTGAGGTGTAGATTGTATTTCTATTTGAATTATAGATTTTTTAATTGGCACCTATCACTATAAATGTGCATATGCAAATGCCATGCAAATTGGTGTCCTCTTTTCTCCTCTTTTTTTTGGTGATGAAGTTCCTCTTTTTTTGGCAATGTATAAGTGGCCACTCTAACCCCTTCTCATGTGGCCAGAAACCATGCATGCATTATGGAGTGAGGGGGGGGATCATACCATGACCTCCATATATTCATAGGCTCTGTGTACACATCATTTATCTACATACAGTGACTGGGTTCAGACAACGTGATAACCTACACTCAGGGGTTGAGTATGGGTTGAGTGTGGGTTGCTGTTCAACCATGGGTGGTTGTTGAAATGTGGCTTATCGTGTTGTCTGAACTAGTGTTGGGGCCGAGCCTAGAGCCAGCTGGAGGCTCGCTCCAGGCTCGGCCCTTCGCGAGCTGCGGCGGCCCGATCTTGCTCTTCAGAGCGGCACTGGAGCGTTCTCCGCGCCGCTTGAGCCGCCGCCAGAGAAAACCCCCCGTGCACACACCCCCGCCGCTGCCCCGCTGCCGCCGCCGGACCTCATGGGTTCTTTTCATGGGTTGCTCCTGGTTAACAACAAGCCATGGCTTGTTAGCCTGGATTTAGACAACACAATAACCCACATTTCAACAATCACCCATGGTTCAACAACAACCCACACTCAACCCATACTCAACCTTTGAGTGTGGGTTATTGTTTTGTCTGAACCCAGTCACTGTGTACATGTGTAGGCTTTGTGCACACATCACCCATGAACACATGGAAGTTGGGAAAGGGAGCTCCCGCTCCATGCATTCATTATACATGGTTTTAGACTGTATAAAGGGGTTAGAGACTGATGGGTTTATATGCGTGGAGGAATTTCCTAAGGTATGTAGCAAAAGAACACATTTAGAACTTTAATGGTAAGAACAAGCACTTTCAGTTATGCCTGGAAGCTAATTGGCATTGAGTGCGGCTGCTGTTAAATAAGTTTTCTTTCAATTGCCCAAAAGGAGCAGGGAGCTGTATGAACTCCAGGTTATGAACAGTTTTTCAAAGGCCCTGAAATTGTAAACACATTTCAAGGGAAAGCTCTGGTGAGCATTTACTCAATTAATCCCTGACCTTTAGCATCTATTGAAATTATATATATATATATATATATATATTTGCAGTTCTAACAGTGGATCAGAAAACAGCAAGAGTAGGTGCTTTTACATCCCCTTCTTTTCAATTCCAGATCCCCCCCCCCCCACTCCTAGGCCATTAGGTGAGAGGAAGTTGCACGGGAAAAGCAGTGGGCACAGAGAGGTTAACCACCCTTTCTCCAATGGCTACTGTGTTCCAAATTACTGTACCTCTTCTTCCTGAAGTGGCTTTTCAGAGGGGGCCCAGCAGGAGAAAGACTGGTGGGTTTCCATTACAGGCATTTCCCTGCAATGTGTAGCTAACTCCTCAGGCAAGCCACTGTCTCTCAACCTCCACCCCCCTCTGCACACAACTGCAACATGGGGATACCAGTGATTTACCTTCCTTACAGCAACATAGGAACATAGGAATCTGCCTTATACCGGATCAGACTGTTTCCTGGTATTGTTGGTAGCAGCTCTCCTGGGTTGCAGATGCAGACAGGATTCTTTCCTCACCCTACCTGGTGATACCAGGGATTGAACCTGGAACCGTCTGCATGCAAAGCAGGTGCTCTGAGCTACAACCACTGAGCTACAACCCCTCCCATAATTGTAGGGATTGTGGCGGTAGGGACTGGGGACTTCTTGGAGCATTTATTTATTTACTGAAGAGCCAATGTGGCATGGAGAGCCAGTGTGGCGTAGCAGTTAGAGTGTTTTACTGGGACTCAGGAGATCAGGGTTCTAGTCCCTGCTCAGCCATGAAGCTCACTGGGCGACTTTGGACCAGTCACTGACTCTCAGCCTAACCTACCCCACAGGGTTGTTGGGAGAATAAAACGGAGAGGAGGAGAACCTTGTAAGCCACCCTGGGTACCTTGCAAGAGGAAGAAAGGTAGGATATAAATGTAAAATAATAATAGAAATTTATTTATTTATTACATTTCTAACCGCCCAATAGCCAAAGCTCTATTTGAACAAAAGAAAAGCACTGATAGGTCAAAACAAAGGCCTATTCAGTTCAGCATCACATTTCACATGGTGGCCAAGCAGGACATTGAAAAGCACTGGACAAATGCAAAGCATTGTTTCAGTGTGTGTGTGTGTGCCAAAGAAAGTGGCATCTTTCCTAAGTTTGAAAGCATGCCACCACCCAAGGCAAGGAGAGAAAAAGGCTCTGCTATCTGAATGACAAATGCTTATCAGGAAAACATTCTCTACCGATAATACTAGGGCTTATGACTGGGGAAGATGACTGGGAAGCTAAATTTACTTAGCTCAAAGGCATCTTAAAAAAAAAAATGGTATTATTTTTACATTCATACCCACACAAATAGGAATGGAAATGTACTGCTGAATAGCAAAAGTTCCTGCTCCATAGAAATCCAATTGAAAAAGGAATGCTGGAGTCAAGACAAATGAATAAAGATTGGGGTTTTGGCTGTATTTGGAGTGAATAGCCTAGAAGGGGGTGGGGGTGGGAAGAAGGATGTGGGAAATGTCTTAATATACCAAGCAGTTTCTCTTGAATCTTAGACAAAATGGAAGCTGGCACAGTTCATTATTATGGAATAAAACACACTTTAGATCAACTGCAGCCATTTCTCACTAGGTCAGAAAGATCCATCTTGAATGGGCAAGATAGGGACTAAAAACAGGCTAGGGAGATTACATTTTGCCTTTTCCCTCATCCCTATAATCATATTTGGCACAGAGCTCAGTAAATATCCAGCAGTATGAGAAAATACCAGCTTCTTTTACAGCAAGTGGGGGGGGGATGCACAGAGAAGAACTTATTTTTGCAGCTTTATTACCATAACAATTCAGAAGCTTACATGGGAAAGCAGAGAGAGTATATGCTGGGGTGGAGGAGAGATCTCTAGCTATGCAGTAGTAGCATTACAGAAAAGAATTTAGGGTTAAACTGGATAATGCATGGATGAAGAGTCAGAGATGAAGACCCTGACACTGTGCTATAAACGACAAATGCCATTTTTGCTTCTATTTCTAGAAGCATCAAATCCAGAGCTCAGTAACTAGTAGCACTATTCCACTTGGTTGTTGTTGTTGTTGTTGTTGTTGTTATTCATTTCTATACTGCCCAATAGCTGAAGGTTTCTGGGCAGTTGATAATGATAAGAACTCCAGAATGCCACTTCCTCATAAAGATCAGACATCTGAGCAAAGATTGAAAGGCATGTGGCCCTTCTTCTATGAGCTTTCCTACATGAGGCATTTATTGTGCGCTCCTGACCTGATTCCTTACTCATGGTTGATTATGGGCTCTTTAGATCAGTGTTCTCCAACCTTGGGTCCCCAGACTGGCTGGGGCATGCTGGGAGTTGTAGGCCAAAAACATCTGGGGACCCAAGGTTGGAGAACACTGCTTTAGATGACGTTGTGATCCTCCAGTTTCGCTTCTGTTTTTCAGAGCACTTTCCCCATTTTTATTTTTATTTTTAGAATGGGGGAAATGGAGTATTATTTTAGAACGGGGAAATTATTTTAGAATGTTTTAGAATATTATTTTAGAATGTTTCTCTTTGTGTATTTGAGCTATTCTGCTATAGCACAGCTCACTTAGAGGCTATGTAGCAGGAAAGCAGGAAAGGAAAAGCCCTTTGTATAGAGCTCGGATCTCAATTCCGCTACAAAACTGAAAATAGATACAGCTATTAACAGCCTCGTGTAGAAAAGCTCTGTATCAGCCTTATAATTTGGATATAGGATATCAGAGAGCCCACAAAGGAATCAGGACGTTTTCTGTGTATTAGGGACAGTTTCTTTCTATTTTACCTTGAAATGTTACCTTTCAACATGCCACAGTTGGGCATGCTCAAAAGACATAAGTGAAAGACATAAGCGATTGCAAAAAGGCTTGGCGAAAGGTACACATTCTCCATCTAGGTACACAGGACAGCTTCTCAGGGTAACTGAGTAGCTGCTGACTTCCCATCTGCAGTGCTATCAGCTGCAGTTATAAGTGGGTTGGCTGAGCAGTGGCCACATGCCCAGTAGCATCAACACATCCCTTCCCTTCTAATTCTTTGTGTCTCTTCCTTGGCATCAGGACCCTCACACTGCCTGCCCTGTTGCTTGTGTATTCTCAGCCCCTGCCTGAGTCTCATCTTAAATTGGTTGGATCTAAACATCACATGGCAAGAAAAAGAAATGGCTGACAAATCAAGAAGAACTTTGTGCAAGGTAAAAAGTTGAGAAGAGAAATCAAATGAAGAAAGGATGAAGGATGTGGAGATTTCCGCCTGTTGTCAGTTTCCCTGTGCTTCCCTGAGATTTCCAAAGAAAGGCTAATCAGATGTCAGCTAAGGATGCTGGACACACCTTAGTAGCCACAACAGAACAAGAAGGTCAAAATGAATGAGGGACCTTCCTCGTCTTGATAGATTGATGCAGCACTGTGTAAAATTTGGTTGTGTGGGTGTCATGAGTCCCTATTAATGACTGTATGTGACATGGCTAGTGACAAGCAATGCAACTCCTCTCTTTCTTATGCTGGATGTTCAGACTATATTTTAAATTTGACTGGCAACTTTAGGAGAAGTGTTGGTCAAATTTCTGTTTGACATCATTGGCCCTACAACCGACCATGCATTGTGCAAGGGTTATTTAACCGCTGCATAACCCACCATGGGCGGATTTGGACATAAGGTAAGGACAAATCCTGGTTGGGGGTTGAATATGCAAAATACTGGGTGGCACATGCCGGTACGTGCCACAGCTTACCGTGGCTTAAACAGTGGGCTGCTTTGATCATGCAAACCAGGTCACTCACTGTAGAGTGACCCCTTCAGCACATGCATTGTATATATCGTTACACACCATGATCAAAGTTATTCTTGGTCCTAAATATTATATACGGTAACCTGCTATTGTAAAAGCAGCTGTATGGATGAAGAAAATACCCGATATAAACACAGTAAGGACTTAAAACAGAGTATGCTGTGAAACAGTTGCCTATATCTCCACAGTACTCGTGGGTGTGCCTCTGTTGAGTAAAGACAAATGAGAACAAAAGGGCACCCCCTTAAAAATAGAGGCAATCAGAATATATTCCCCACATCATAAATGAAAACTAGCATCAAAACATCATAGATAAGAATTCAACAGTACGGTTGGGTTGAGTATGGCTTGATCTAGTGTGGGCCACCCCTTCCCCCCTCATTATCTCGCTTGATGCAGCAACAGCTGTCACTTTAGGCCCACACTTGGGCAAAATATTAACGGGTCCTTTGAGGTTGGACACATAATTGTTTTGGCTTGAACGAAACAGTCCTTTTAGTCTCAGTGATTTCTACGACACCTTTATGAATGAGGCACTTTGCAATTCTTACCTCATGTATTCTCACAATAAGCATGAGAAGTAGCTTGATTTCTATTATTACAGGCAGGTTATGCAAAGTTCCAGGGATGGTGGCTTGCCAAAGTGTCAAAAAACACACACACCCCACCACACACACACTTTGTATAAGGATGATCTTTACACAGTCAAAATCCTATGAGTTTATTTCTCTTACCTATTTCCCATGTTGGTCTTGAATTGTTTATGAGTGAAAATGCACCTTACCTCAGTCTGGTGGCCTTTCTTTGAGGTATAGGTTGGGGATAGACAAGTTTTTTTTAAGGGCGTTGAAAATATTACAATAAAGTATTACATGGTATGGGAAGTCATCTCCTTTGTCCCATATTTTAGAAGTACTACAAAACCCCACATACCTGTTTGGCCAGGGACAGTAATGTGATAGATGTGTATTCCACAGTTAATGCTGCCTCTATCATATCACATTCAACTCTTTGCAGAAACTGTCATCAACCTGAGTTTGAATCAGCTTTTCTTTTTAATCTTGCTGGTCTTAAGTATTCAAACTCTACTATATAAAATTCATTCTGTGCTATAATTCCAGTCTAGCTGGGAGAGTTACCTCAGAGATAAATTTTAGGCAGTGTACTTTAGGTCCTGTCTTTTTTAATCATGGTAGTTTCATCACTTTTTCTACCTTAAAAAACAAAACAACAAGCTGGGCTATATTGCTTACGTTGTAGACTGCAATTTGGTATTGTGAATCATGGGCACAGGTAGCTTACAGTCCAATGGGAAGGGCATACAAAATGTACTGTCTGAGAACTTTCTATCACACACAGAGAGAAAAGTGTGGGGGGGGGGAGAATGAGAGAGAAACAGAGAGAGAGAGAGAGAGAGAGAGAGAGAGTTATTTTAAGGTGCAATCCTATGCAAGTTTAGACAGAAGGATGGCCTACAATTCCCAGCATGCCCCAGCCAGCTACCATAGCATTGCAGAGAATAGGATCTCTTGGTCTGGCTACCAGAACCCCCAGTTTGAGCTCCCTCTTCCATGTCTTACACAGAGTGCCTTAATCAAGGCAGCTCTAGGACAGTGTGTGATAGTGGGGAGCTATCAGGTCCAAATAAATAATCTGGCTACTTGAAAGTTCCAGTCAGTCACATGACCAATCCCAACTCTTACTGGTTGCCCAAATGAGTCTAGTCAGTAGGGCAATTTTAGTCTCAGAAGGATCAGATGAGCAAACTGCAAGGCTGAAAGTGTTCTGTTCTTGGCTTCCTCTGTTCCAGAATTTTGCACCTGTCTGCAGAAACCAGGTATAAATGGGCTCCATATAACTGGACCGGCCATTTGCTAGAAATCTGGCATACAAAGGTATGCAAACTGCTACCACTGGCAGAAGAACAACTGATATTGAATTGGGACAGTGGCACCAGATGCAATGGGAACAATATCAAAAGGGAGAAACATTGGACAGCTATGTGCCAGACATAATGACCTTAATCATTTCTCCTGTTTTCTTTCTCGCCTTCTCTGAGGTTGCATGGGTTATCCTGTCTCCTTGGAAGCACTATTCACTGACTGCCATTATAGTGTATCACTGCAGTGATCCATAGATTAAGGGCCCCCTTAGTACACATTGGTAAGAGATTATGTCAATGATCCATGAATTAAATATGATGAGCTCAGAACAGTTACATTTTTAATGGAGCTAGTGTGCCAATTCCATTGATAGTGCCAGATGTGCATATGTGTTCAGTTCTTCAACAAGCAGAGTTACAGCATTTAGAACACAAGAAAATCCCATCTGTAGTCCTTTGAATAAACACATTTTGGTAAAACCAGCATATATAATTTGTATCTGTGTGGCATCAATTCTCTGTAGTTTAGCAAGTGTGCTCTGAACTGTCACATTACATTAAAAATGTGGAAGAATTTTCTAACAGCTATCCAGTTAATAATTTGTAGCCAACTACAGGAATAAAATTATGTTTCGCATTTCAAATGCCACTCATTGTAATAACTCTCCATTAGTCTTTCGTAGACTTAAATTTAAAAATAAGTAACATGTGAACTGCCATTAATCCATTATACTTCCAGAGCAAATTCACAGAATATGGATTTGCCTTGTTTCCATGACTTTTACTCATGCCTTATATCTATTTGTATTTCTTCTCATTCTTTGTTGCTTGTCCTAATTTTTTTTATTGTGTTGGATCAGTACAATTGACTAGCTGATAAAATATCCAGTAAGCAGCAAGCTTCAACACATAGACTCTTGTGGAGAATCACAACAAGCATATCTAATGCTTCTCTACTACCAGAAATGTATCAGCTTCATTCCTTAAAACATTCTTCTATTATCCTGTGCACAACTGGGAGTATATACCACCAAATTCAGTAAGATTTACTGTAAGTATACATGCATATGATCATGCTGAATATTGTTTGGAAAAACAAAGCAGGTTATCTTAAATCCTGGAACTGCTAGCACTCTTCCCCTAATGCTGATTACCGGTACCTTTGAATTCTTGGAATTATTTCTGGATATATGAGTAGTGTGTAGCTGTAGTATGTTGGTTGAAAAATAGCACATCATTTAACAATAATATTAGTCAGCTTGCAACTTCTCCTGGCCTGTCATCCAATTACCTAATATCCTTTTCAAATATGTTAATTTAGGCAAACTTACATGTAAACAGGAATACTGAGCTTGTTTGGAAAATACCTGAAAGGATCCAGCCAAGGCCGGATTAAGGCCAGCTGATGTTGTAAGCACAGCCCAATAATGGTGCCCCCTCGAACCTTCCATTGCTTAGCTGGCAAGACATTAAGACTCAATAAGTGCTGAAGGTGAATAAGACATTAAAAACTCAGTTTTCTTCAAGGTCATCCCCCACGCCAGAACACACAACTATATTAATTATAAACTGTGTTTTATTATATTTATTTAATATAAATAAACTAAATAGCAGCAAGCAATATAAGCCAATTGCTTACTTATAACTAGGGCAACAGAAAGAAATAAAAATTTTCATCACTGTTTTATGCATTGTTTTTTTTTTAAATAAAACTGTTATAATGGAAAAAATGCAAATGCAAAAATTTGTGGTACTCTGGTACTCTGTGGTGCCCCCCTTCCCTTGGTGCCCTAAGCATGTGCTTATATTGCTTAATGGTTAATCAAGGGCTGGATCCAGCCCATGCATGGATCCAATGTGCTGTCTCCACCGTTCCAAGCAATGCAGGGGTGGCCTGTCTAAGCACAGCTACATGCATAAAATCCAACACACATAGGCCATAATTGTATGGTTGATTCCCAGATGTTTTCCTGGGAACAGACTGCACCATTTTGAACTATGCACATTATGATTTTATGTGCATGGTTGGGAAGTATTTTGGATGGCCAGGAACAGGGAAGCAGAGGTAGTGCACCAGCTCCATGCAAAGGGCCAAATTGGGCCTATTCATACCTAGAGCCTATTCAAACCTATAGTTTTACTTGTGCATTCTTCTAGGTGCATTAAAATAAGTATAATTGATTAGATTGATGTGAACAATACTTTGTACAGGAAACACATAAATGTTTCTGTCACTCGCCGGATCGTCACCTTGAAGTGGTGAGTGGGCTTGCATGCTCCAATGAACCCTGTGACCAAGGCCGTCGGGAGCTATGGTCTTATAGTCTTAGCCTAGCACAGAGAGGAAGGCATGAACACCTTCTCTTACAAGAAGATGCAAGCCCAGTCCCTATATACAAACCTAGGTTGCTTAAGTGTATGCAGGGACTTGGTTTGCATGAAGCTGTCCTTCCGTCTGTTAGACTTATGAGTTGAATAAGGCAATCTGGAGGTTAATTTCTGACAGCCAAGTTCAGCAATTTGGATCCAACCTATTCTGAAAGGGCTTATGATCCCCCTGAAGGATCAGGTGCATATCATGGGAGTGCTCCTTGATCCTATGCTGTTCCTAAATCTTCAGGTGGCATTGTCATCAAAGAGTGTGTTTGCACAGTTATGGTTGGTGCACCAGCTGCAACCCTTCCTGAGTCAGTCAGATTTGGCAACAGTTACCCATGCCTTGGTTACATCATGCTTACACTACTATGTGGGACTACCCCTGAAGAGTGTCTGGAAGCTTCAATTACTGTAAAATGTGGCAGCTAAGCTGCTAACCAGTGCACAGTATTGGTACCATATTGTACCTGTCTTGAAAGACATGAACTGGTGGTTGCCGGTTGCTTTCCGGGTTCAATTCAAGGTGTTGGTTTTAACCTTTTAAGCCTTTAACAGCTTACCTAGCTATCTAAGGACAGAGATAGCCTAGCTACAGTTATCCATGCTCTGGTAACCTCTCGTTTGGATTACTGCAATGCGTTATACGTGGGGCTGCCTTTGAAAACGGTCCGGAAACTTCAGCTGATCCAAAATAGGGCAGCAAGATTATTAACCGGGACTGGCTGACGAGAACATATTATGCCAGTGCTTTCTCATCTGCACTGGCTGCCAGTCTGTTTCCGGGCCCGATTCAAAGTGCTGGTGCTAACATTTAAAGCCCTAAACGGCTTGGGGCCCGGGTATCTGAAGGATCGTCTCCTCCCATATGTACCTGCCCGGACACTAAGATCTTCCTCAGCGGTCCTTCTCCGAGAGCCCCTGCCAAAGGAAGTGAGGCAGGTGGCTACTAGGAGGAGGGCCTTTTCTGCTGTGGCACCCCGGTTATGGAATGAGCTCCCCAAAGAGGTTCACCTGGCGCCTACTTTGTATTCTTTCCGGCGCCAGGTGAAGACCTTTCTGTTCTCCCAGGCATTTTAATCATTTTAGTCTTGTAATTGTTTTTAATTCCGTTATTGTAACTGCTGCTGTTAGCTCTGCTGTTTGTTTTTAATCTGTGTTTTTAAATTTTATATTTTATATTGTATTTTATGATTTTAACTGTTGTAAACCACCCAGAGAGCTTCGGCTATTGGGCGGTATAAAAATGTATTAAATAAATAAATAAATAAATAAATAATAAGGGACAATCAGTCTCATTATGAACATGTTCAGTTATTAAGATCTGCAAGAGAGGCCCTCTTGATGGTGCCGTTGTCTGCAGAGGCCTCTTCATTGGGCACATGTGAAAGGGCTTTCTCCTCTGTGGCTTCCAAACTGTGCAACGTGCTCCCTCAAGAACTTTGACTGGCCCCCACTCTCTTGGCTTTTAGAAAAGGTGTGAAGACACATATTTTTAATTTTGCCTTTTCAGTTATGTAGTTGTTTTAATATTTTAGGGCACAATCCTATGAGGATGCTTGTAACCCTCCAAACTCAGAGGATTATGGGCATCCTATGGAGGGCGGGAGGAGCGTGGAGGCGAAGGTCGCCTCCGTGCTTCTCTTGCTCTGCAAAGCACTCCGATGGCTGATTTCAGCCGTCTAAATACAACACTTTGGAGCGGGAGGGAAGGAGGCTGGGATGCTGCCTGGATATGTTGTATCTTGGCACACCAGTCTCTTCCCCTCCCCACCCCCCAGAATGCCCCCCAAAGCCCTTCTCTGAGGTTGCTCTTATGACTTTGGAGAGGCAGCTGGCATAGTTCTTTCCATGCCGGCTGCGAGGGGGGAGGGGGATCTGAGTGCAGATCCCCAGACCCCAGCTACCAGGTTGGAGTGAATTTCTGACCTTGTAGCTGGGAATCCAAAAAATCCTATGGCTGTCTAGACACTGTCTAGTGGCCATAGGATTGTGCCGCCCATGTTTTACTTTTTTTTTTTTTTTTAATTGAATTTTCCAAAACAAAAACAAATCATATTTGGCTTCCGCCTCATTGTCTGACAAACATTACCAATCCTTATCCCCATTGCTGCCCGCACTAATTTGTATATGATAAATTACTGGTTAAAACTTATATTCTTACCAGTCAGGCTAGCTCCACTGATATTGTTGGATCCTTTCCAATCGAAATGGAAAAAGCATTTGTGTAACCAACTATCACGTCTGGGATTTTCTCCCAATGCTTTATTAGTGCTGGGTTACTCTAATGCTAAGATAGCCGTTAAGCAGAGAATCTGGGATATTGTATTGCAAGAACATACAAGCTTACTGCGTAAATTTAGCCCTTTAGGAAATAAGATCTTTGAGCCCCAAGCTTATTTGGTTGAGTTGACTTTTCCGAAGTATAGGAAGGCTTTTACATTAGCCAGATCTGATGTCTTGCCCTCTATGCTCTTGGAGGGAAGATATCAGGGAATACCATTTCATGATCGTCTCTGTCCCTGTAAGAATGGGGAAGTTGAAACTGTGGGTCATGTACTTTTATACTGCCCCTTCTACCGGGATCTTCGTAAAGATCTTATTTTACCTATTTTATATAACTGCCCGGGCAGAACTGAAAAATTTTACATTTCTTTGCTACTCTCTGATAAGGCTTCACAGATCACTTATAAAGTGGCTAAATTTTGTGCATATGCTATAACTTGCTGCACCTTCTTAGCCTCTGACTGATGTAAAATTATGAACCCTATACACTTCAGATGTATGTTGGTGTACAGCAGTTATGTTTGTAGCATGGATTGTTTTTCTGTTATAATGTTGTTGTTTTTTGCTGGTTCTGGTCAATGACCGTAATAATAAACATTCATTCATTCATTTATTCCTTATCCAATCTAAGTTTTCTCTATTTTCACAGAAAGAATTTCTATCACCTTTACTAATATTCAAAAATCAAACCCCGAAATTATTAAGTCAAAATGTTTTACTATTTTCAATGTTCATGTTTCTTACTGTTTTAAGGTTTTATTGGTTTAAATTGTTGTGTACCACCTTGATGGCTTTTTAGCTGATAAAGTGGTATATAAATGTTAACAATAAATAATTAAACCCCACCAGGACAAGAGAAACTGGGTGTGGGGAGGCTGATTAATTTTAGGGGGGGAGGGGGGAAATTCAGCACCCCCTTCCTGCCAGCCACTTCATCAAAAAAACACTGTCACCCGTAGGGGATCAGTCTATTTCTCGTCCATGTCAGTTTTGAATATGTTCATTCAAAAGTCAGTTCTGTCCTGTTTCCACATCAATCTGGAATTTTTAAAAATGCACAAATATTTGCATTTTAAAATGTTCCCCCCCAGAAAATATGCATTCTGTATGCATTTTACACTAAAATATGCATTTTTGTACAAATCTTAACCTAACACACACATTTTTATACACATTCTGATAATGTTTTCTGAGCTGAGAACTGTATCACAAAATTTAGAGAATCCCATAATCTGAAGGAGAACCACATTCCAATCTGCAAATTACAGCCAGGAAGTGCACATGAGGTTGGTTTGCTTAAAGATACAGAGCAAACAAAATCCTTGAGCATCCCTGCCTGCTCACCACTAGTTTATATGCCTACACCCCAATTTGTTTTAAATTCACTGCTCCCTCCTCCCCTTAGGTGGTTAAAAGATCAGGCAGGATCAGAAAATCAAATCATGTTGTTTCTTAGGCTAGTTTGGCTGTTGAAATTATTTTCCAGAAGAGGGCAGCATTCATATATGCATTGCAGCCAGAAGAATCAGGCACTTTCCAAAGCATTGCATAAGGGGACTCTTCAGATTCATGGGCTGTCAAAGTCAATCCGAAGTATCCCATGACTTCTCAAGACTTTTTGAGTACACACATTGTTTGAGGAAATTCTGGCTATCACAAAACTGAACTGAACTACAAGGTTTATTTAAGTAGGAGAAAAAAAGTTGACATTCTATGGATATGCTGAGGGAATTGAATATGTTATGGCTTGAGATGAGAAGATTGGGGAAGGGTAGGGCAGAGAGTATGAATTGTTTGAATCCCAATATTGTTCAAACAGTGCCAGGGGATGTGTGAGAAATTCTCCCTGTTGAGGACTTTTTAAATGGATTTACTCAATGTGCACCTCCTGGATCCAACACGGACCTGAAGGCAATTTGTGGTCAGAAATTCATACATTTCTGAGTGTGTTTGACAACGTGCACATTTTTGAGAAATGTGCCAAAAGGGGGGGGGGGCGTGCATCCCTGAAATGCACACAAACACACATTAGTCAATGGGTGCATGCATCAAAACTGTATATGTTTAAAATTGCATACATCGATGTGTACATTACAAAAAATGCAAGCAGATTTATGTACAGACTTTTTAAAAGTGCATAATCTGAAAGATACAAATTGAAGGCTTCAGAACAAACTGGGCTGCCGCCACCCACCAGTTTTATTTTCTGAGAATGCCTGTGGGGCCCACATGAGCTGCAGGGATGCTGGCCTCCAATTTTTTATTTTATTGTATTAAAAACAAATCTAAAAAAAAGGTTTTAAAAAATCAGAAGAAGCAGGGAGCCTGGTGGCCACCATGTTGGGGACCCCAGACAAGAGATGGACCAACAGTCTAATTGTAAGACAGTGTCTGATGATTATCCTAGTTTATACAATGTCCAGTTCAGACAGAACTACTAAAGCATGATTTGACCATTTTCAGTGGACTTTGAACTTTCACACACTCTCCTCTCATGTTTGCTCCCATTTCCTCCCTTCCTTCCTAGTTTTAGAAAAAACCAGTGTTTTCTGTGATGTCTGAAGCTGGCACTATGGTTTGCATCAGGGCTTTTTTTCTGGTGGAACTCACCGGAACTGAGTTCCAGCACCTTTTCTTCTATTAATTGCATTACAATTTAATCTCCATCTACTCCCGAGGAAATGTAGTCCAAGAGTTCCGGTACCTTTTTCTCCAGAAAAAAACCACTGGTTTGCATACACCATAGTTTGCCTGATTCAGGTGTCAGTCAAATATGGTTTGCTCATAGCAGCAAAGGGTGGAGGAAGGAAAGGAAAAAGAAGGAACATGGGAGTGCAGAGTTCATTCCTGATGGCAAAACATGGTGTTATGAGACCGAGAGGGGGGATAACTTTTCCTCCTGGTGGAACCATTCTTTATGTGGGTTCCCAAGAAAAGAATCTCTGATAGGCTGCCACTAGTCAGGAAGAACCACTAGTCAGGAAGAACCTCCTTACACACCCTACTCTGTCCGGCTGTGTGGGGAGTTTCTGAGCCCTATTGCAAAAGATCCCTGCCTTCAGCCCAGACCTAGGAAAAAGAAAGGTTTTTTGGACTTTCCTTCCCCAAACCCAGAAACAAAACCCTTCTAAAAACCTTGAAATACAAATGGTTGCTTTAACCATGCATTCCTTTCACATGGGGAAGAATCCAGTGTGAGAAATCCCTTTGAAAACAACACAGCCAGATGTCCAATATATATAAAAAGGAGTTTATTTAAGGGAAAAAGGAGAAATGAGGTGGTGAAACCAGGGAAGACAACAATCACACACATACACAGAATTCCAAATAAAATCAAAAAGTCAGTCTAACTTATCTTGTCACATTCCCTACTTCAGTACAGTCTTGGGTCCTAGAGCATATGCTGAGTTTATTGAAAGAGGATGTTCTGAGAGAGAAAGAGAGCATCTGGCTTCCAGCTTGATGGTATACAGGAAAAGCCCTAGAAGGACTTTTTTTTAATGTGGATCTCCACTCGGTAAAAGCCAGCCCATTTGCAGAGGCTGATGGTTGGTCTGTCCAATAACAGAATAGCTTCCATTTCTGATGTCAGTGGTCTAGCCAGCAAATCAGAAAATTACCTAGTGGGCCATGGCTGGACTCAACTGCTTAACCACTTTAACTTATCTCTCAAAAGCCCAAAATGGTTGGAACCAGTCAGCCTATAGTTGATCCACACTCTGCTATACTTTGCCTCCAATGTTTGGAGCACCTTGCTTATGTTCCTTATGCTTTAATTTTGGAACAAGAAAGGTATAGAACACATATATGGCTTTAGAGATTAGAAGCTTGACCAGATGGATTTCTCTCACTTTATTTGATTTCTCTTATCTCAAAGAAAGAAACAACAGTCTCTCCTAAAACCATTTTTAAATCAATATTCAGTAATTTGTCCAAATTGGTAACACAGGCAGAGTGGGTCTTGTAGCTCTTTTCACAGTCCTCAACTTGAATAATACAAGGATATTATAAGTGAATCTCACACACTTCAGACTGGGTTATATTGATTGATCTTGGTCTTTCATAAAAAGACAGATGACTGAAAGGCTGATAATAATGTTCTCTTACACTTAGGCAACCAGACGTAAACTATTATTGAACTGTTATTTCCACTTTATTGTCTGAATATAATCTTCCCTAATGAGATCTCCAATGGCACCCTAATTCACCTTTTTGTCTGTTAAGTGTTTTTCTACTGCCTCAGACTCCTTATTAAAGCCAAACTTTCTTTGCAGTTCTAAAGTCTTCTCATTAAAAGGTAAATACTTCACTAGTAATTCTTTTCTTCTAGGCTCTAACCAAATTTTTGCCTTTGCTTTTCATCATAGAAAATAACAAGCAAACACATCCAGGTTTGGTTTGCCAAGGAATGGTACTAATATAAAGATTCCTTGTCAGTTTGCAGCCATGAAGACATATTTCAAAATTCTATTAATGTTTAAATATCTACTATCATAGCCTTTATTCTTTATGTACAAAATGAAAGACGTGCCTTGAAAGATTATTTTCATGCTTATTTATATTTTGGCAGCACAAAAAGCCTCAGGCATGAGGGCTCAATTATCTGCAGTGTATCTTCCGAAGGGCTAGTTATAACAAGTGAAAAAGAACGCTGGCACAGGAAATGGCAATTCAAGTCTTGTCATGGGAAAACATTTCAGTGACCACCACATGACAAAACTCACTTTTTGGCTGCTACCTGTCCAACAACAATCATGTCAGGGAGAAGACAGATCTAAAATCTTATCTGCCTACTCCACAAAGCAACTCTCAAAAAAACCCCAACAACTCCCAAAGCCACAGGTTCAGACTGGCAGGCCCTGTGCATGGTCAGATAAATGCCTGGGCCCCCACAGGCCCTGAAGAACTAAGAACTGCTGATGCCAACTTCCTTTGTTTTGTTTCTAAAAAATTTATGCGCCCACCTTTTAAAAACATTGTTAGGGCCCAGTGCTCTGAAGAGAAGTACTGGTTGAGCTGTAGGGTCTAGAGACATTCTGGGAAAATTAAGACCTAGGGTGGCCATTTTTCCTACTTTATAGAGGTCAGTCATATATTTGAAGGGTTGCTAGAGGACAGTCCTCTATTTCAACATGTCCTCTGTTTGAAGAGCTATCCAGTCCAAGTCCGGTTTAAATGTAAAGAACCATAAGAAGGGAGATCCACCCTTCTGCCACCTATAAATTTGGCATTTTAAATCTGAATGGCATTAAATTTGCAGGCTTCATAGTACTCCATAAGGTATGCCTTAAATGAGGAGTCCCTTATAATGAGACAAAGCACTTCAGCCCCAGTGACAAAGCATCAGCACACAAGCGAGTTAAGGACCTGTGTGAGGAAAAGGTCAGTGCTATTTAGTTATTTATCTATTAAATTACCTCAGGAAATCATTTCATGCACATTTAAACTCATAAATCATCAGCTGAAGCCAACACAAGGGCACAGCAAAGGGAGCTAAATTTCAGAAGGGTAACCCCTTACAAACTTACTGTTGGGAGCTAAATCCCAGCGGGGAAATCCAGCAGGAACGTACAGTAATACCTTGGATTGCAAGTAACTTGGTTTGAGAGCATTTTGCAAGACAAGGATTTTTTTAAATATTTATTAATATTTTTTTTTACTTGATATACAAGCGACGTCTTGCAATACAAGTACTGTAGTACGGCTTAAATTAAAAATCTCTGTACAAATTTTTTTGGGGGAATTTCATTTTGATATAAGAGTGTTTTGGATTACAAGTGCGTTTCCGGAACGAATTATGCTCTCAATCCAAGGCATGACTGTACAGTTCTTGCAGCCTTGCTCTAACAGCGATTACCAAGTGGCTGAAGAGAACCTCAACCACATACTTAAACTAAACTCAAGTTTAGAAGGGGCAATAAAAGCAACACATAGCTCTATATTGACAAGCGTCACTGTGCAGGCCTAACTAGTGGAAGAGTCTGCTTATAAACAAAAAAGTGAAGGCTAGCTTCAGTTTGGGCTCAGTGTCGATTCAGGTTTTTAGGTCTTATAGAGAAGCTCATAAACTAAAGCTCAGAAATAAACTCATCCAAGTTTGAGAGTTCAGCTTATCATTTAGCTCTAAAAAAACAAACAAAAAGGGACTCAGCCCTGGCAAACCACATCCCTTCCTAGATCAGATATCTAGTGTCAGTCCTCAGACCCTTGCATCCCCAGTGGAGCCTGAACTACATCCCTTCCCAAATCACCCATCCTTTGTCTGTTATCCCCTCCAATGACCCATTGATTATTGTCCTCTTGCCTAAACAGGAAATCTCCACTCCCAGGGGCTCAAGTACTCAACTGATCTACATTTCCACTCACTGGAAGCTAGTGCAGACCAATAGTTCACTCGTAGCCTCCTTTGCTTTTCAAACGAGGCCCCCTAATCAGATTGGCTGCAGCAGCAGTTGGGCCAAGCTACCTAGAGCTATATAAGGAGGCAAGTTTGAGAGGGAGCCAGCTCTCCAAGCCCCAGTGACAAAGTGTTAGCACACAAGCAAGTTACACACTGGTGTGTGTTTAGCAATGGGATGAGGAGGCCAAGGCAGTTGACTCTTCCTTTCTCATAGTAAGTAACTGTAAAGAAATAACTATAAATAAATAGCTATACATAAATTCCCCACCTTCTCTTAGTAAACAACTTAGTTTTACAGGTAAACAAACCCAATATTAGCATTATTTTTTTTAAAGAAAGCTATGAAAGTGGAAAGCCAGCAGGGGGATGGGGGCTATCCAGTGTACTACATGGAGTGCTACATTTATGACTAACTGCCAGCTGGACAAAAGGCATGGGTGTGTGTTTGGTGTAATGAGCTCCTGGCTGTCAAGGAACAAATTTGTTCCCTTGAAGCCAGGGTTGCTGACCTGAAGAAGCTAAGAGAGGCAAAGAGGTTGGTGGACAGGACCTTTGGGGACCTAATAGTGGTGTCCCCAATCCCTGGGTGACAGCTTCTCTGCTGTCATGGGGCATGGGGGTCTCAGGGAAGGAGGATGTCATTCTGAGGAAGAGGGAAATGATCCCTTAGAAGGGACCCATTCCTCAGAAGATGAGCAAATATCCTTTCACATAGCTGGATGTGTCTCTGGAGGGTAGGGGGCTTTTGGTAGTGGGAGGTTCGATTGTTAGACACAGACAGCTGGGTTTGTGATGGGCGTGTAAACTGCATGGTAAATTGCCTGCCTGTTGAGAAGGTTGCAGATATCACGCACCATCTAGATAGCGTTGTAGATAGTGCTGGGGTGGAGTCAGTGCTTGTGGTCCATGTTGGTACCAATGACATGGGGAAATGTAGTTGAGAGGTCCTTGCTAGGTAGAAGGTTAATCCAGGACCACCAAGGTGGCTTTCAATGAAATGCTACCTGTTCCACATGCAGGGCCAGTTACACAGGCAAAACTGAGGAGATGGTGGTGTAGGGATCAGGGTTACAGATTTGTTAGGCACTGGGGAACATTTTGGCACAAGCTGGGCCTATACAAGAGGGACAGGCTCCACTCGAACCAAAATGGAACCAGACTGTTGGAGCTAAAGATAAAAAGATGGCAGAGCAGTTTTTAAACTGAACCCTGAGGGAAAGCTGACAGGAGCTGGGAAGCATCTGGTTTGGATTGAATCATCCCTATGGGGTGAAGATGAAAAAAATTCCAATTGCCCAAATGTAGAAGGAGAGGGAAAATGCCATGAGCATATGGTGAAACATGATAGCCAGTCAAAGAGGCCTAAGGTGCCATAGCAGAAGATGCACATGTGAGACATATGGGGAGGGAAAACATGTGTAGGTGTTCCTGTGCAAAAGCTAGAAGCCTCCGAGCCAATATTGGAGAGTTGGAGTGCCTGGTTTTAAAGAAGAACATAGGAGCAATACAGAAACCTGGTGGAATGGAGAGAACCAGTGGGATACTGTCATTTCTGGATATAAACTCTGTAGGATGGACTGGGAGAGGCATACTGGAAGAGGTGTTGCTCTGTACATCAAAGAGGGCATAGTGTTGAGCAGACTAGAAGACCTATAAGGGGTAGACTCTTCCACAGAAGCACTGTGGATGACAACAACGGTCTCCAAACTAATTTAGTGCTAGGAGCATGCTGTTGTCCCCCAGATCAGAATGCTCAAGGTGATCTTCAGATGGAGACCTCCAAAAGAGAAACTGTTGTAATAATGGGCAACTTCAATTACCCGCACATAGACTGGATAAATTTATGTTCTAATCATGACAAAGAGGTTAAATTTCTCGATGCCCTGAATGACGTTGCCCTAGAACATCTGGTCATGGAACAGACCAGCGGGGAGGGGAATATGGATTTACTCATAAGTGGTGTCTCGCAGGACCTAGTATGAGATGTAAATGTTGTTGAACCAACTGGAAACAGTGCTATCAGATTTAATATATATTTAAGTGGGTAATTGCCAAGGTAGTCCAACCCAGTCACATTTGACTTCAAAAGAGAAAACTTTCTAAAACGAGAGACCTGGTAAAAAGGAAGTTGAACGGGGGAGTCAAGAGGGTTAAATTCTTTCATAATGCTTGGAGGTTACTCAAAACCACAATAATAGAAGCTCAGCTAGAATACATACCACAGGTTAGGAAGGTAGCACCAAGTCCAAGAGGTCACCAGCATGGTTAAAGAGCAAGATCAAGGCAAGCTATTAGAGAAAAGAAGGTTTCCTACAGGTCTTGGCCAAATGAGGAAAATAGAAGGGAGCACGAGCTTGCACAAAGGAGATGCAAGCAGACATAAGAGATGCAAAAAAGTATTTTGAAAAGCATATCGCTAACAACATCAAGGCCAACAATAAAGCATTCTTTAAATATATCAGAAGCAGGAAACCAGCTAGGGAGGCAGTTGTACCATTGGACGACAATTGGGTTGAATGAATACGAAAGAAGGATAAGGAGATTGTGAAGAAGCTGAATGAATTCTTTTCATCTGTCCTCACTGGAGAAGATAAAGAACAGATTCCTGTGCCTAAACTGACATTTTCAGGAAGGGAGTCCGACGAATTGAGGCAAATACTGGTGACAAAAGATGAAGTTTCCAACCTTACTGACAAATTGAAAGTTAATAAATCACCGGACCCAGGTGCTATCCATCCAAGAGTTCTTAAAGAACTCAAATATGAAATTGCTGATCTTCTAACAAAAATATATAACATGTCCCTAAGATCAGCCTCTGCACCAGAGGACTGGAGAATGGCTAATATAACACCAATTTTAAAAAGGGATCCAGATAGCGGTGTTCACGAACCTGTGGGGGGGCTCGCCTCCCCGCCCCCTCACCTCTCCGCGCTGCTCGAGCTGCCGGCGCCGGTCACAACAGGACCCTGCTCTGGCATGCTGTACCCCCGTGCTATGTTTTTGGTGGGGGAAACCAGGGCAACAGGGCTGTTTAAGCCCTGTTGCCCTGGTTTCTCCACCAAAAACATAGCACGGGGGTACAGCATGCCGGAGCAGGGTCCCGTCGCGTCACTTCTGGCGTGCTGGAAGTGACGCGACGGGACTGGCGCGGGCGGCTCGCCTCTCCAGTGGCGACCTGCTGCCAGCAACAGGTAGGCCTGTGCGAGCCTCACGCGGACGTCAGCGGGGCCAATTTCGGCCCGCTACGCCCGCACGAGGCGAACGGACACATCACTATGACAGGGAAGATCCAGGAAATTACAGGCCAGTTAATGTCTGTTCTGGGTAAATTGGTTGAAAGCATGATAAAATAATAAGTATATGGAATTACAAGTCCTGCTGAAAAAGAATCAAAATGGCTTCTACAAAATCCTTGAGAGTGTCAATAAACATTTGGATGGAGTGATCTGGTAGATATTGTTTACTTGGACTTCCAAAAGGTTTTTGACAAAGTCCCTCACCAAAGACTCTTGAGCCAACTTAGCAATCATGGAATAAGAGGAGAGGTCCTCTTATTATGGATCAGTAACTAGAGCTGTACAATCGAGGCTCGCCGGGGCAGAACAAGGCCGAAATTGGCCCCGCTCACGCCTGGTGAGGCCTTACCTTTTCTTCGGGGTGGCTCACCCATTCCACTGCAAGCCACCCACGTGGCCCGATCCGTCCCATCGTGTCACTTCCGGGACCAGAAATGATGTGACGGAACCCTGCGCAGGCGCGCTGGACCCCTGTGGCAGCATTCTGCGCCTGCGCAGGGTCCCGTCGCCTCTCAGAAGCGATGGACAGGCCAGAGTAGCCCGATAGAGCGGCACACTGCGCCGCTCAGAAAATGGAGTTGGGTCAGCGCCGAGCCCGAAAATCAACTTGGAGGCGCCGACCCGGATTGGATGCATTGCTATCAGTAACTGGTTAAAAAACAGAAAGCAGAGAGTGGGAAGAAATGTTAAATTCTCTTAATGGAGGGATGTAAACAGTGGGGTGCTGCCACAGGGATCTGTATTGGGACCAGTGCTTTTCATCTTATTCATAAATGATCTGGAATTAGGAGTGAGCACTGAAGTGACCAAATTTGCTGATGACACCAAATTATTTAGGGTGGTTATTCTCTTCAAACCGGGAGAATAGGCATCAAAATGGCAAATGTGGTTCAACAAAAGCAAGTGTAAAGTGATGCATGTTGGGGCAGCAATCCCAAATTCAAGTATAAGCCAATGGGATCTGACCTAGTGGTGACTGAGGAAGAAAGAGATCTTGGGGTTGTGGTGGACAGCTTGATGAAAATGTCAACCCAGTGTGCAGCAGCTGTGAAAAAGGCAAATCCTATGTTGGGCATAATTAGGAAAGGAATTGAAAATAACACTGCCAAGATCATGCTCCCCTTATACAAATCTATGGTGTGGCCACACTTTGAATACTGTGTACAGTTCTAGTCACCACAAAAGGGATATTGTAAAGTTGGGAAAAGTGCAGAAAAGGGAAACTAAAATGATCAAGGGGCTGGAGCAACTCCGCTATGAGGAAAGCAGCTGGAATTGTTTAGCTTAGAAAAAAGGCAAGTAAGCGGAGACATGATAAAGGTGTACAAAATTATGCATAGTGTGAGTAAGTGGATGGGGAGACATTTTTCTCCCTCTCTCATAATACTACAACCTGGGGTCATCCCATGAAGCTGACTGGTGGGAGATTCAGGACAGATAAAAGGCAGTACTTCTTCACACTGCACATAGTTAAACTATGGAATTCACTTCCACAAGATGTAGTGATGGCCACCAACTTGGATGGCTTTAAAGGGGGATTGGAGAAATTCATGGAGGATAAGGCTGTCAATGGCTACTAGCCCTGGTGGTTGTACACACACTGCCTCCAGTATCAGAGGCAACCCACATTACTATGCAGAAATAGTTGAAACAGTTAAAGCTTAGATTAATGTTCATAATGACCTGGTTCAGAGTATGAATTTTGATGTGCACATAAAAATGTGCCAGTCCTCCAGACAGAGCCATCTCCTACCCCTCTTCGTTCTTCTCTGGTTTAGCTTGTAATCTAAGCTGTAGAAGTCCCCATAGGTCAAAACACTGGCATCTTCTAGATTATGTAATTGTCCGTAGATCGCCACGATGTACTTCTTACTAGGGCCATGGTGAGTGCCGACGACTGTTGGACAGACCATCGACTAATCCGGTACATTATGGTTATCAATATCATTCCCCAATGTAGGCTTCAAGGAAGGCAACCAAGGTGTAAAATGAACATCCACACCCTTCAAGATCCTATTAAGCGAACCCACCTTCAATCATTTCTTAGGGAACATCTACCTACGGAACCCCCTGATAACATTGAGGACCATTGGTCTAAGCTGAAAACCTCCATTATTGCAGCTTGTGAACAAACTAATGGATATGAAACTAAGAAACATCAGGATTGGTTTGATGAAAATGATAATGAGATTAAATATATAATTGACAAAAAAAGAAAGCCTTCCAAATATGGCAAAATGATATTAATTGCGCTGCCAAGAAAAAAATCTATGCCAGTGCAAAGGCTGAGGTCCAAAGAAGAACAAGAGAACTTAAGAATGCTTGGTAGAAGAAAAAAAAGCTCAAGAAATTCAACAACTTCAGAATCTCATGATGCACAGGGCTTTTTTTTAAGGCTAAGCGAAAAGCACGTCAATCGAATCCTTACAGCACCATCTTCCATCTGGCAACCTGTGTCCTCACTGTGGGAAGCTTTGTGGATCTAGAATTGGCCTCCACAGTCACTTACGGACCCAGAGCTAGAGTCTATACAATTTTTTTTTACAATTTCCTCTTTTTATAATTTTCTTTTTGTAATTTTATCCTGGAAGACAATCCTACTCGGTCATGAGTGATCGCCAACTACTACAGAGCGAGGTCTTGTTAGCAGAAGCGCCTGAATAAAGAAGACCAAATTCAAAAACTGAAGGGTTTTACGGAGTCATAAACAAATAGTCCCCTGGCTAAGTAGCTAGAAGTATAAAACAGCAGAGCAGTTTTATAGGCCAGTTTTCTGACAGAATGAAAAAAAAACCACTACTACTACAGAACATAGGGAACATGCTAGTCTTTTTATACACAAGAAACCCAGGCTAAAAGGAAAAGTATTTGGCGCCAACTGGCCAAACATTCCCCCCTACCACCTTGTGACTTGCATTTGCACCTAAGGCTCTATGGTGCATCAAGCACTGTTAATTAGCCCTGAACCCTGAGTGACCCTTGCTATTGTACTTATTAACATCTTTTAAACCCCAAGAACTTTGCACTTTTTTGGTGGGATCCCTGCCATCAGTATTCCAATAAGTCTCTCTCTTCCTTCCTTCTCTTCCCTGCTTGGTGGAGCTTGGAATGCTAATATTGGCTATGTCTCTACTAACAGTGTTCCTAGTGGTAGAGAGGGAAAGGAGGCGGAAGTAAGTGGGCGGTGCGGGCTGCACAGAGAACTGCAGTGCACACAAAATATTCCTTGCCTTTATGGACATGTAAGAAAATGGAGCTTAAACATTTATATTTGGGCCTTAGATGTCCATGGCTTTATGTTCACCTGTCCTTTGCTTCCTAAAAAATGGTGCTGCAATCTAATTTACCTCATACTTCCTCCTTAAGTTACTTTTAAAAAAAATATTCTTATACATCATAGCTTTCCCCCCACCCCTAAAAGTGGCCTAGAAAAGTGTCCTTTTAAAAAATTATTCATTCTGGTGAGCACTGATAGAATGAGACATGTAAATATTACTACCTTGACAAAAGAAGAAGACGACAGGATGAGATCAGGCGTCTAAAAAAAAACTCCTTCAGAAACAGAAGTTATCTAATTGCTTATTTTACCTAGAGGTAGAGCAATCTATTTCTATCTATCACATAGTAATGAGAAGTCATTATCTTGAACTCTTCTTTAATTAACATCAATCCTGATTAGTCAGAATAAATTAGGCCTTTGTCTGTTACCATAGTAGTAGATCCTCCAATAAAACAGGCTTTTAATCAGACATTACCGTTTGCCCAGCACTTCTATGTAATTATTACTTTACCTTCTTTCATGGATAGTGTATTTTGTCATATTTGAATTATGAACTATATTATCATACCACTTCTTCTCAGGACAGATCTGGGCATGCTGAGCCTTTGCATGTTAATAGCAAAATGCGTTTGAAAATGAAGGGAACATTATTTGATTTGGATTTAATTGGGTGCAAAAGTACAAAGTATCAGAGTCCCTTTTTTTGTGGCAGAAATGTTTAACATGCAAAGTATCTTTGAAAACTTCACATTTCAGGTCAAAATAAAGAAAGGAGCAAGAATTTTACTAGGACAAAGGGACAAATGGTGCTAACAGATGGAAGTAGAGATTGTTATGAGGAATTCTTTTCTGATGGGGTGATGGGCTCCCACAGTACAATGCAGTGGCAGCACATCAATGAGGGTTCGAGAGACAACACAACATGGCTATACTGGCTGTCAGTTATCTGTTTGGGTTGGTGTAATTGGAGTGGAGGCAGAGAAGAGGGAATTCGAAAGTAAAGCACCCTGAAAACCCCCTATATTTGACTGTGTATAATGAATTAGCAACACAAGAGGAGCCCTGCACAGGCAGGTCAACAGTCCATCTAGTCCAGTATTCTGTGTCCAACAGTGGCCAGCCAGATGACTGTGATGAGCTCACGAAGATGGCATGAAAGCAACAGCTGTCCTCTTCCCCCCCCAACATCCGGTATTCAGAAGTATGTTGACTCTGGATCAAACATGGTTCTTTCTGTGCACCTGCCCTCAAACAGTGGAAAGATGAGAGAGCATGCATGCTCCTTAGGCTACTGTAGCCAAGCCAGGCCCTCTCTTCCTCCCATTCATAGGCTTTGGCTATCATATGATTGGAATGGAAATAAGTACATAAGAAGAACATAAGAAGAGCCATGCTGGATTAGACCAAGGTCCATCTAGTCCAGCATTCTGTTCACACAGCGGCCAACAAGCTGCCCACAGGAAACCCACAAGCAGGATATCGGTGCAACAGCACCCTCCCACCCATGTTCCCCAGCAACTGGTGTACATAGGCATAGTGCCTCTGATACTGGAGGTAGCATATAGCCATCAGGACTAGTAGCAGCCACTGATAGCCTTATCCTCCATAAATTTGTCCAATCCCCTTTTAAAGCCATCCAGACTGGTGGCCATCACTACATCCTGTGGAAGTGAATTCCATAGTTTAACTATGCAATGTGTGAAGAAGTACAGGCTGTCCCCAGGTTATGAACAAGTTCTGTTCTTAAGAATGCTTTTAAGTCGAATTCATATGTAAGTCAGAACAGCATAGCGGTCTATTTTTAGGGATGTGCCACAAACCTGGGGGGGGGGGCTCGCGCTCTCCGCTGGTTCAGCTCTCCACAGGGGCGGGGGCCCCCACCTCGATCTTCTGAGCGGCGCAGAGCAGTTCTCTGTGCTACTCAAGCTGCCGGTGCTGGTCCCGTCGCGTCACATCCGGACCCGGAAGTGACGCGGCGGGGACCCTGCACAGGCAGGCGCAATACATCGCGCGGGGGTCCAGCGCACCTGCGCAGGGTCCCGTTGCGTCACTTCCGGGTCTGGATGTAATGCGAAGGGACCGGCACAGGTGGCGTGGGCGGCTCGCTGTGGAGAGGTGAGCTGCCGCTGGATAAGGTAGGCCCGTAGGCCTGCACAAACCCCGCGTGGACATGAGCGGGGCTGATTTTGGTTGGCCAGCTACACCTGTGCGGGGCGAACAGTTACATCCCTAGTTAAAATTGGCATTTACGCAAATTGCGTAAATTACGCAAATTGCGTAGTATACTATGCTATGTAGTCTATGTAAACGACGTAGCGGCATGGAACCCAGAAGTCTGTTGTTAAGTATGGGTTGTCTGTAAGTCGGACATTCTTAACTCGGGGACTGCCTGTACTGGCTTTCATCTGCCCTGAAGCTCCCACCAATCAACTTCAAGGGATGATCCTGGTTCTAGTATTATGAGAGAGGGAGAAAAATGTCTCCTTATCCACTTTCTCTACACAAATTACTTGGTTTATTTTGGATGATAAGGGTTCAGACCTTAGATTCTCGGAGGTTAAGTCTTTGAAATATGACTGGTCGCATATTAAATTTTGGATTAACCAGTTCTTTTCTGCACCATTTGACAGCATAATCCCTACAGATGCTACTACTAGTACTAGTTTCTCCCTGCTGTTCTTCCAAATGGTTTTCTATCCCTCCTGGTTGTTTTCTCCAACATTATGTGAATACCAAAAAAGAAATGCTTCAACCTGGTAATAAAGCGAATTGATATCTGATGCATTACTATCCAATATATACTGTCTTCTACCTCAAGAGGCAGTAATATTGTGCTGTGTGTTTCTGAACTTGCTTTGAATTATTTCGAATATTGAAACTCATGAAGAACCAGACTGGTTTTAGGGGAGAAAGTTTGGAGAAAGAAAATGTCAAATTAGCAGGCCACTGCAAGCTCCTGGTAGCTTGCCCCAGCCTCTGTGATAGCATTATGGGCTGGGTGGGAGATTATGGGGTGGGTGGGGAACACCTCTAGAGTGCTTATTTTTCAGTTCCTGATGCTACTTTGATCTTATTATGATCTGACATTATTGAGATCTATGCTATGGCTCCTGTCTTTATTTTATTGTTATGTATTAGTTTCAGTTTTATTTGTTTTATTTTACTGTTATGTATGTATGTATTAGTTTAACAGCTATACATCTTTACTCAGAAGTAAATTTCAGGAAAGTGGGTACAGGATTGCAATCTCATTCTGGTTTCATTGGTGCTTTTATCAGCCCTCCCCTGGGGGCGATTTAGAAATATGTCAAAATAAATAAAAAGAAAAATAATTTCCAGCCAGGCCTGTGTTCCTTTTTCCTGCTCCTTTTTGCTGCCTGAATTGTGGATCTTAGAATCTAAAAATGTAGATCAGTACTTCCCTTCCTACAGATGCTTCAGGGTTCCCCCGCCACCCCAGAGACTTCATTCATGTTTTTCTTGACGCTGAATTCTGGCCTGCAGCCAGGTTCATTCCCCATCTCCTCCACCCCCATCTGTTTAACCTGTCACACTCTGCCTCTCCGGTCTCCGCCTTAGAACTTTACAGCCTTGTTTCATGTTGAACTTACACATGTTAGTTTCAATAATCTGAAGCCAAAGCTCAGGCAAGTCTGACATTTGGACCTCTGTAATATTACAACCACTGAGTTAATGCCCAGGGAGGGTTCCCAGTCTCACAGGTAATAGCCAGCCTGTGTTTACCGCAGCTTTTGTCATTTTGAGGAGCAAGTTGGCATAACAACTATTTTTCATGTTCAGTGCTTTTGACACCTCATTCATATTTCTGTGATGATGGAAACTGTCCAAAAATGGCATCTAAAACAAGAATAGGATGAATCTGTCAAGTATTGAAATGAAAGAACTAGGATCTCTTTCCCTGTTCTAAAAATACCAAGAAAATCAGAATTGAATTTCACACCAGAATCCTCCCAATCCTCCTTACTGAGCCAGAATCCAGATACTAAAAGCACCTCATTCACATATTTTACTAAACCATCGTATACAGAGGGATGGGGGAGCAGTTTGTTCTGTTCACTTTTTAATGCAAACTTACATAATTTTGCAATAAATTTTGAACCAGGTATCCTTTAAAATTCATACCTCTCCAAATTTTAGAAGTAGTTCTCCAGTCCAAAAAATGCATACAAAAATGTGTATATTACTGAAAATGATGTTAAAATGCATTATTTTAGGAAAATTGTTTGCAAAAGTGTCTATATTAGGCAAACCTGTGTACAAAGATGCATACAAATTTTCATGTGACCTTCTTAAAAATAAAATTCAGGACAAACTGAATTGGCAAAATGAGAAGCTGAGAGAAACTGAAATTGACAGAATTGTCAACCTCTAAGTACAGACAGTCCCCAGGTTACAAACGAGTTCCGTTCTTTGTATGTAAGTCAGAACAGCATAGCGTTCTATACGTTAAAATCGGCATTTACGCAAATTGCGTAGTATACTACACTACGTACTCTACATAAACGACGTAGTACCAGGGAACCCAGAAGTCGGTTCTTAAGTATGAGTTGTCTGTAAGTCAGACGTTCTTAACTTGGGGACTGCTTAGTGCTCTATGATGTCTGGGTTTCTTCTATAGCCTCATTTGACTTAAAGGTATAGAAAATGTTAGCTTAGAAATAATTGCAAACATTGATCAAAGTACATTAACAGCCTGAATGGTCTTAATTAAAGTAATTTGGGTTTGAAGTAGAAAAGTAGGATTCAACAGATTAGATGTTCAGTAGAACAACCAAAAGGATTCCTCTATTGATTTATTCATTCAATATAGTTGAATAACCCTTTGGAGTTATTAACCCATGTAATAGTAAGCCTCTTGGGTATAAAGGAAAGATACCCCAGCATCGAATACCAGAGGGGAAAAGAAGATGTTTGCCACAGAAGCTTTACTGCTTCCAGAATTCTCATTCTACTTTACTTTACAGTGGGAAAAGTCAGTGATGTGAACTTCAGTTGTCCTTAGAGGCAAAATATTACTTAGCACACTTTAAATATTATTTTCCAAACTCAGTCTTCACAGTTATGAAATGCATTTTATGAAACAATTGTTCATTGGGTTCTTTGTGTGAAATGGACTCCAGGACATAAGAGATAAATGTGAAAGTCCATTATAAATGCACTTTTCCTTGACAATATGTCCTACTATTGCTGTCAGTGTTGCAGTTGGGTAGCTTTTATAAGCAGCAGTCCAATTTGTGGAATGTTAAATAAATAAACAACCCTTCCAATTCAGTAATATTCTCAAAGGACACCATCAATCAATCAATCAATCAATCAATCGTGGGAATGCTATTTTAGCTATTTTTCAGGGATTATGTTCTCCAGCGACAATGTCATTTGCTTGCTGAGTGAAATCAGACACAAAAGCAAACGATTAAAAAAATGACATTTCTTCTCTAAATTGTTTTGAATTTAAAATAGGCCTTGACAGTGCAATCCCTCAAAAACACACCACAAGTTATCCTTACATATTGTTATGAACCATCATGCCATCCTCTTACTCAAAGGCTCCCCCCCCCCTTTAGCATGGCACAGGCAGGCCATTCTATGCTTGAGCAACAAACATAACTGAAGAGCCAGGCTTAGGGGCACCATCTTTGTAAGTGCAGGTAAAACTCTATTGGCCCCTTGTGAATTGTTAATGTTCAGTAGTTAGCCTTATATTTGAATGCAAGGCATCCACTACTGAAAGGTAGCGAGTATTACAACCGGTGTCTATATTACCTGGGACTCATGCTTCTTTTTCCAATTCCACTGTAATGTGTGAAATGGGATTTAAGGTCTAATTTGTGGTGGGATCTATGAGTCCTACTTCCCATGTTATAAAAGAAGTGGTGAGAGCAGAAGAAATAGCCACATATACTTAGAATCATAGAGTTAGAAGGTACCTTGGAGGCCATCTAGTCTAAACCCCTGCTCAATGAAGGATCCTGCAATGAAAGTTACAACTACACTATCTCTGTCAGATAGCCATCTAGCCTCTACATAAATACCTCCAGTGAAGCAGAGCCCACCACCTCTCAAGGCAGTCTGTTCCACTGTCAAACAGCTATTACTGTTAGGGAATTTCTCCAATTTTTTGGGTGAAATCTATTCCCATTGCAGTTTCCACCCATTGGTTCTAGTCCTGCCTTCTGGCCTACAGAGAACACATCTTCATTTTCTGCATGACAGCCCTTCAGATATTTGAAGACCACTATCATGTTATGCCTTTATCTCCTCTTCTCCTAGATAAATATGCCTGCCTTTTTCAATCATTCCTCACAGAACTTGGTTTCGAGACCGCTCACTATGCTGGTCACCCTCTACTAGACGTGTTCCAGTTTGTCAATGTTCCTTAAAATGTGGTACCCAGAATAGGACACGTACTCCAGATTCAGCCTGACCAGTGAAGATTAAAGTGGAACTATCACTTCTTGTGATCTGGACAGGCACTATGCTTCTGTTTATGAAATCTAAGATTGCATTTGCTTTTTTTGCAGCCACATCACACTACAGGCTCATGTTAAGCTTGAGATCAGCTAAGACACCTAGATCCTTTTGACATGTACTGCTGCTGAGCCAGGTCTCCCCCCATCTCATGCATTTGTCTTGATTATTTTGAACCTAAATGCAAGACTTTACATTTATCTCTGATTAATTTAATCTTGCTGGGGTTTGGCCCCGTACTCCACCCTGTTGAGATCATTCTGAATCTTGATTCTATCTATGGTATTAGTTACTCCTAATAAGACAAAAAAGACAGCTGCACCAATGTTTTGTAATTAAATCATGTTTCAAGAATACCTCAGTTATCAAGGGAAAATCTTGATTTTACCCCAGACAACCAAATAAATGCTTAGAATGTCTTGCTTCTAATCTGGTCAAGGAAGGCACATTTTGTCTTATTTTGTTGTTTACTGCTGTTTTTAAAATCCCCTTTGTTATTTATTTATTTAATCAATTTATATACACTTACCCTATATAGAAAATTTCTCTATGCTGTTAGCTATCCACAAATTCTTATAGACAGCAGATCTCAAATAACTGACTACTAGCTCCTTCAGTACCCTGGGTGCAATTGATCTGGCCCTGGAGTGTTGAACTCACTCAAAATAACTATCTCTTTATCTGTCCTGGGCTGTAAGTCCTTTCTTTTATTGTTTGATCTACTTTGTCCCAGGTCAAACACAATTCCTTTTGCAGGAGAAGACTGAGGCAAAATAGGAATTGAGTGGTTCTGCATTCTCTCTCACCTGAACACTTCTTCATCTTTCCCAAGTGGTAGATCTGTCTTTTCCCTGTTATTCTTCTTCTTGCTCTGAACATAGCCCTTTTGTTGATTTTAGCATCCTTACTTAATCCTGGGCTTTAGCCTTCCTGACACCATCCTTAAAGTTTTGTTCTATTCTATTGCACTCATCCTTAGTTATGTGTACCTCCTTCCATCTCCCAAACCTGTCCTTTTAAAGTAGCAGCTCATCAGAGAACTCCCTGTGCAGCCACATTCTTTAGATGTCTCCCATTTTTCCTTCTCATTGGAATAGTTTGTGATTCTCCCTTCAGTATTTCACTTCTCAGAATTTTCCATCCCACTTGAATACTGGTTGCATGCCGGGATTAGCATAATTACCCCCAGCAGCACAGCTTGTTGTATTATGCGAACATGGCCAGAACCCATGGCCTATGTTTCTTTCTTTTCTACAAGCCAGTCCCTGTCATCAGTACTCAAGGCTACTTCCAGAATTGCACAAATTGAAAAAGACAAAGGTTGAGATATTATTATCACTCTGATAAGATGGGGAAGTGAGGCAGATAGCTTTTGGTAACATATTTTTAACTGCCTATCTCATACTGTATTTTAGCAATGCTGACACATATACCATTATTAATATGTAGGAAGTGTAACTTGAGCAGCTCTTGGTGTGGAAAAAATCTTCCCTGTCCAGATGGATTTTTGTCTGGGGTTCCTTTCTTATTTCACTGTAGGTCTCGCAAACATCTTTTGAACCAGTCCTGGCACCAGAAGGTTGAGGAGCTGCTGGCAGGTACAGCACTGCCTCCTCACTGCAGCCCTTCCTTTCCAGTCGTGACACTGCTTCTGGTTCCTCTGTCAGCACGTCCTCCTCCTCTTCTTTCTCCCCACTGTGTGAGGGGAGATTCTGCCCATCTACCCATCTATTCAGCAACATTACCAATAACCTTTACAGAACAGAGGGATGGAAGGACAAAAGAGAGGAGCTGGGCCTAGGGATGAGGAAGAAATAACAGTAATATGCAATATACATATAAGGAAAATTGCTTGCAAAAACATGTATATTAAGCAACATATTAATGCAAACTTACCCAACTTTTCACTTTTGAACCAATACGCAAAGCAAAACTCAGTTATCCTTTGAAATTCACACGTCTCCAAATTTTGCAATGTAGTTCTCAAAATATGCATACAAAAATGGTATATTAGAGAAAAGTGCACACAAAATGAACATGTGGAAATAACGTTAACATGCATTATACGTATAAGGAAAATTGCTTGCAAAAACATGTCTATTAAGCAACATTACATATAAAAATGCATGTATTAGAAGAAATATGCATAAGAATGCATATAAACTTTCATGCAAACTTTCCCTTCTAAGTTTGGGACAAACCAAATTTAATATTGGAAAAATTCTCAAAGTTTTGGATGAACTGAACTTAAGTTGGGGAAAATTGGAAATGGAGAGAACCTGCAGTGTACGCTCAGCTATCCCTAGCTGGGTCACCATCACCCATTGTAATCCTGGGGATGCTGGGGGAAGGGCACACAAAGCTGGGCCCATCCTTGACAGATTCATCTAAGTTAACATTCTGTCTCTAAAATCAGCCCATGCATACCTTTGGGAAACCTGCATGAAGGACATGAATGAAATAGACTCCTCCTTCTGATTGTTGTGCAGCACCTGGTGATCGGAGATAGGCAGATTCAAAGCATGAAGCTCAGGGCTAATAGCCATCTGTAAATATATAAATGAATAATATACCTAATTCTTTTAAAAAATATGTCCAGGCACATGGCTATCACTGCATCTTGTGACAGTGTATTTCATAAGTCCATTATGTATTGCTTGAAGAAATATATCATGCAAGGCATTTACCTGGAGATTTCTAACATGGAGATATTTCTTCAAACTCCCCCGCCTTTCAGTTGCAATCTGCAACTGCCCTGATCACCCAGTGACATTCTGACTTCTGACTCTTTGTATAATTTGGTACAATACTTCTCCTGCTGTTCGTGTCTGATATGTGCCTTGCCTGATAGACCAGTATCTTGTTAATTTTTCCTTCACCTACTTTTAACTCTTCTTTTCATTTATATAATGTGCTTTGTTGATTTTTTTTTAAAAAACTATTTTAAACTAGATCTTCAAAGGATTTATATATTTTCCCCGCCCAAACCATATTTTTTATTACACCTAGACAATCTGTTCCATCTTTCTATGTCAACTGACATATGTGTGACTAGGACGTTTTTGAAAATGGATTTGTCTCCTGTGTTTTGGAAAATGTGTCATAAAACTCATAAATCACACTATACATTCCTCACTTTGCTGGTTTTACATTTTAGAGATGGGTCTTAGTCTTTTAAATGTTCCAAAAATCATCAGGATTCTTCCTGAAGTGAAAAATATATGCATAAATGAAAACCTGGACCTCAGGATATTTTGCCTACTGGTAGCACATATACTGTTTCATATTTCATTATGTTAGATTTCTGAAAGGTATCTTAAAGCTGCCTGCATTCTTTTAATTTTCAAAAACATAGAAATAATTATAGTTAAGTTTCCAAAAGGTTCATAACACTGCAGTTTTTGTGTAAGATGCATTTCCTGTTTATTAGCCCTCATCTTTTCCCCAGAAGTGCTTCCTGACATAGGCCTAGGCCGAACACCATCAGAATCCCAAAGTGCTTCATCCATAAGAGCAGCATTGCTGCAATATACTTTCTTTATGGCCCTGGAATGGGCTCCAGAGATGGAGGTGGCAGTCCCACTCTGACGAAACTGAGGTTGATGTAATGTCAATAAAACTCAAAGCCACTCCTCCCACTCGGTGTGATTGGGTGCTTGAAGAAAGGGGAGGACAGAGTGGCATTTATAAGCCTTAGCAACCCAGCAACCTTTTCCTCTTGTTAAAAATCAAGCTACCTCTTCAAATATATTCTTGTGACAAATCAGGGATTAGCAGGGTATATTGTACACGAGAGTCATCCAATGAAATGGAATGGTGGGAAATTCAGGCCAACAAATAGAAGTACTTCTTCACATAGTGCATAGTTAAACTATGGAGTTCATTGTCACAGGATATGGTGGTGATGGCCACAATGAACAGCTTTAAAAGGGGATTAGATGGATTCTTCGAGGATAAGGCTATTAATGGCTACTAGTCACAACAGCTATATACCACCTCCTGAATCAGAGTCCTCTGACTACCAGTTGCTTTCCGCACTCTTCCTGCCCTCCATAGAATGCCCATAATCCTCTGAGTTTGGAGGATTATGGGCATTCCGATTGGATTGCACCCTTACAGTGCAATTCTGCACATGTCTACTTAGACATAAATCTCAGTAAACTTTAGGCCTCAATCTTATCCCAATTTACCTGGTTATATTGAACCTAATAGGATTTACTTCTGATGAGACATGCACAGGATTATACTGTTAGCATTTTGGAAAGAAGAACTGGTGACAACTGAATCTAAAGGCCCTTACAGTATTCATTAAGCAATAAATATGGTTTATGGTAAAAGATATGTGATTATGATCACACTATAGGATCTTGCATAGGTATTATGCTAGGGATGTATGTGAAAAATGTTTCAGTTCATTTTTGATCAGTATTTACCCAGTTCACACCTTCTGGACCTAACATGGACTCAAAAGCAATCTGCAAACATGGACCTAACATGGACTCAAAAGCAGTTGAAGTCCATACATTTCTGAGCTTGCAATGTTATCCGCAGATCCCCCCAAATACATTTGACAGCATGGGTACCTTTGAAAAATGCACATGAAAAATGCACACTTTTGAAAATGCACACAAATGTGCTTTAATCAATGAGACAAGAATTCATACATTTCAAAGATGCGCATAATTGATGCATGCATTTGGAAAAATACGAACAGAAATATGCATGAATTGTCATGTGAGCCCCCCTCCCCCACACACAAAGATTGCAATCTGATAGGAACATGAGATTGAATGAGCTTTGAGGTGGAATTTGGATGAATTCACTTTTTGCATGTACGCACATCCACAGAAGTGACAAGTGGACATCATGACAGATATATTTTTCTCTTCTTCTATTACCAGATTTTCCATCAACATTAGGGTAAGCTGCAAATTCATACTCAAAGGGGAAATGTATTTCTTGGTGGTGGTTGGTTGTACATTTAGCCTGTGTAATATAATTTCAGTCATTAGGAAGCATCATTTAGCATTATCTTTGCTAATGTTGAATTATGTTGGTCGATACGAAATGTACATCATGCCTTCAAAGTGCTATTGTGAATACATGCATTAATATAATGAAGCAGAAGTAAACAATAAATATTCATCTAAGCCTTTTTGCTTGTGAATTTCTCTCAACGTAATAGTAATGAATAAATGAACATATCAACACGCATATGATAAACTGAATGCAGCAGATTTATCATGAAAAGCCTATCAAAAAGAACAAAACAGGTAAGCGGTAGAACCCTCACTAGACTGTTAGAATGGCCAGGAGGGATCGCTTGTTTGAAAGTGGTGCCATGTCAAAGACTTCTTCCATGTAGTAGCTAACACTTTGGGCAGAAAACAAAGCTAGAAATATGTCTGAAACAGTGTAAATCTTCAAGGGTTGGTTTACATGTTGGTGAGTTGGTGCTTGGCTTTGTGCGTGCCCTGACAGATGACAAGATCATTTCACAAAACTAGTTACCATGCCAGTCGGTGTCGACAATACTGGGTTAGATGGACCAATGGTCTGACACAGTATAAGGCAGCTTCCTATGCTCCTATATTCCTAATTTACAGTATGTCAAAATCCCCACATTGCCACTGTGTTAAAATATATTTTTCATGGGAATCAACTCCAATATTTGCATGCTAATATGAACATTAGGAAAACTATAACTAGCTCAGTTGTCTTTCCCATTGAGTGTATCCTGCAGTGATAAATATCAAATAGTCAATTTTTATTCATTAGGTGTAATCTGTAGAGAAATATTAAATATCCTGTCAGTGATTTTGTATATCCTGGTTTCTGGCTTTGCTGATTTGGTCACTTTGTACTTCTAGTGCATCATATCTTTGTTTTTTCTGGAGGTGAGCAAAATCCCAGTTATGGAAT
This sequence comes from Shinisaurus crocodilurus, assembly GCA_021292165.1. Classification (NCBI taxonomy): domain Eukaryota; kingdom Metazoa; phylum Chordata; class Lepidosauria; order Squamata; family Shinisauridae; genus Shinisaurus; species Shinisaurus crocodilurus. Next base: position 248,122,162 of record CM037878.1, on the reverse strand, counting down.
GTCCTCTGACCTGGAGGCCCAGCTGGTGCTGAAGTTGGTCTCATTTTGGTGCCAAGTTAAGAAGTGGCTAAGACCTGGGGACTTGAACTCAGGCTTTGGGAGTTTGTTGACTGTAGCTTAGTTCAGATTTATTTGCTTGGGTTATTAATGCTGATTTTATGCTGATAATGCTTGTGATGCATTGTAGGTTGTTTTATTCATAGATTCATAGATTATAGAGTTGGAAGGGGCCTACAAGGCCATCAATTGGAACACCCTGCTCAATGCAGGAAACTAGAGGAGGGGTCTCCCATCCAAGTAATAACCAGGCCTGACCCTGCTTAGCTTTCCACACTCAGACAAGCTGAGCCAGCTTGAGCTTCATTCCCCATCCCCTGAAATCTGTCAATGTTTTAAATGAATAAATAAATAGTGTATGCCTCTCTATATGCGGAATGCACACAGATGGTCCACACTCCAAGATCCATGCATCAGCGGCGTTGTTACTTCTGTGAAAGTCAGGCTGGAATGGGAAATGGCTGGAAGGGGAAATGTTGGGAGGGGGCTATTTTCAAGAGCGAGTGTGGCATAATGGTTAGAGTGTTGGACTGGGACTCACGAGATCTGGGTTCTAGTCCCCACTCAGCCATGAAGCTCACTGGGTAACTTTGGGCCAGTCACTGACTCTCAGCCTCACCTGCCTCACAGGGTTGCTGTGAGGATAAAATGGAGAGGAGGAGGAGGATTATATAAGCTGCCTTGGGTTCCTCACAAGAGGAAAAAAGGTGGGATATAAAAGTAATAATAATGTAATAATAATAATAATTTTATCACATGTAAATGTCAGCTTTTACTCCAGTGTTGTATTATGTACATGGCATGAACTAAGCAGCAGTGGCTGGTGGTGCTAATATCAGCGGGGTGGTGTACCCACTTGGGGCTTCAGACTGAGCTTTAAAGGAGCTATCCATGGTTCTGAACCTAGTTTGGGGTGGTGTTCTGCACCATGGAAAGCTCCCTGAAAGTTCAGACTAAAACCCCAACTGGATACACTGGCCTACTGACATTGGAGCCACCAGCCTCCACTGGAACTAAGGGCACAATCCTATGCACGTTTAGGCAGAAAAAAGGCCTACAACTCCCAGCATTCCCCAGCCAGCAATGCTGGGAGTTGTAGGCCTTTTTTCTGCCCAAGCATGCATAGGGTTACGACTTAAGTGTGTCATGACATGGTCTGCACCGTTACAATGTCATCCAACCAGTGTGAGTCGATAGATAGAACTTTGATCTGGGTGAAGCGGCTGCAGCTCAGTGATAGAGCATGCACTTTGCGTGCAAAAGCCAGGTGGAAACTGTGACACCTTCAGGTGGCGTTGGGAAAGGCCCCTGTCTGAAACAGGGAGAACCATGCCAGTCAGTCCTGAGCTATGTGGACTAATGGTCTAACTTGGTATAAACTCACTAAAAGGAATAAAGCAAACACCACATCTAGTTCCAGATTTTTATTGCTGTCTTATTGATTCCTGTGCTGTTTGTTGTTTTGCATTGTATTGTCTTCTTTTAAATATCTGTATTGCATTTTATATTTTTAACTGTTCTATGGCATTTTAGTCATTTAACTGTTTGTTATCCACCAAGAGAACATTAGCTGTTGGGGCGGATTAGAAATGTAATAAATAAATGAATAGACAAGTAGAACACTTGAAAAAGGTACTACTAACAAAACACATTTTTTTCAGGTGTTCTGACTTGATGGAAGGCAGCTTCATATAGATGTACCAATGTTATATGCTTTGGTAAAATATATAATCAAAGGAGGATACAGACATGGAAGAAAGACATCTGAAACTTCTCCTTAGGTTACTTAGGGTGCAATTCTATGGCTGTTTAGGCAGAAAGAAGGCCTAAAACTTGCAGCATGCCCCAGCCAGCCATGCTGGCTGGGGCATGCTGGGAGTTGTAGGCCTTCTTTGTCTAAACAGCCATAGTACTGCATTCTTAGAAGAACATGTCTTAGAATAACATTGTAATGTGAATGTTCTTAGAAGAACATGTCTTAGAAGAACATTGTAATGGACTGCATTCTTAGAAGAACATGTCTTAGAAGAACATTGTAATGTGTGCCGCCACTGTAGGGATGCAAATTTCTGGGTTTTTTGCGTTCACATACGGCTCACGAGCTGTTCCCCTTTCCCGCACACTCGCGAACCTTGAGATGAACAACTAGTGTTATAAATAAGGTCCTTATCTGTCTAAAAGGCTACACCCTGGGCAGAAATTGCAAGATGGCGCCCAGAGGAAGTCTCCTGGAAAGTCCCTAGCAGACCAAAATTAGTCAGCTTGCCTCGCAACAGGCAGATAAGCCAATCAAGATAAGTGCACCTACACATTCTATAAGTATGTGCGCGCAGCATCCTGTATTGAAAACTTGTTTGTATCACAGTATAAAAGTGATTGCTCTACTCTTAGGCGGGGCTGTCTCTTCTTGCATGGAGAGGGAGACCAGCGCTGCAATAAAGTTTTGAAGACCCACCTGGTTGTCTTGCTAATTCTCATTGGGGTCCACATCCGGTTGGACAAGCCTAGAGCTATAACTAAATAGTGCTTACCACATTTGGTGAGCCAAGAGCCAGGAGTTCGTCCAACCAATCGGGCCGGCCCCTCGGGGGGAACGGACCGTGTTCCTCAACGCCGGCAAAGAGGCTTAACAGCCACGGAAACCGCTCCCCTGATCCCCTTGGGTCCGGACACTGATCATCAAAGGACGGGCTCCTCACCCAGGAAGACAAGGTAAGTCACATAGACATCCATTTGGGGCCCCTCGGGAGACCTAGGTCGTCCCTATTTAGAAAATCCCGGGTACAATAGGTTGACAAAGGAGTCTTCCGTCTGTAGAGTTGTTGCAACAACAATAAAGGTGTCTTGACAAAGGGGTCTAGACAAGAGGTCTTGACAAAGGAGTCTTGACCAAAATTCTCCACAAGGGCGTTCCAAAGGGGAACAAGCCAGAGAAATAAATGGGGGAGGGAAGTTCTAGTATCCCCCGGGGATCCCCATTGGATGTCATGTGTAAAGAGTGGGATGCAGGACATTTAACTGGAACAGGAGGCCTGTTTAAAAGTCAACTCATAAAACTTGCACATGTAAATGGCCAGTTCTCTCCTCAACTTGGCCAGAGGCAGGTTCCTTTGATCCGGACGTCCTAAGGGACCTCCGATTCGTCCTACAGGACAAGAGGCTGGGTCAAATGGACTGTTGGTTCCTCTGGGCCGAAGTGGCAGAGAAGAGGTCACGCTGCCTAGAAAAGGTTCAAATCCCATCGTTTCAACCTCTGTCAAGCCGATCACATAACCTCCATAACAAACTTCAGAAAAAAGGCCCTCAAAGTCCTAGGTGAAATGGGCCAACAAATAGTAAACTGGTCTAAAGTCAAGAATGTGTTCCAGTTGCAAAAAGCGCTTCAGATGTGGGGAGGAATTGACCCTGAGGCTGAAAGAAAACAAGTCTTTGGTAGTTAGCATTTTTGTAGATCAGGCTGCACCAAACATGAAAGAGTACTTCACAAAACACCAGCCCAGTTGGCAGGGCAATACAATTGCCCACATTCTAACTGTGGTTAGACACGTCTACCAGGGTAGAGAAGAAAAGGCGACAGAAAAAAAGAGAGGAAGAAAGAAAAAGAGGCTGAAGCGACCATGCTTGTGGCAGCACTCTCTCAAGCACAATAGAGAGAAAAAGGAAGGGGCCGGGGAGGCGGCCCAAGAGGGTGCGGCAGAGGAAATGGTGGGTGGAGAAAAAGAAGAGAGGCAGCCACAGCCAAAAGGGAGGCGGCGCAAACGCCGCCCCCCGGGCCGTGGGGAGGAGCGGGACAGGACAGTTCCTGCCCCGCCCCTCTACTACAAGGCCAACCCAGAGAGCACAGGCGCTCACCATGGCCTCCAGCAAAAAAAAAAAAAAAAAAAAAAACCCAAAAAACCCCCAGGGCACTGTGCCCCTGTGCTGAGGACACTGGTAAAAACCGCTCTAGACAGTAAATGACGGTGTACCAGAAAAAAAGAAAGCCAGGGCCCCAATCCCATCCCCACACCAAAGCCAAATTAAAAATTAGCCCTCGAAAAACCATTCTTGACTCTAGACATAAATGGATCCAAATTACAATGTCTCATTGAAACTGGCGCCAGCAGAAAAAGTTTAGTAAACAATATTACACTCCCGAATTCCGGACGCGGAGTTCCAGTAATGAAAGTCAAAAGACTAATATACACAGTTCCAAAAAGCCTTCCAGTCCCAGTCCGCCTGGGCAACACCTGTCAAAAATACAAGTAGCTCCTAGTAGTTGTCAACCAGCTCTCAGGCTGGTCTGAATGCTTCCTCTGCAAGAGCGCCACAGCAGCCAAAGCTGGAAAGCACTTGCTAAAAGACATTGACTCTGACCGCAGCTCTCACTTTGCCAACCAAGTCATCAAGCATATTTCCCTATGCCTCGAGACTGACTAGAGACTCCACACCCCATACCACCCACAGTCTTCAGGCCAAGTGGAACGTATGAACGCCACCATCAAAACAAAACTTGTAAAATTGTGCCAAGAAACTCGGCTAAAGTGGCCCCAAGCCTTGCCACTCGCCTTGTTTTCCATCCGCACATCTCCCCAAGGACAAACTGGACTTTCGCCTTATGAAGTCCTCTTTGGGCATCCTCCTCCAGTTAGCAGAGTGTTGGGCTCGCCGCACGTCTCCCTGCTAGGGGGGATGAGTTAACCTCTTTTATCATTAAGTTACAGAGAGTCAGTTCGAATCGAACTTCTCCGCAGGTACGTGTGTGACTACCAATCGCTCCCACCTGACGTGCCAGCCCACTCCATTGTCCCAGGCGACCAAGTCTGAGTAAAAAAACTTCGCCCCACCAGCCACACTACAGTTCGAGTGAAAGAAGTCCCCCGTGGATCCACTACAGTCACTGCAGCAGAGAGGCACCAAAGCCAGCAGCAGCCAGCCGCAGCTTCAGCCGATCCAGATAAGCCTTTCCCGGTGGCAGAAACCGGACCTTGTCCTAGAGGGAGAGGACGGGGAGCTCAACACCAGACAAACTCCCTCCCCAGCATCCCAAAAGACGAGGAACCAAGCTCCAGTGCTCCAGAAGGAGCAAAAAGCGAAAGCAACGCCCTCCAAATGAGCTACGCGTGTCCCTCTCCAGAGTTCCAGGACGAAAAGGGACCAGAAGCAGACAAATCCGAAACTCTGGCCTCATCATCGCCTGAACCACATCCCAGATATAACCTACGCCGTCGAAAGTCCCTCCCGTAAAAACTCAAACTGACAAAATGTGGCTCCCCGTGAGTTGTCTGTGCGAACTGTTAGCCTCAGTAGCTGACAATTGTTGTTCCTCAACAGCCCCCCCTTGTGTGGGCCTGCCAATTATACGAAGGCCACAGCAGGTTGGTACAGTTACAACTATGGAGATGCCCCCAAATCTTCATCACTTAACTGTAAGTCATGAAAATTAATTAAAGAAGCCATGCGCTTCAAGGGGGGGGGGAGGGAACAAGCCTTTCTCACCAAAAACTCATGCCCCAAAAACCAAAGTCACGTCTATATTAAGTTTAAAAGAAGGAACAAAAACCCCCTGAAGTCTGCCTAAATTAATCACTGTTATAAAGAGTAAGCGTGACAGTTAAGTGTTGTGGGTCTGCCAGCCACAACCAATGTCCAAGTAACATTAGGTGGGAAAACCCTAGCCAAGTTGAGGCAGCTGTTTCCTGTTTGTAGTCCAGCTAACTACAGCAGCCCCATACCGATTATGTATTTCCCAGACCGCAAAGCAGTGCTACAGTGAGGCAAGAAAAAGGTGGCAAGCTAAGCAAGCAAAAAAAGCTGCCTAGATGACACCTGAATCGCCTGTGACTAAACAAAAGTGGCCAAAACTGGCAGAGATATAAATAGCCAGCCCAAAGAATAGTAAAGAGAACCCACTTACCTTACATATTGCCTAGTCCACTTGCAAGCAGTAGTAGAAATTTTTGCAAACCAAACAGCAACTGGGTTTAAAGCAGCGGCAGAACAGTTAGATGACATGCGCCAAGCTATTATTCAAAACAGAGTGGGCATTGATTAGTCCGACTGCTGTCTAAAGATAGCTGACAATGGCCAAGTGCTCTGCAAACTGGCTAAAGAAATCCAGAAAGTCACCTACGTGCCAGTGCAAACCTAGACAGGTTGCGACGCCTACAGCTGGCTCACCTTGTGGTTTCCAAACTGACCGTAGTCAAGACAAAGGGTTTCTAGTACTAAGAATAGCTCTGCTAATTCTGCTGTTTCTACCTTGCTGCATCCCCCCTGCTTTCAAGCCTGCTGCTCTGCAAATCATACAAGCCGCAGAAAAACGCGAAGTACAACATCAAATGTACCTACAACTTCCCCAAAATGACCCCAGCAGGAAACACCTGTTTGTGTGGGTGGACCAGCAACCTGATGCTGCCGGATCAGGTTTAGGTCCAAACGAAGGAGTGTTATAAATAAGGTCCTTATCTGTCTAAAAGGCTACACCCTGGGCAGAAATCGCAAGATGGCGCCCAGAGGAAGTCTCCTGGAAAGTCCCTAGCAGACCAAAATTAGTCAGCTTGCCTCGCAACAGGCAGATAAGCCAATCAAGATAAGTGCACCTACACATTCTATAAGTATGCGCGCGCAGCATCCTGTATTGAAAACTTGTTTGTATCACAGTATAAAAGTGATTGCTCTACTCTTAGGCGGGGCTGTCTCTTCTTGCATGGAGAGGCAGACCAGCGCTGCAATAAAGTTTTGAAGACCCACCTGGTTGTCTTGCTAATTCTCATTGGGGTCCACGTCCGGTTGGACAAGCCTAGAGCTATAACTAAATAGTGCTTACCACACTAGTCAAGGAAGAACTATCATGAACGATTGCGAACAGCTGAACAAAGCTGCGAACAGCTGAACAAAGCATATTCTTGCTTGCTGAACAGCACTTTCGAAATTCTCATACAACCCATGGTCACTTATGGATTGAATGAACCCTTTCCTGACCAGATATATCTCTATAGAATCATTTATTTATCTAATAGTGCAATCCTATACATGTCTACTTAGAAGTAAGTATCTTCGTTTTTGATGGAGCACATGAACAGGCCTGTGGCTTACGCTGGCTCAGCTTGTCTGAGTGTGGAAAGCTAAGCAGGGTCAGGCCTGGTTATTACTTGGATGGGAGACCCTGCCTCTAGTTTCCTGCATTGAGCAGGGGGTTGGACTCGATAGCCTTGTAGGTTCCTTCCAACTCTATGATCTATGAAATCTATGAAACCAGGCAAGTGGGTATTGCATTGCAGCCTGACAGTGCAAGCCAATACATGTCTACTCAGAAGTAAACCTCATTGAGTTCAATGGACTTACTCTCAGGTAAGCATAAGACTGCAGCCTGAATTTAATATATTCTTGTCAGCTGATTGAACCAAGAGTTGCTAATGTTGTATATCCACTTTGCAACAAAACATCTTAAACTCTGCTGGTATAACAGATGCAACTTGCAAATATTTCTCATTAGAAGAGTAATTAATATGCATAAATATGTTTGCCAAGCAATCTAAAAGTGAATCAAGAATTAAATTAGACACAGCACTCTGTTTATTTCCAATTTGGCCTTAAATGAAAATTTAGGGATGTATTCAGGGCAAATTATAAAAATAATTTGTGGGGCTGCGTGCCCCAGTGCACTCCCTTTCAGACGTTTTCTTCATTAGCTGCATAATTCTGAGGAAATGGGATGTCATTTTTTAAGTGTGCCTTCATGTAGTAGTCTTGGGAAACAGTGTTCATTGTTTTGGAGACATCATCATGCACTAGGGACAAGTACAGAAATTCTGAGTTTCTACTTCTAGGTAGAGCAGAAGCAACTTCCCACCAAAGTTTGTGATAGGCAATCCCTCTTCCCCAGTTCACATAGGAATGCTTCCAACCCCTCCAAAGCCAATCCAAAATTGGCCTACCGCTATGAGGCCTCAAATCTACTCCTTCTCTCCTCCCAAACCAGCCCCTTTCCTCCATCAATCCCCCAACTCTCCTCACATTTGCCTTCAAACATATTTGGCTGGTGTGGCCAGCAACAACAGTCCAGTGGTGACAAGCCATGGAGAGCAGGAAGGTCAATGTCCTGTGTTGATCCTGACAACAGGCTCATGGGGCAAAGTGGCATGGAAAGGCCCAGGTGAGCAACCTGCTCCCTCCAACCAAGTTTCATATGGCCTTTTATGTCTCCAAGACCAGATCACCCTTTCCAGCCTTCACCCCTTCCTTGAGGAGTGGTAGGATATTAAGGGACAAACCTCTGGCTGGAGCCTAGCATTCCTTCTCCTCTCAGTCAATTCCCTCTATTTTATTTATTTATTTATTTATTTATTTATTATATTTATTAATCGCCCATCTGGCCGGCCACCCGGCCACCCTGGGCGATGTACAACCAAAATAACACAATAAAACAATACAATAAAATATAATAATTAAAACAGTATAAAAATTTCTTTTAAAATCCTAACCCACCCCATATTCCTGCCTGAACAGCCATGTTTTTAATGCATGGCGGAAGCTCATCATGGAGGGGGCATGGCGAAGATCACTATGGAGGGAGTTCCATAACGTGGGGGCCGCCACAGAGAAGGCCCTCTTCCTAGTCCCCACCAGCCTGGCTGCTCTGGCTGATGGGATAAGGAGAAGGCCGTCTGTGGCAGATCTTGTTGAGTGGCCTACTTGATGTTGCTGGAGGCGCTCCTTGAGATAAACTGGGCCGGAGCCATGTAGGGTTTTAAAGGTCAAAACCAACACCTTGAATTCGGCTCGGCAAGCAACTGGTAGCCAGTGCAACTCCTTAAGCACTGGCGTGATGTGATCACGCTGGAGGCTGCCCTTAATCAGGCGAGCCACCGCATTCTGTACCAGCTGAAGCTTCCGAACTGTCTTCCAGGGTAACCCCACGTAGAGCGCATTACAGTAGTCTAGGCGAGAGGAGACCAAGGCATGAACCACTGATGGGAGCAGGTGATTAGGAAGGTAGGGGCACAGCTGCCGTATCAGATGGAGTTGATACAGCGCCGCCCAGCTCACAGCTGCCACCTGAGCCTCCATGGACAGCTGGGAGTCTAGAATGACCCCCAAGCTGTGGACCTGGTCCTTCAGGGGTAGATGTACCCCATTCAGCACCAGGTCAACATCCCCTAACCTTCCCTTGTCCCCCACCAGAAGTACCTCGGTCTTGTCGGGGTTCAGCTTCAGCATGTTCCTTCCCATCCAGCCACCCACTGCCTCCAGGCACTTGGACAGGGTCTCAACAGCCAACCTCTGTGAGGACTTGAAACAGAGGTATTGCTGCGTGTCATCCGCATACTGATGACACTGCACCCCAAACCTCCTGATGATAGCTCCCAGTGGCTTTAGGTAGATTTGAATAGCATCGGGGAGAGGATGGAACCCTGCGGCACCCCACAAGTGAGCGGCCGAGTGTCCGAAGCCTCCTCCCCAAGAACTACCCTCTGGTACCTTCCAGAGAGGAAGGACAGGAACCCCTGCAATACAGTGCCTCCCAAACCCAACCCCTCCAGGCGGTCCAGGAGGATACCGTGGTCAACGGTATCAAAAGCCGCTGAGAGATCGAGGAGAACTAGAAAGGAGCATTCGCCCCTATCCAAAGCCCTCCTCATATCATCCACCAAGGCGACCAAGGCCATCTCCGTCCCATGTCCAGGCCTGAAGCCTGACTGGCATGGATCTAAATAATCGGCTTCATCCAAGTGTGCACTGACAGGCTGACTCAGGGATGCAGGTCCCTGGTTTGAAGGAGATTGGTTCCTCGGGGGCAGAGGGTGATGGTAGTGTTCAGACTCCAAGGGTAGACACTCCAGAGATCCTGACTCAGGGGTCTCTGACTCAAGGGCCCCAATCTGGTGGCTCTGGCCAAATCATGATGCTAGGACCTGGATGAGTTCTGTTAGGACCAGCTGGATTTGTGCATAACTCCCGTGTGGTGAACCATTGGATGCAGATGACAGCTTCTCGGCCTTGAACTGACTTCACCCACCTAGGTTTGCCATTGGATACATTGGAAGGAGTATAAAGGTCTTCCTAGTGCAGTTGAGCCTTGCTTGAACAACATGGTCTTCCTGAGCTCCTGCATATTCCTGTATCCTTAGTTGATCTTTGGTCCTGTCATCTGGCTTGCTCCTCGAGCCTTCCTCTTGCCCCATGGTTTCTGATTCCCAGCTCACCTTAGATTGCTGCCCACAGCCGATCCCTGCCAGGTTTCTAGCACCTCTGCTTCTGGTGCCTCTGGTCTGATGGATCTGGCTGGCTCCTCCTCAGCTGAGTCTGAGTCAGAGCCCAGGCTATGCTCAGGCTGGGAGTCCTGACAGGATGGATGTGTCTCTTTCTCTCTCTCTCTCGTGGCGCTGGTGCCTGGTAAGCTGTGTATCAGAGCACCATTTCTCAGGAGCTTTCATAGATTTCATAGATCATAGAGTTGGAAGGAGCCTACAAGGCTATCGAGTCCAACCCCCTGCTCAATGCAGGAAACTAGAGGAGGGGTCTCCCATCCAAGTAACAACCAGGCCTGACCCTGCTTAGCTTTCCACGCTCAGACAAGCTGAGCCAGCGTGAGCCACAGGCTTGTGGCCTTGCTACAACTAGACTATAAGGCATTTTGGGATTCCAATATATTGTCACAGTCATTCAGTGGTTTGGCTGAATTCTCGCAACCACATTATTAAAATAAATAAATTGAGTATGTATGTAAATAAATCTTTTAAAGCTCCTGGAATAGGCAAGTGCAGCATTTCATCTGCATTCCCTCATGAGAATGTCAGACTGAGAAAAATAATGCCAGAATAATGCCAAAATAATGTCACAAATGTATCCATTTGTGCTGCTTTTAAATAGCTTAGACAGAAGGTTCCCTCCCCCATCATGGGCAATGATTTAGTAGGAAGGAGATTGCAGATGCTCAGGGATTAGCCCAGTGTATTTCCATTTTAAAATAGCACTAAATAAACAACAAGATCCTGATTATGTAGCAGGTAAATGTTGAGCACAAAAAATGTTTGCTACAAAAAAATAAAATAAATTCCTGAGTTAACTCAGCTAAGGGATGGGCAGATCTGTCATGCTTGAACTTGTCGAGATTTCTCAAGGACTTGTTCCATTGTGGTTCCATACAGTTTTTTCTCTTCACAGAAATGTGTACACATTTTGTGTTCAAATGTATGCATTTTCAAATGTGTGCATGTTAATAACAGATGCATTTTTGTTTTGTTTTGCAGAATGCATCCTAAGCTTGGAAATGTGTGGATTTCAGACTGCCAATGGTGTTCAGGTCCTCATTTGGTTTTGGGAGGCATGAATTAGGTAAATCCATAAAAAAACAACCCTTCAACATTTACTCAACCATCCCTAAACGTAATCAACCCTCTTTCTGTGTGTGCACATGCAACACAAATTAGTCTCCTGTTGGCCTCATGTTGGGACAATATGGAGAAGACCTTAGCCTTGTGATATTGTTGTCCACCTTCAACTTAAGGCAGCCTTCCCTAACCTGGTGCCCTCCAGATATACTCCCATCATCCCCAGCCAGCATAGTCATTGGGCATGATGGGAGATGTAGTCCAACACATCCAGAGGGCCCCAGGCTAGGGAAGACTGCCTTAAGCTGTTATGATACCAAATGCTCTAGTTATGTTCACTGACATTTTGCTGGATTGAGCCTTCTTATCTATATATATGTATATATTTTCCTATTCATTATATGAATTGATTTGTTGCATGCACATATCTCAAACTTGCATGTCTAGCTGCACAAATCATCTTCTGATCCAAAATTTCTTTATGTCAGCACATCATAATTATTCCAGTTCAAACATGTCCTAGTTTCTAACACTGGGACTGAGGAAAAATACAAATAAAATTAAAATCCTCCAGTTATTTCCAGCATGATTCTCTCCATGAGATATGCCTGCTGGCTGGGATAGGATTAGCCTTGAATCCCCTCACCCCAGCAAAGCATAATGGTATGCTGGGGGAAAGAAATATGGTAATGCTAGCATAGTGCTATGCTATAACTCTCCGTATTACAGAGTTAGGTGCAGTAGCAGGCATAACAGGGTGCAGGAGGGGAAAGGAAGTTAGCTGGGGTTGGTGCTAACCTTGCCCACAGTATAACATCATGCCAGCAGAAGAGGTGTTATAACTTTAAGCACTCCCAATGAAGTTAATGGAGATAAATAACTGACTTCTCTCTCACCCCCCCCCCGGCCACCTAAATGTACAGTAGAGGATAGGACTCCAACTAACTCTTCAGCCAACCGTGACATACCACGAGGTGTACATGATAAGCCCCAGCTTGGGAACAAAGGCCACATATATCAAGACATGTGCCATGAGGCTACATCACTCTTGTCTAGACAACTAGCAGCTCATAAGTCCAAACTTGGTGAGGGAAACTTTGGAGATGGGGCACTTTGCCCAAAAGGGGCCTGTTTACACAAACACCCAAAAGGCAGGGAGAATGAATGAATGAATACATAAACAAACCAACAAAGGGCAGGTGAGGGACATTTGCCATCTCAGAACCCTTTAAAGTTTACTGGTGCTCTGTTTCAGGACTCCAGACACAAACACCCACTGGGGCCTCCACTCTGCTCCTGCAACTGGTGCTGCAAGGAAAAAGCCTTTCAATTGACCAGGAGCACCTCTGTCTCATCTGGGTTAAGCTTTAATTTGTCAAGGCTAGTGCACCGACTGTGCCCATTACCGGAGGTGTCATATCTGGTCATGGTGACACTTTATTTATTATATTTACATCCTGCCTTTTTTTCCTGCAAGGAACCTAAGGCAGCTTACATAATCCTCCTCCTCTCCATCTTATCCTCACAGCAACCCTGTGAGGTAGGTTAGGCTGAAAGTCCATCACTGGCCCAAAGTCACCCAGTGAGCGTCATGGCTGAGACTCTGGGGACTAGAACCAGGATCTCATGAGTCCAAGTCCAACACTCTAACCATTATGCTACACATGCCTTAGTTACATCCCATTTGGGCTAATGGGACATGCTCGATGTGGGGCTCCTTTTGAAAAGTGTTCAGAGATTGCAGCCGGTCCAGAATGCTGTGGCCAACCTATTGGCCGGTTATAGAGAGTCTGTGATTCCTTTGTTACAACAGCTTCACTGACAACTGGTCCGTTTCCATGCATAATTCAAAGTGCTGGTTATGACCTCTAAATTAAAATCTAGACAACTTGAGACCAGGCTATTTAAAAGACTGCATTTAAATGCCTCCCATACGAGGCTATCTAGGTTTTAAGAGGCCCTCCTTTCTGTACCACCAGTATCAGAAGTACATTTGGTGGGAACACAAAGGAGGGTCTTCACAGTGGCTGCTCCCAGGCTCTGTAACTCCCTAGCAAAGGAGGTTAGGTTGGCTCCCTCTCTGTTGTCCTTCCACCAGCAGGTAAATAATTTTCTTCATACAGGCTTTTGGCTTTTAAACTTCCTTGTTTGCTAAAGTAGGCTTTAATATGGTGGGTGCTGCTTATTTCTTTTCTACTGATGTGTTTTTATATTTTAATTATTACATTGAATGTTATCTGTATATTTTATTGTAAACTGCGTGAGCACTATTTTTAGTGGAAAAGTGGCTTATAAATTTAGGAAATAAATGTGGATGAGCCTAAAGCTTGGCAAACCCTATGATGGTGACTTCTGTGCATACATAGTACGGGGGCACCATAAGTGAATATATTAACTTAGCATTGTATGCAAAATACTTTAGGGGCACAATCCTATGGATATTTGGACAGAAAAAGAAGTCCTACAACTTCCAGCATTCCCCAGCCAGCCATGCTGGCTGAGGAATGTTGGGAATTGTAGGACTTTCCCCCCCTGTCTTAATATCCATAGGATTGTGCCCTACATGCAAGCAACTGCCATCCTGAAACTGCCACAGTCAGAAAGGGAGAATCCAGCATCTGTCTTGTCTCTATGACAGTTCCTCACACTGTGCAGCTAGGTGCAGGACTTCACGTATTTTGTTTTGTCTATCTCCTTCTTACACAAGGCAGAATTAGGGCACAATCCTATGTATGTTTAGACCAAAAAAAGTTCTACAACTCCCAGCATTCCCCAGCCAGCATGGCTGCCTGCATAAGATTTTCCCTGTGTGATACAATTCAGTGTGTTCCTCAATTGGGGAACTGCAAATAATCGACAACTTCTCTTCTTGTCCAGCAAAGAATGTTATATTGTAATCGGTTGTGTGTTGTTGTTGTTGTTTAAATACAAGAATAAAAACAGAGCAATGAACAAATAATAAGCTCTCCACATCCAAATGGCACAGCTCTGTTTCCAAATGAGTCTTCTATTACAGAATGGAATTGTGTACAAAATAACTTCTGAAATGCTGTAACGTCATTTCTCAGATTTATTTTTTTAATAGATTATGGTCTTTGAATGTAATTGTGTTGGACTTAATCCCTTGTTTGTGGCAGCTTGGTTTTTTGTGCTTGTGGCATCTTATTAAAAAGAACCTTATGAAACAGATTCTCATTCGAAGCTTAGTGATGGTCTGAAGGAGAGCATCAGTCGGAAAACTTGCTCCATGTTGTCGATGTACCGGTAATATACTTAACTGAGAATCAAACTTATCTCTCTCCCACCCCCAGCTGCCAACGTCAAATTGACCAGGATTTTCATTTCAAAAGACTCCCGTTAACCACACAACTACTTAGGTAATGGGTAAATCACATTATCTCCTTACATTCATTCGCTAACACAGTGAAAAAGGAGCCTTATTAGATGCTCTGCTTCCTTCAATTAGATAATGTTTTTGAAATCCTCTCAAAACAAATATCACCATATAATCAACATGATTATCATCACATGCAATAACACTGATAAAATCTGGCTAGTGATCATTCATATCTTTACAATGGAAGTTGATGAGATTTAAATGAGTGAGAAGCATGGATTGATGATGGAAGGTGTGTATGGTGGTGGTGAGAAATGGCTAGTCCCAGTGTTCATAGAATCATAGAATCATAGAAAAGTAGAGTTGGAAGGGGCCTACAAGGCCATCGAGTCCAACCCCCTGCTCAATGCAGGAATCCAGGTCAAAGCATCCCTGACAGATGGCTGTCCAGCTGCACCTTGAATGCCTCCAGATTGGGAGAGCCCACCACCTGCCTAGGTAGTTGATTCCATTGTCTTATTGCTCTGACAGTCAGGAAATTATGTTATGGATATGGGAGGAAAGATGACTTTACCAAATGGTGGATCCCTACTTTACAAGGGTTCCCCAAAAGAATTGCTGACAGGCTGTCACCACAGGCCAATCCTGGCGATTGGCCCGCTTGCACTGTCTGCCTGTCTGCCTCTGAGCCTGATTCAAGGTGCTGGTCTTAACCTTTAAAGGCCTACACGGCTTGGGACTGCAATACTTGACAGAACGCCTCTCCCAACCACAATCTACCTGGACACTACGCTCAACATCTAGGACCTTCCTCCAACTGCCACCTCCGAGGGAGGCTTGGAGGGCGGCAACAAGGGCGGCCTTTTATGTGGTAGCTCCCCAACTTTGGAACAAGCTCCCCCCTGAGGCCCACCTGGCACCAACTCTGCTATGCCAGGTTAAGACTGCCCTCTATGTTGAGGCTTTTAATAATAATATTTTCAGTTTGTTTTTGATCAGGATTTACCCAGTTCACAGCTTCCAGACTGAACACAGACGCGGACGCAATCTGTGGTCGAGGTCTGTATGTGTCTGAGCTTAAAAATGTGTTCGGCAGCATGATGCATACATTTCTGCATGAAAAGATGTGTAGTTTTGGAAAATGCGCACAAATGCACTTTAATCAATGGGAGAAGAATGTGTACATTTCAAAGATGCACACAACTGATGCATACATTTGAAAAAATATACACAGATTTTCATGCAAAAAGAACAAAAACCCAAAGCTCACGATCTGATACGGACTTTAGTTGGACTGAGCTTTGAGATGGAATTCAGAGAACTTCAGTGAGCTCGAGTCTTGCTGATTTGCACATTCCTAGCCAATCCTGGCCTGAACACTGTCCAGTAGCTTAGCAGGTGCCTGAGCCTTGTTGCCAAGGGCTCTTTCCTTCAGCCCAGCTGTAGGAAAAAAATAAAAAGAAAGGTCCTTTGGCTTTTCCTGCCCACAGCCTGGAAATAGAGAACCTTGTGAAAATCCAAAGAATGCAAGGGGTAGCTTTGCAACAGGGCAGTGTTGCATGTGATAAGTTTTTGTGAGAAATTCCCTTTTTAAACAATGCAGCCAAATGTCCAGATATAAAAAGCAGAACAAGAGAAGGCAACAATCACATACAGAGAAATCCAAATAAAATCAATAAAAAAGTCAATCTACCTACTTGACTAGTCTTGCGTTTCAGAATATATGCAGAGTTCCTTCCAAAGAAGATGGCCTGAGGGATTAGATGTTGTTAGGAAGGCAGCGGATGAGAGCAGGCTCACTTTTATTGGAACCTAAGCTCAGTAAAAGTCAGCCCCTTACTGGAGACTGACTGTTGTTTTGTCTAACAGTGTGATATCCCTCATTTCTCATGTCAGTGGTCTAGCCAGCAAATCAGAAAATTACTCAGTGGCTGAACCCAGCTTCCTAATTATTCTAACCTTACATCTCTAACCAGGTGGGCTATTACACACACACACACACACACACACACCTAGCATGTAGTTTTTTATTGGAGAACAAAAGATAAGATCTGGCCTATTCAGGTCTCTGGGTGGAATGCCAACATACTCTAGGGGGCAGTGTTGAGCTACCTCAGAATACAGGGGTTTGTCACAACCAGACCAGTACCATAAATTATTACACTGAAGTTGCAACTAAGGGTTACTTCTGATATTACACTGGTGGTATGGTTATCATTAGACATACAAATAGAGGGGGTATATTCACCTCTCAGTGTGGTACTTCAGCTGCAGTTCCTGAGCAGCTCAAGAAAGTGGGCAATTATGATAGGGAAGCAAAAGGAGGAATGTTCAAATGAAACCAAACATGCTTTCAAGGAACACAAGTGTGTGTGTGTGTGTGTGTGTGTGTGTGTGTGTGTGACTGTGTGTGTGTGTATATGTGTGCTGGTAGCAGGAATGCATCCACTGGTCACCCCCCCCCTTGCACACTGACACACCCTCTGGCCATGCCCTGCATTTGGCATTAGTTAAAAAGAGATCCGACATGTGTACAGATGTAGACATGCTTGACCCCTTCCTCACTAATGTCAAGTGTGTGGCCATTGGGGTTCTGGTCAGTGGGTGCATTGGCATGCGGCAGGCATGTTCAGCAGGCATTTTCCTCCTAGCCCTTCATGCATTAAGTTAACATTTGTGGTGGGGGAATGCATTTGAACACTCCTAGGGTTGAGTCCTCTCCCTCTGTTTTTCTATATTAGCAATGTGGGAGGTAAGGATTAGAAGAATATGGCTTTGACAGAAGCAGTGGGATTGTGGGGACTCTAAGGTAGATTGGAGTGGGGGAGGAAGAGAAGATATCACTGTGGCAGATAGCAGACGTTTTGTGGGTAGGGTGAAATGGCGAAAACATTGGGGGTTGTCCATGTTGGAGGATATAGAAAAGGAGTCGGTCCTATACTGGTTAGGATGAAGCAGAGTTTTCCCCCTTATGCGCAGCCTGGTTATTGAATGGTTATCACCACGTGGGTTGTTAAACCCTGCTAAAAGGCTCTTAAAAGGAATGGGTTGTCCATACAAGGTTTAAAACTAATAAAGACATTTATTCGTTTTACTTACAGTCCGTTTATTCGTAGGGATAGTACTGCTTGGCTCGGGGGGGCGTAATGAGGCCAAAATCGGCCCCGCTCACACACCCCGAGACTCGCGGGCCTTACCTGGTTCCCCGCTCGCCTCTCCTCGTGAGCTGCCGTGCCGCCAGTGCGGGGTCTGGTCATGCCATTTCTGGCTGGATGGAAGTGACGCAACGGGACCCTGCGCCGACGTGACAGAACCCCGCTCTGCGTCTTTTGTGTAGAAACCAGGATGCATAGAGGTAGATTAGAGCCTTTGGTGTTAAGAGTCTGCTTCACTGGAGATCACTGGCTGGAAGCCAGCTCAGACTGTGTGTCCATCAGGTTAGAGAGGGAGAGGGAGAGAGAGCTGGCCAGCTGCCACAGAGAGGCCGGAAGTAGGGAGGAGGGGTTACAAAACATGCACCCTGGGGATTGTTCAATTAATGCTTTCCTCCCACTGTAACTAGTGGTTACATTACCTTGTTGATTTAAGCAGACAACATTACCATTTCCGTCAGACCAAGGGGAGGGAACTGATATACCCAATTTGTATCAAACTGTAGGCAGGGCAAAAGGCAGTTTGTACCAGGAGTAGAGTTTCAGGTGACTAAGCTTTTCTGGAGTGAAGAATGATCACCTGACCTGCTCTGGCCAATAAGTGCCCAATCTCCCTGTGGTTCTTTCTTTTGGCCAGTGCTGTTGTACAGACTGAATCCTTCTCTCATGTCTCTCGGGGCCCACTGTGAGTTCAAGCCCTAACAGTAAGGAAGGGCAATCAAGTGGCACTGTATCGCGATGCTCTTTGCGATCTGAAAATGTGGTACCTACTGAAGTTTAGAAATGTTGATTGTAGGATGATGCTTATACAGTGACAGATGGGTTTAAAGATGACTGCAAGCAAAATGGTTGAGGAGGAAATGCGAGTGTTGTTGCTGCTGCCTGAATCAAAGAAAGTATTTGAATTGGGGAAGAGCATTCATAGCTTTGAGGGGAAGTTTAGCTGGCACTTGCATTTCTTTCCTCTGTCTATTTCACACTTATTGGGTGTGTGATTTTTCTGCCCAGCACAAGTTAGTGCCTGTAAGTAAAAATGACATTTAATTTTAAGCATCAGTGCATACCATTTTTATTTAATGTACCGTGTCTCTTGGGTGCAGAAGAAGGAACTGTGCTGCATAGCACTTGCCACCCTCAAAAACATGATTGTAGAAGAGAAACCTACAAGAGAAAGACTAGCAAAATCGGACTTAAGCTCCACATTTTAAATGTGTCTGTTACTGTGCTTGGGCTGGGATAAGCCCTTCTAGAGACTTCAGCCTCATTCACACAAACTAGGCCTAGTTCCCACTCCCAGGTATGGGAAACCTGTTTCTAGACTGTTCCACTTCCCAGAGTTCAGGTAGAGATTACTTCTCCACAGACAATCTATATATATAAAAAGAAGAAGTCCTGACTGACTGACTGACTCATCCTACCTCACAGTGTTGTTGTAAGGATAAAATGGAGAAGAGGAGGAGGATAAAGTAAGCCGCCTTGGGTTCCATGCTGGCTCAGCTTGTCTGGGTGTGGAAAGCTAAGCAGGGTCAGGCCTGGTTATTACTTGGATGGGAGACCCATCCTCTAGTTTCTTGCATTGAGCAGGGGGTTGGACTCGATAGCCTTGTAGGCTCCTTCCAACTCTATGATCTATGAAATCTATCTATGAAATCTATGAAATCCTTGCAGGAAAAAAAGGCGGGGTATAAATATAATAAATAATAAATAAATAAATAAATAAAATCAACGCCCACCTCAAACCGTTTAATCTAGGAACGTGAAATTTTGAAGGAACATAGGTTTTATGATGTAGACACCCACTAAGGAAGGATTTTTGGAAATTCCATCCCTAAGGGGGTGAAAAAAGGGGGGAAATCACCCCACTCTCATATCTCCTATGGGCAAAACAACAGGGGAGCAGTTATGCAAATCAGCCTCACCTCATAATTGCTGCAGGAGCCAATAGTAGGAGCAGTTATGCAAATAGCCCATATGACACTTAGAATGTTTGTGTGAATTCCTGCAGGGGCCAATAGGGGTGGGTATGCAAATCTCCTCTAGGCCATATAGAATGTTCTCTGAGGGGGTGAAAAGGGAGGAAAAGTTTTTAAATGACTGAATGACTGTTGTGTGTGGGGCGTCGTCACATAGGCTCCATCACGTTTTCACGGATCTACCCCAAAGTTGGCACAATCACTCTTCATCACCTGTAGACTCTCAGGATTAACCTGATTTTTCTTTATGATCAGATATTTCTGTCAGAGATTTATGAACTGCCACAGGGGCCCAGTCAGGATCGGATATGCAAATCTCTCCTACGTCAAAACAGAATATTCATATGAACTGCAGTCAGGGCCTACATGGGGGTGGGGTGGGAGCTGGGATTTCATTGTTGGGTAGTCCCAGGGGGGGAGAGCAGGGATTTCATTGTATAGTCTCGGGGGGTGGGGAGCAGGGATTTCATTGTGTGGTCCTGGGGGGGCAGGGCTTTCATTGTTGTGTAGTCCCGGGTGGGAGCAGGGATTTCATTGTTGTGTAGTCCTGGGGGGGGGGAGCTGGGATTTCATTGTGTAGTTCCGGGGGGGAGGGAAGCAGGGATTTCATTGTGTAGTCCCGGGGGGGGGGGAAGCTCGGTTTTCATTGTGTAGTCCCGGGGGGGAGCAGGGATTTCATTGTGTAGTCCCAGGGCGGGAGCTGGGATTTCATTGTTGTGTAGTCCCATGGGGGGGAGCTGGGATTTCATTGTGCAGTCCCGGGGGGAGCAGGGATTTCACTGTGTAGTCTCGGGGGAGCAGGGATTTCACTGTGTAGTCCTGGGGGAGCAGGGATTTCATTGTGTAGTCCAGGGGGGGAAGCAGAGATTTCATTGTGCAGTCCTGGGGGGGACACACAGGGATTTCACTGTGTAGTCCCGGGGGAGCTGGGATTCCATTTTGTAGTCCCGGGGGACCTTTCCTATGGAGCGATTCAAAACAGCGGTCTGCTACCTTAAGGAATTTTGAACAAATAGTGCCTATAGGAAAATGACGACCCGTGCAACACCAGGTAAAAAAAGCTAGTAAATCCACGTGTATAGAAAACTATGCCAGGAAAGACTAGGCTTTAGCATCTCTCTATGACATCTCAGTTTGCTTGGTGCTCTGTTTGTTGACATCCCGTAATGAGGGAGAGGGTGGACAAGTGAACAAGGAAGGGGTGCTTCCAGATGAGGTTTTTATTGTGCAATCATCCAACCTCATTCAAGGAGTTTTATGGGAAGGGAGTCCTGACAAAGTTGTTTTCCATTTGGTCTGTATTTTCCCACTGTGTCTTCTGTCTTTTTTCTTACTGCCAAAAAAATCAATTGAAGGTAAGAGAATAATTGCCCTGGTCTAGAAGCAGTGCTAAGGATGGATGATTCTGTCAGTTTAGGCTTCTCTCTGTTTCTCATTTTTCCAGTCTTAAGTTCAGTTCGTCTTGAACTTTGAGAATTTCTCCAGTCTTAAGTTTGGTTAACCCCAAACCTTGAGAATTTTTTTTAAAAGTTTGCATGAAAATTCATAAGCATTTTTGTGTTTATTTCTCTTAATAAATGCATTTTGTACATGTTTTGCATGCACTTTTCCCAATATAATGCACTTCATATGTTATTTTACTGGTATAATGCATTTTTTAATGTTATTTTTCCCAATATATACATTGTGTACATATTTTGTGATTGGAGAACTCCAATGCAAATTTCAGAGAAGTGCGAATGTCAAACAACTGAGTTTCGGTTTGCGTAGAGAGCCAGTGTGGCGTAGTGGTGAGAGTGTTGGACTGGGACTCAGGAGATCCAGGTTCTAGTCCCCACTCAGCCATGAAACCCACTGGGTGACTTTGGGCCAGTCACTGACTCTCAGCCTAACCTACCTCACAGGGTTGTTGCGAGGATAAAATGGAGAGGAGGAGGATTGTGTAAGCCGCCTTGAGTTCCTTCCTTTCAGGAAAAAAGGCGGGGTATAAATATAATAAATAAATAAATAAATAGTGGTTTAAAAGTGCAAAATTTAGAATTGAACTGAACAAATTCCCCCGCCCCTATCCCTAGGAAGCACCAAGAAGAGGGAGTGTTAAGGAAAAGCAGCAGCCATCCTGACTGCCTGCTTGTTCACCTGCCCTTTCCCTTACTGAGGGACAGGTGGAGGTGGTGGCTCTCTTTCTTTGCTTCCTTCTTTCTGCTGCTGCAGTGACAGCGGTGATTCCTTGTCCTTCCCAGCATTACAGCAATAACCGAATCTCACCTGCCCTCTTCCACTGGGTGGTGGTGGTGATGGCAGGGCCGGTGCTACCATTCGGCCAACTAGGCGGCTGCCTAGGGCACCGGGCTAAAGGGGGCGCCAGGAGCATAGGGCTGGAGGGAGGGAGGGCTCAAGTGGGAAGGGGGGGTGCGCTAAATATCTGATCTTGCCTAGGGCACCAAACTGCCTTGCACCGGCCCTGGGTGATGGATTGGGCCCAAAGGAAGAGTGCACGTGAGTGGCAGCAAGGAAGAGCTGTGAGGGGATGTGCTCAGTGGTAGAGCACCTGCTTTGCGTGCAGAAGGTCCCAGGTACAATCCTCAGTATCTCCAGGTAGGGTGAGGAAAGAATCTTGCCTGAAACTCAGGAGAGCTGCTTCCAGTCAGTGTTGACAATAACTGGGCTAGATGGACCAATGGTCTGACTCAGTATAAAGCAGCTTCCTATATTCCTAATGGGGAGGAGATGGTGAGTCCCCTGTTGGGGTGTGGATTTTCACAGGGGCAATCCATGATGACCATTGAAGCCAGGCCCGGTCTACTTGACCTTTGCTTTCTCTTCACCACTGGATAGGAGGGCTGTGTGAGATAGCCCACAGTAGTCTGCCTGATTGGAACAGTAGTCTCTCCCCTAGAAAGGAGCCAAGAGTGGTTTATAAAACCAACCTAAAATGTATTTTTATTACTATTTTATGCAATTAAACAACTTTGAATGTGTCAGCTATTGCCCGCATTTAGGCTCTGGCTATTCTGCAATGATTCTCACACCTGCATTTACCTTTAGGTGCCCTTCAGCACAAAATTGCTGGTGACAGGCCTGCAGAATTAGTCTTCAGATTCTTCAGCGTACACTGGCATATGTCATGTCACACACTTGGGTTCTTTGTAAGGGCAGGATTGAATCCTTTAAGCTGAAAAAGCTTTGCCAAATGTTATAAAGATGTACAAGAATGGGAAGGAAGGAAGGAATGTCTGAGGGAATAGCCCATGCTATTAATCCTACCCATTTCGTTATAAAACATTACAGTCCTTCAAAAAACAACCTTAAAAGGAAAGATGAGCTCTAAAGCAGATGGGAATCCACAGCTTCAACAAAGCTGATGTTCTTCCTTTCCTTGGGGGTTTCGGTGCAAAACACAGGGCACTAACCAATTTGTGACGTTCTTGCTTAAATTGGTGAGAAATGCTGTGATTTATTTTGATAAATGGAGCCATTGCCTCAAGCCAGTCAAGATTCAACATCTAAATAACCATGTATAAACACAGGGATGTTAGAAGTGCTCCACATACATCCCAAGAGTAACTCCCTTGAAGCAGCAGAATTATATCAAGGATGAATCTTAGCCATGTTTTTTGTGTGTTTTTTTTAACAATGTGCTGAGGCAGAAAGATTTGTTTTGTTTTGATGTTTCTTCCCCAAGGGATCCCTTGGCAGTCAGGAGGATACGCAAGATAAGCTTTCTGTTGAACGCAGGGCACTTATACCTTATAAAGCTTACTGAATGTATTAATGCAGCATATAAATTCATATCAGCTTGCTGCAGAAATCCACAAGAAATCGGAAATCGGGTTGAATATCATGGATCTAAGTAACCCTTCAAAATCCTAATACCTGCTCAACCATTTATTGAACACATGGGGGTTCATTTGAACACCCCTAAAAAAGGCAAAGTAAGATATCTTTGTATGTAATAAACACAAACAGTTTTTCAAGCATGTAAATAGCTATGGGAGTCCTGAGCAGTGTCGGTATCACAGGGTTTGGGAGAAGGAGTTTAACCCTTTCCCTGCCTGCCACGGGCCTGGTGAAAAATACCCCACTCAGAGCAGTTATTTGCATTTGGAGGGACCAATGGAAGCTTCCCTCTTGATGCAAAAAGCAGCTTTGAGTGGGGAGGGGATGATTTTCCATATCCCACCTTTTTTCCTGCAAGGAACTCAAGGCAGCTCACATAATCCTCCTGCTCCTCCCCTCCCAATTTTATCCTCACAACAACCCTGTGAGGTAGGCTAGGCTGAGAGTCAGTGACTGGCCCAAAGTCACCCAGTGAGTTTCATGGCCGAGCGGGGACTAGAGCCTGCATCTCCTGAGTCCCAGTCCAGCACTCTCACAACTAGGCCATACTGGCTGTACACACCCACCCACCAGTGAATTTAGGATAACACTGACTCAATGCATCTCATGAAGTGGACTCTTGTCCATGAAAGCTTATATGCCAAAATAAGGTACAACACAAGAATCTTTGTTGTTCACGTTGACAAGGATTGGCATATGTGAGCCAGCCATGAAGTTACCGGTATATCTTGCTGTTAATCTTCCTTGAAGTTGCACAAAATTACAATGGGTTAGGTCCAGAACTCCACTCAAGGCATGCTCCTGCTCTTCTTCCTGTGTCCCCTGAAAAGCTGCTTTGGAGGGTTTGGGGGACTCCCCTGAACAGCATGAGAGCTGGGACTGGAGGCAGCATGGGAAAAGGAGGAATCAGTAGAAATTGCCTCCCCCTTTCCTCTAGCGGATCCTCCATTGAATTTTAGTCCCTTCCACAAAAGGAAGGAACCCTTCTCTTTGCAGAGGAGCAACTCTGGTTCCGACCCAATGTACACCAACTCACCCTCAGCTTTCTTCACTCTGCTATTTTAACAGATATAAAAGAAGCAGTGCCTTATTTTTCCCATTAAAGTTATTAGGTAGAAACCTGAAAATATATATGCACCAAAATCACTCTCTTTTAAGATGCACTTTTGAAAGTAGAACTACATTATAGCTGATTGCCATGGTTTTTTGTGTAGCTTAATTAGAGTTTTAATGCACCATTAATGTAGCAAGGATTTGCGTTAAAATTACAAGATAGCCGGCTGACAACTGCTATGAAACTCACCCAATGCTTGGCTGTCCTTTAACACATTATTACCTCCACATCATGCATGCGTACAATCACAATTGCAGGAGCTTAATGGAATAATCATACTCGTGGCACCTCTTTTAAAGGTGAGATTCAATACCATTAACACATTATATTACTCCTAAAATGGAATTCTCAAGAAGGTACTACAGCAAGAAATTAAATCATAATCAAGTAATCATTTAATGAGGGAGTTCACAATTCATTCTCGCTTAGTATGTATGAAGAGGGGAGGGGAAGTGGCAAAAGAGATAAAACTCTTGGTTCAAAGTTCTATAAACCCCTGTGTTAAGATAAAAAACATAATTTTTGCAGTGGCCTTGGTTTTAGAAAAAGAAAGGACATCTTGTTGCACATGGCAGAAATGTTGGGTGATTTTTCAGTGTTAGCTATGCACTTTATAACTCTTGTTTCCTAAAAAACAAAGGGTAGATTTTCAAAATGGATGCCAGGTGAAGCTGTGAAGAATGGAAAAGTCTGTTAGTGAAAAAATATTTGCCACCTTGGTTGTCAGGGCTATTTGAGTCTAAAGGTCAAGTTGGGGTTAAGATATCAACTGAAGAAGTGTTCCAGTTGTGATCCAATGAAGATACCATACCACTCACTAGCTCATATGATCAGTCTGAGTTATCAGTGATCTCTATGTACCAGATACAGTGGTGGGATATTTCTGAGAAATGAGAATGCACTTGGCTTATTTTTTGCTTTAATTGTGGCTTTTAGCATCTTAAATGATCAAATGCCGGATAACTGAAGCACTATAATTGGCACCAATGGGGAATGTATGTCCTTCCAACAGGGCTGGCGCTACCGCTAGGCAGACCCAGGCGGCTGCCTAGGGCGCGTGGCGGAAGAGGGCGCAGGCTGCGCCCCTTCCTCGCCCCCGGCGCGCTCCTGCCCCGCCTGCCGCCTCTGCTGCGCCTCCCCGCCCGCCTGCCAGCCGCTGCCGCTGCCGCCGCCGCTGCCGCTGCACCTCCCCCGCGCGCGCCCGCCCGCCACCTACCTACCTTCCCGTCATTTCTGGAGCCCCGCCGGCGTTGTTTTGGCGGGAGGAGGAACCAGGGCAACAGGGCTTAAACAGCCCTGTTGCCCTGGTTTCCCCGGCAAAAAAAAAAAAGCGTGGGGGTCCCGTCGCGTCGGAGGAGGCGGCGGTGGCGGCGGTGGCGGCGGCAGCGGCAGCAGCAGTAGCAGCAGCAGCAGCCAGCAGCGGGGGCGGGGGGAAGGTAGGTGGTGGTGGGGCGGCGGCGGTGCGGGGGGGGTTGCAGAGCAGGGCTGCTTTGCTCCGGAGCCCCCCCCATGGCACGAGAGGGGGGGGCGCTAAATATAATTTGGCCTAGGGCGCCAAACAGCCCTGCACCGTTCCTGCCTTCCAAAGCAAATAACTGGTTCAGAGGATGGATTTTCCTAAGGACTGCTGCAGGGGAAGAAAGGATTACATTCTCCATCCACTCCTGCTGCAATCCTGATAATTATCACCCCAGCTGGAGACCACAATACCTGAGGAAGTGCCTCTCTCAGTATGAACCTACTTGTACACTACAATTAACATTTGAGAACCTCCTATGAGTGCCTTCTCTGAGGGTGGTTCGGAGATGGCAAAAAAGGGAGAGGGCCTTTTCCCCCTTTGCCTAGTAAGCACTAATGATGTTGTGCTACTGTTAGTTTGCGCTAGCACTGTGACAGTATTGGATACTGCCCCGTGAGTTTGTGTGGTGTGGCCTGTGGCATTCCCCTCTCCACCACCATCTCCTGGCAATGAAATGTAAGGGTGGGAAGACCCTGTCCCCCTCTGCTGCTGCACTGTGGCCACCAGTCGTGTTGCCTAGCCATCCACCTCACCAGTTGGTACTGTCACTTTCCCTTCTTGTTGCCTATACTTAGGACCACTTGATGGATTACTAAATGAATATTGGTCAAAACTGACAAAGCAGGTTTGTTCAACTCTGCTGTAATTCCAAAATTTCTTTCTTCAATCAAAATGAAGGCAGCATATCAACAATGTTTTCTGCGAAACCCTGGCTTATTAAATTCTATCACATAAATTATGAATGAAATCCACCAAGGCTGCAATCCTGACCATTTACCTAGGAGTAAGCCCCATTGAACACAGTGAAACTTACTTCTGAGTAGACCTGTATAGGATTTCACTGAAAGTGGCTTGTGGAATTAGAGTAGGTACCTGAATAAGATCTGATTTGGAGATTTACGTAACTTATTTCCAGTAAGAAAATAATGTGCCCTTTGGACTGGAACTTTACTGTCTGGTTTTTATTTTTTTTTAAATGAGCACTTCCAGAAAATGTCATTTGAAGAATAAACCCCACATCCATATAGATTATTTCATCCATGAAGGGTGACTATTATATTCCTTTCAGAAATATAAAAGGCCCATAAATCACAGGTACAAAGCAGGAATGAGCTTTGAAGCCCCCCCCCCCCCAGTAAAATGAACAGTATTACAATTCTTAGATGAGCTCTTTAATTTATTCTAATTAGTTCTACTAATTTGTTTAAAACCAAAACAGTATGTTTATGATTTTTAGCAGCCGCCCCTACTGCATATATGATGAGGAAAAAGTTAAGCCACAATAACTTTAAAAATAATTCAAGGAATATATATTTTACATCATTTTACCCTTTGCTTTGACTTGCTACCAATAAAAGCTTAAGGGCAGGGAAGTGACTTTTTCCTAAATGAAGCTTTTTATGGTTTCCACATACACTTCATGACGGGTAATGAGGCAAAGGGGCAATTTATCGGGAACTCCCCTGGGAGAGGAAGAGGGGAGTTCCTAATAAATTGCCCCTTTACCTCATTACTGTTCATGAAGCAACATTACCAGGCTGATCAATTCCACGCTGACCTTGATTGTGGTAGGTTAGCTTACTCACTGATCTACTTTGTAATCCAGCTTCAGTACTTAGGCTACAAGTATGAACCAGTGGTGGTTTTAATCTTTGATCTTCTTCTCTTGCTTGGTAGACTGTATTACCCCTGTCTGGGCCTACCTGGAGCCATTTCCACTAGGCCTAAGCCTGTTCTCACAAGGTCATGTAAGTTCTCCTCACCCTTTCATCTGAGAGCAGGAAATGCTCTGCTCTTCACATTTCCATCTCCTGAGCTGTTCTATGGGTGGGCAACGTGACCCTCCAGATGTTCTCAGACTGCAGCTCCCATAGTCAGCATAGCCAATGGTGAGGGATGATGAGAGTTGCAGTCCAGCGGCATCTGGAGGGCCTAAAAGTTGCCCACCCCTGGCCATAGTACCCTCCTCAATGGCTAGCTGTTTTTTGGACCAGCAGTGGTTGAAGCTGAAACAACTTCTGGGCAGTGAGGCTTTCCCAATAACTTTCTACATGTCCTCCTCATAATTCTAGGTAAGTTTGGTAGTTGCCTAAATTGGGAATTTCAACATAGATCCTTCATATTTAATGAAAACTATGACTGTCATTAGTGGCAGTCTATGGAATACCGCTAAAATGACAGAATGGTTGTTCTCTTGTTGCCAAAGTTAGTTAAATAAGAAGAATCAGCCCACTTAATTTCAGTGTAGAAAATGTTTCCTTGGATGTAGCAGACTGGCCTTCCCCAACCCAGTATCTTCCAGTTGTGCTGGACTACAACATGACCGTGCTGGTTGGGGATGCTTGGCATTGTTGTCCACCACACCTGGAGGACACCAGGTTGGTGAAGGCTGGAGTACACTATCAGTGTGCACAGAATATGAATTAATTATAATGAATCATGTGTCCTTACAGAATGTTTATAGTGATTAATTCGCAATGTAGTGTTGGATATTTGCATAATACCTTGTCAGACATTAATTATATCCACAGATAGCAAATTATGCTCAACTGTAACAAATTAACTATTATCATTAATTCTGTCACAAATGGGGAAAGATTATACATACTAGTTGTAGCATGGATTATTTAGCAGGGCACAGACTATTAGTAAGGGAAATATGTGTCCTACAAATAGAGTGGGATATAACTAATGGTAATTCCATTATAGCCACGTGATTTGTCTGGATAATTCCCCCCACACACACACACACCCCTTCCAAAGAAGGAAAAAAAGAGGAAAGGGATGAAAAGGAGACAACTTGAAATAAAACCAGGAAGGAATCTAGAATTAAAAGAAAGTTGGTAAGAATAAGTATATGACAAGGATTGGTAAGAGTCTGATTTATAATATGGACCTGGATAGTGCCCCAGGCAGGCTTTAACAAGGTATGTATGCCACCAACCAAAGAATCCACTCTGTCCACTAAGATGTCCTGTAAGCCTCACACGTTGTGGGAATTTGCTATTATTGTTAGGATTGCTTACCGTATAATAGTATCCTCAGAGTACATGGCGCTTTACAGAGTTGCAAAAATCAGGTCTTTGTCCCAAGGAGTTTACAATATACAGTCATACAGTGTGGGAAAGAAAGGGCTTGAAATCTACTATGAAGTTGACACTCTGATAGATTACCTGTCAACAGAAAAGCAAAACACACAAAATATGCATTTAAAAAGTAATGTTTCACTGATATGATTGTCATTTTGCTACTTTATTCACAGCGCAATCCCGTTGTCTACTCAGAAGTGGGTTCCACTGAGATCAATGGCGCTTACTTCCAGGTAAGCTGGTATAAGATGGCAGCCTTGGTGTGCAGAATTCATTACATAATACATTAAGCCTTTGCATGTTTAGACAGATAAGAAGTCCTACAACTCACAGCATTCCCCAGCCAGCCATGCTGGCTGGGGAATGCTGGGAGGTGTAGGACTTTTTTCTGTCTAAACATACATAGGATTGCACTCAAATAGTCTAGGTTTTTTCAAGATTTGGAGTGTTTATACATTACACCTTTTATGGAGATGGATGTTTGTAATCCTAGATTTTCAGTACATCAGGTGCCAGTGTTACTGTGCAAAATGAATTCTCAGCAGAATGTCTCTTTATCTAGTGAGTACATTACTCAACGTATCTTACAGATTCCGACGAATATTTGACCAAAACTTACCTAGGCCTGATCCTATGCAGAATTAGGTTTGCCGAAATCCATAGATTATGAGTGGCCTGCACAGTGAGTTAATATTGGTTGCGGGTAGGGGAGGGGGGAGGATAGGACGTTTTAATGGCATGCTTCCATGCTGCTGATTTAACTGTGTGAACTGGTGGCATAAGTGTACATGTGAAATCAACTAGTGTTCTTTTGGGGGGGAATGGAATGGCTCTTGTCCTTTGGGAAAATTAACAGGATACTTGAATAAATCCTGAATATGAAAACACTTTACATAAAATAGTTACACTGTAAAACTACCCTCCTTGAATATCACCTTGATCTCACAGTTGTAGAAAATGAGATGATCTGAAAATGAATGAATCATATCATGTTCCGCATTAAAAATTGGGTGCCTGTGCATTGGATTCCACCTGCATATTAAAGAGAAGAAATGCCTTTTCATTCCTAATACTTCTCTACATAGAAGACAAGAATGGCACAGTCGGCACCTTAGTGAGGGGAGATGTCTGCCCCTTGAGTTAAAACAAGATGTAATACATCCAACGCTGGGCTAGGCCTGGATATAAATTAAGGAATAGCCCACTTACACTCTCACATGATATTCCCAAAATTAGGTTAGAGCTGCCTTCCCCAACCTGGTGCCCTCCAGGTGTTTGGACTTCAACTCCTATCAGCCCCAGCCAGTATGACTGATAGTCAGAAATGCTGGGAGTTGTATCCAAAACATCTGGGGGACACCGGTTTGAGGAAGGCTGTGCTAGAGCCAGGGCCGGTGCTACCATTAGGCCAACTAGGCAGCTGCCTAGGGCGCAAGGCTAAAGGGGGCGCCAGAAATGCCTTGAAAAAAAATACAGCGCTCTCAAGTGGGAAGGGGGGGCGCTAAATATCTGATCTTGCCTAGGGCACCAAACTGCCTTGCACCGGTCCTGGCTAGAGCTCAGTTGGCCGTGTTATTGTTGAAGTACATTTTACTGTATTATCTAGTTACACAAAAAGAGAAGCATGCTGCAGTGTTCTCTGACTTTTTGGTTGGGGAGTTGGGGGAATGAGATTGATCCTGGAGAGCAGCAACTACAATACAGGTAAGGTGATAGCTTTAAATGGACAACTGGGAGTGCAAAAACTTTGGACATTGACGCTAAATCCCCACATTCTCAGGCTGGGCAAGATTAATTGTTGTGCTAGTACTCTAAAGCAGCCTTTACCAACCTGGTGCCCCTCCAGATGTTTTGGACTACAACTCCCATCACCCCTAGCCATTGGCTATGCTGGCTGAGGCTGATGGGAGTTGTAGTCCAAACACTTGGAGCACACTAGGTTGGGGAAGGGTTAGTCCAAGACGAATGGGAGATCCCAGCTGTGATGTCTGGAGTTTCCAAATGTGAAAATGTAGTCAGCTGCCCTCATTGCAGGGCTGGTTGAAACTCTTTACTGCTTAGGATATGAAGTTTCTGTATCACAACAAAGCAATGCCTGAATTCCCTGCTTGAGGGACATTGACAATGTTGCTTGCTTGATGACTGCAAAGAACAGAATGACCTGTTCTGCAGAAAGTTTAGGCATGAAATTGGCTGGTATGAACTGGAGCTGTATGTATGTGGGTGCATTTCCCTGTGAATGTGAATGATGGCATGTGAGAAAACATAACATAGAACTGGGACAGGGCACCCCACAAAACATGTGTAAGTATAGAACCCCAACTTCTTATCCATTTCCTTGAATACCTAGAGCAGTGGTAGGCCCTCCAGGAATTTTGGACTACAATTCCCATAATCCATATTGTTGCCCATGCTGGCTGGGGCATATGGAGGTTGTAGTCCAAAACCCCTCAAGGGCACCAGGTTGACCTAGAAAATAAGATGCCACAAGTGGCAGCCCCCCCCAATGCATTTTGTTCTTTTCCTTGCCAATCAGTTTCATCCCTTTAACAGCAACTGCCTAAGGACAATGTTAAATTAAGCACTCTAAGCTTGCATTAGTAGAATTCCAGGTGTGTGTGTGTGTGTGCGTGCACACGACTGAGAGAGAGGCACAGATCTAAGATCTGCTATGCTTCTCTCATTGCTGCTTAAGAACTCCTGCCCCCAAATTAGGTCTCACTAGCTCAGCATGTTCAATTGAAGACATGATGTTGCTAGCTAACTGGAGTGCAGCAGGAGAAAGGTCAAGGCCTGCAGGCCTGCATAATGGAACTATACATGTAGTGGAACTACAGAGTAGGGAAGGGCTGTAGCTCAGAGGCAGAGCACATGCTTTGGATTCAGAAGGTCCAAAGTTCCACCCCTGGCACCTCCAGTGCAAAGGATTAAGTAGCAGGTAACGGGAAAGAACTCTTTCTTTCAGAGATCCTGAATAGTTGCTGTCGGGTCAGTGTAAACAATACTTAACTCGATGGACCAATGGCTTAACTAAGTACAAGGCAGCTTTCAATGTGCAATGGAAGTGGGGAAGAAATGAGCATTTTATTTTGTTTAATGTTAAGGGGTTCTGTTTAATTTCTACTTGGTAGATATAATTGGGCTTTTGGACTACTGTAGCATTACAGGCTTTCTCCTCGCACGGTGTGGCACACTGTCGTATTTGGCTAAGGCCATTTTTTCACTTTAAAGGATTTGCTCTTGGATCTTTTGTCCTGTCCCGGGAGTTTCCTATTGTGCAGGCATGGAAACAGCAAATCTATTGTGGTTCTCATGTGTGTAAAGAGGAGAGAATAAAATGAGCCTGCTGGGCAGAGCTGGAGAAGACCACACACTGCAGGTCCTTTCCATCCTGACAATTCGCACATGGAGCCTTTTCTGTTGTCTCAGATAAATGCACAGAACTCATCAAGTCCTACCATGATGGGCAGTGATAACTAGTGGACAATACCTTTGGAACACCTGAACAGTCTGCTATTGTCTGATCTCGGAAGCTAGCAGGGTCGGACCTGGTTAGTATTTGGATGGGTGACCACCTTGGAATACCAGGTGCTGTAGGGAGGGACCATAGCTCAGTGTGATAGAGCACATGCTTTTGCATGCAGAAGGTCCCAGGTTCGATCCCCAGCATCTCCAGGTAGGGCTTGGAAAGAATCCTGCCTGAAACCCTGGAGAGCCGCTGCCAGTCAGTGTCGACAATACTGGGCTAGATGGACCAATGGTCTGACTCAGTATAAGGCAGCTTCCTATGTTCCTATTGGAATCTCTACATAAGAAGTAACTGCTTTACTGGATCAGATCAGTGTTCCATTTGGCCCAGCATTCTGATTTCAGTACAATGTCTTTGGGAACATAGCAAGCAGGGCATGAAGGCATCAGCCCACTTCTGTTGTTTGTCCCTAGTATTGGGCACATGAAGGTTCTACTTAGCTATCCTGATTAGTTGCCATTGATAGACCTATATCTTTTCGAGGATTAGAGAAATTCAAAGAGGATTGGTCTATCAATGGCTATAAAACTTGATAGCAAACTGGAACCCCTATTCAGCTACAACCTATATATAAAGTGGTGGTCATTGCTGACTCAAAAACTCATAAAATGCTTTATTCATACTTTCCTTGATTACTTCTACTCTGGTGACTGGCTGCTTAGATTTTTGGATTAGCCACAACCTTAAATTTAGTGTATGTAATACCTGCTGAGATTTAGGCTAACGGCAGCTTTCCCCCTCTGCACGGGTGGGGGACCTATTAAGATGGTCCTGCCCCCGGAGGCTGATGGATCCGGATGGTTTCCAGAGGGCCCTTGGGGGGTTTCCGGCTGATATGGCTGGCGGTCCTGTCGAATCCCTGGTTGATCTCTGGAATAGGGAGATGACCCGGAGGGTTGACACGATCGCTCCTGAGCGCCCTCTCTGTAGTAGAGCTCGTACGGCTCCGTGGTATACCCCGGAGCTGAGAGTGATGAAGCAAAACAGGAGACGGCTTGAGTGCAGGTGGAGGAAAACTGCTAGTGGATGCAATCGAGCCCTGGTATGTGCCTATAGCCAGGTATACCTAGAGGCAGTGAAGGTGACAAAGAGACAACATCTCACTGCTTCTATCCAAACATCTCTCTGTCGCCCAGCGGAGCTCTTTAGGGTCGTCCGGGGCCTGTTATACGCTGGCCCCAGGGACATCATCGACCCATCTGATGCCTGCTGTAGTATATTCGCTAGGGACTTCCAGGAAAAAATCTCTTGCATCCGCAGGGACTTAGACTCCAATGTTATAGCAGTAGAATCAGGAGAGGTACCCGGAGCACAGCCTGGTCTAGTTATTTTGGATGAGTTTCAGTTGGTACAGCTCGAGGATGTTGACAAGGTGCTTGGACGGGTTCGTGCGACCACATCTGTTCTGGATCCTTGCCCCTCTTGGCTTATAAAAACTAGCAGGGAGGGAATGGCCGGCTGGGCCAGAGAGGTGATCAATGCCTCCTTGCGAGAGGGAGTGGTCCCATGCCACCTGAAACAGGCGGTGGTGAGACCACTCCTGAAGAAACCCTCTCTGGACCCGGAAGATCTTAACAACTTTAGGCCAGTGGCAAATGTTCCTTTCCTGGGCAAGGTGGTGGCCAACCAGCTCCAGACGCTCTTGGATGAGACTGATTATCTGGATCCATTTCAGTCGGGGTTCAGGCCTGGTTTTGGCACGGAAACAGCTTTGGTCACCCTGTATGATGACCTATGAAGAGAGACAGGGGGAGTGTGACCGTGTTGATACTCCTGGATCTCTCGGCGGTTTTCGATACCATCGACCATGGTATCCTTCTGGAGCAGCTGTCTGAGTTGGGGGTGGGGGGCACTGCATTGCAGTGGTTGCGCTCCTACTTGGATGGCCGGCTCCAGAGGGTGGTGCTTGGGGAATGTTGCTCGGCCCCATGGACTCTCCAGAATGGGGTTCCTCAGGGGTTGGTCTTATCCCCCATGCTATTTAATATCTACGTGAAACCGCTGAGTGGGGTCATCCGGAGTTTTGGAGTGCATTGCCATCAATACGCTGATGACACGCAGTTCTATTTCTCCTTTTCATCTTCAGCAGGTGAGGCTGTGGATGTGCTGAACCGGTGCCTGGCTGCGACAATGGACTGGATGAGGGCTAACAAACTGAGGCTCAATCCAGACAAGACTGAGATGCTGTTAGTGGGTGGTTCCTTTGACCGGATGGAGGGTGTTCAACCTGTTCTGGATGGGGTTGCACTCCCCTTGAAGGAGAAGGTTCATAGCTTGGGTGTGCTCCTGGAGCCATCTTTGTCACTTGAGGCTCAAGTGGCCTCAGTGGCAAGGAGTGCCTTCTACCAGCTTCGGCTGGTGGCCCAGCTACGCCCCTATCTGGACAGGGATAGCCTGGTCTCAGTAATCTACGCTCTGGTGATCTCTAAACTAGACTACTGCAATGCACTCTACGTGGGGCTGCCTTTGAAGACTGTTCGGAAGCTGCAGCTTGTGCAAAATGCGGCAGCCAGGCTTATTGCTGGGACCAGAAGGTCCGAGCACATTACACCAGTTCTGGCCCGTTTGCACTGGCTGCCAATATGCTTCCGAGCCGAGCCGAATTCAAGGTGCTGGTTTTAACCTATAAAGCCCTGCACGGCTTAGGACCACAATACCTGACGGAATGTCTCTCCCAACCGCAATCTACCCGGACACTACGCTCAACATCTGGGGCCCTCCTCCGACTGCCCCCTCCAAGAGAGGCTCGGTTGGTGGCAACGAGGAGGAGGGCCTTCTCAGTGGTAGTCCCCCAATTATGGAATCAGCTCCCCACTGAGACCCGCCTGGTGCCAACCTTACTCTCTTTTCAGCGCCAGGTTAAGACCTCCCTCTGTGCCAAGGCATTTAGTTAGGACTTTGGAATAGCACTTCTGGAGGAACAGGAATGGCGGTTTGAAGCTTTTTCGCAGGGCTCTCGCCCAGGGAAAAGAAGCAGCCTGGTTTCTGGGGTAACCAGATAAAACTTCTGGCTACCAATCTGCCTCGGATAAGAGACAGATCGAAGGATTAACCTCATATGCTCCGTAAGTGCAAGCTCCTTGCCAGAGGTGGGATTTTTCGACAGAGAGATTCTTCCTTCGGCAAGTTCTGAGCGGCAGGGGAGTGGCAGGAGTTAACAACGTCCTCGAACCAGGTTCCATCTCTCTGAATTAGGGCTTATGCTCTGATTTATGAGACAAGATCCGCAAGCCTCCTTGTAACATCTTTTTAAGAAGAAAAATTTATGAGTTAAAGACCCCAGCGTCTGGCAGACTCACCATTCCCAGGTCAGTTTCTATTTTCTGTATCGGAGAAGAAGGGGGGTGAAGAAATAAAACTGCTTAAACCAAAACCGAAATAAATAAATGGTCAAGAAGTAATTAAGAAATAAGGAGTATATACAGGAGGGAAGTTTCAGAAGAATTAATTGGACTGTGTATTTTTTTTTGGACTTAATGTCGAATGGGAGGTTGCTAAATGTGAGCTATTTTTGCTCTTACGTTATGGGGAAACTCTGCTTGTTTTGAAATACCAAGAACAAGATAAGATTAGGCAAGTGCTGCCATAAATCAGACAGAAGCTGCAGCAGTGTTAAAAAGAACATATATATTGCATGATGCCAGCAAAAAAAGACGTAAGGCAATTGGAAGAAAGAAGGAAATCTTCTCATGTGGAAGAAAATCAAACAATAGCTGAGAGTTTTAATTTAATGATGTCAAAAATGACAAACATGATGGATCAATGTCAAAAGTCTTCAGAAGAGCAAGCAAAAATTTTTAATGAACAAAAACAATCCTTTGAGAACTTAGAGAAAAAACTTGATGAAAGATTGACAAGTTTAGAAGTAACAATTAATAAAATGCAAACATCACATGAACAAGTTTCACAGGAGTTGGGTCGCATAAATCAGAAGGTCTTGACCCTAGAAGCTAAATGTCAAGAGACAGAACAACATCTTGAAAAATGTTTAAATGATCTGGCGCTGATGGAGTTAAGACGAAATGAGTGTTGTTTAAGATTGAGATCAATTCCAGAACAACAATCAGAAGACATTACAAAGAGGATTATTGAACTGTTAGCAGATTTTTTGAGTATGGAAATGAAAGACATGCAAGCAGAAATTGATAGAGTTTACAGAATTAACTCTCGTTTTGCTGTTAAAAATAAAGTCCCGAGGGATGTCTTGATTTGGTTTGTCAGGAAATGTTTAAGAGATCAAGTTATTCAACAACACTATAAAGAGAAAATGATGCTGAATGATGAGGGGAAAGACGTGGAAATAATTGTTTTGAAGGAAATTCCATCAAGGATTTTGCAAAAAAGGAAGGAATATATATTTTTGACTGAGAAGCTTAAACAGCAAAATATTCGATATAGATGGGAATTGCCAGGAGGAGTTAGTTTTACCATGAACCAAAGGAGATATAAGCTCAGTACGGTGGAGGAGGCGAGAAATTTTGTGGAAAAGTGGGAAATAAAACCACAAGGGTCTCGGGATGAGACTGGAGGTGCAGTTTAGAAACTCCTATGTAGATTACAAATTAATCTGATTAAAAATGGATTAATTTTTAATTTATATTCCAAGAAATTTTATATCATTTATATTCCAAGAAATTTTTGTCTTGGAATATAAATGGTGCGAATGCACCACAAAAGAGAAGAAAAATATTTCATTATTTGAATAAATTGAAGTTTGATTTGATTTGTTTACAAAAGACACATATAAATAAAAGAGATTCAAAATACTTGATACAAAAGAAACTTGGAGAAGAATTTATTTCAGCTAGTACAAAGGAAAAAAATGGTGTGGTTTTATATGTAAAGAATAAACTTTCTCCAATATTGATCTTTTCAAATGAACAAGGTAGATACGTTGGAGTAGAAGTTAATATTTCTGGAAAGAAAATATTGGTAGTAGGGGTTTATGCACCAAATGAAAACAAATCTATGTTTTATAAAGGTCTTATGGATAGACTTTTGGAATCTACATACGAAAACTGGTGTTTAATGGAAGATTGGAATGGAGTGGTGTCACCAAAACAAGATAGACATTCGGAAAAAGATATAAGAAAAAATCAGGGAAAATTGCCAAAAAGTTTTTTTTAATTAATAGAAAATCTGGAGTTGGTGGACATTTGGAGAACTAAAAATGGAGACTCCAGAGAATTTACATTTTTTTCTGATAGACATAAATCACATGCAAGACTTGATATGATTTGGTTGTCGAAAGCTATGGCTATGGAAATTTATAAAGCTGAAATATTGCCAAAAACGTTTTCTGACCATAATCCAGTTTCTGTGACTTTCAAAAGGAAGAAGGGTTCATTTAGATGGAGATTTAATGAATCACTATTGAAACAAGAAAGGGTGGTCCAAGACTGTAAGCATAAACTGAGACAATTTTTTGAAAATAACATAGAAAGGTGTGGATTTACAAATAGTTTGGGATACAAGTAAAGCCTTCATCAGAGGACAATTTATACAACATAACTCCTTTCTTAAAAAAAAGAGACAAGAAAAGACAGAAAAGATTTTATTGGAAATCAGAGAGAAAGAGAAGGAATTAGAAAGATCTCCAAATAATACTAATATTTCATGGCAAGTTAAAGCACTGCAGAGGCAGTTATCTATGTTGACGACGCAAGAACTGGAAATGAAATTGAGTTATGCCAAGCAAAGGAATTTTGAATTTGCTAATAAACCAGGGAAATGGTTGGCATATAAAATAAGGAAAGAGAGAGAGAAGAGAGTAATACTTAAGCTGTTGGAGGACAACACTGAAATAACGGATAATTTGGGTATGAAAAGAGCGTTTTTTCAATTTT
The DNA here is from genome assembly GCA_021292165.1 of Shinisaurus crocodilurus. Taxonomy (NCBI): domain Eukaryota; kingdom Metazoa; phylum Chordata; class Lepidosauria; order Squamata; family Shinisauridae; genus Shinisaurus; species Shinisaurus crocodilurus. The sequence continues at coordinate 248,083,391 of CM037878.1, read as the reverse complement.
ATTCACAATTATATAAAGGGGAAAAAAATTCTGAAAAAAGAATAGAAGATTATTTGCAACGGCAAAATTTGCCAAAGATTACAGAATATCAAAGACAAATTATGAATGGCCCTATAACTATACAAGAATTATCTGAAGCAATTAAAAAATCTAAAAAAGGGAAAACACCGGGCCCTGATGGACTGTCAGCAATTTATTACAAATGTTTTGAAGATGAGTTGTTACAACCACTACAAAGGATTATGAATAATATCCTACAAAATGGGAAGTTACCAGATACATGGAGAGAGGCTAATATTGCATTGATACCTAAAGAAGGACAAGACTTGACTTCTGTTAAAAATTACAGGCCAATTTCACTATTGAATAATGATTACAAATTATTTACAATGATTCTATCTGAAAGATTAAAGAAAATTTTACAAGAGTTTATTCATCAGGATCAATGTGGTTTTCTGCCTAAAAGACAATTAAGAGATAACATTAGAACTGCGTTGAATACCGGTATTTAAATTGTCATAATGAAAAACAAGCAGCACTGATTTTTTGGATGCTGAAAAAGCATTTGACAACGTGAACTGGAGTTTTTTATTTGGAGTAATGAATGAAATGGATTTTGGAGAGAATTTTATTAAAGGAGTAAAATCGATATATTCGACACAAAAAGCACAAATAATTGTTAACGGTGTATTGACAAAGCCCTGTATGATACAAAAGGGAACAAGACAAGGCTGTCCATTATCTCCACTACTGTTTATTTTAGTTCTAGAAGTTTTGCTTAGAGATATTAGGCAAGATGGAAGAATCCCGGGAATAAAAATTAAAAAAGAATCATACAAGTTGAGAGCTTTTGCAGATGATTTGATGATAGTCTTGGAAAATCCACTACAAGGAGTGCAAACTCTGTTGGATAAATTAAATGAGTTTGGAGGGTTGGCAGGATTCAAGGTAAATCATGAAAAAACAAAAATGTTGGTGAAGAATATGAGAGCGGAAGACCAACAGATATTGATGCAAACATCGGGTTTTAAAATTGAAAAAAGAGTAAAATATCTTGGTATCATAATGACAAATTCGAATTCCACGTTGTTTCAAAACAATTATGTTAAGATAGGGTTAGGAATTAAAAATGATATGTTGAAATGGGAGAAACTAAAATTGTCTTTGCTGGGTATGATTTCTGTGATAAAAATGAATGTTTGACCAAGAATGATGTTCTTATTTCAAACACTACCGATTTTAACTAATGATGTGCCCTTTAAAGAATGGCAAAAGGACTTATCTAAATTTATATGGCAAAGAAAGAAACCACGTGTTAAATATATAGTTCTACAGGATGCGAAAGAAAGGGGTGGATTGGGTGTACCTGATTTGAAATTGTATTTTAATGCTTGCTGTTTTGTTTGGTTGAAGGAATGGGTGACATTGAGAAATAACAGACTTCTAGAATTAGAAGGGCATGATCTAAGGTTTGGGTGGCATGGATATTTGTGGTATGACAAAGCTAAGGTTAATGTAGATTTTAAGAACCACTATATCAGAAGGGCGTTATTAAGAGTTTGGAACAAATACAAGCTTAGGTTATGCCCAAAATTACCCTTATGGATATCACCCCAAGAGGCATTATACAGGAAAGAAATGACAAGCAATGAGAACTGGTTAAAATACCGAGAAATATTGGAATTGCGTCAGGGAACACACTGGATTAAAACACGGGATTGTTTAGTAACAGAAGGTTATAACTTACACTGGTTTTCATACATGCAATTATTAGAGAGATTTAAAGTGGATAAAAGAATGTATGATATAGAAGAGGATAAGTCTGAATTTGAAATACAATTGTGTACAGGTGATGATCATGTAATTGCAAAAATGTATAAATTTTTGTTGAAGTTTGGGACAGAAGAAGAACAAGTTAAAGACTGTATGGTTAAATGGGCAAGGAACTTTGGATATAATATAATGATGGAACAATGGGAACGCATGTGGACTAAAGGTATAAAATTTACATTGTGTTCTGATCTTAGAGAGAATTTTTACAAGATGATGTATCATTGGTACCTAACTCCTGTGAAATTGGCTAAGATGTATAATAATGTGTCAAATCTATGTTGGAAATGTCAAGGTCATGAAGGAACATTTTATCATGTTTGGTGGACATGTAAAAAAGTGAAAACATATTGGGTACAAATACACACATGGATACAAAAGATTTTAAAAGTGAATATTAAACTGAAACCAGAAATGTTTTTATTGGGTATAATGGACTTACAACTTGAGAAAGACTATGGAACATTATTACAATATATGATGACGGCAGCAAGAATAATCTATGCTCAAAAATGGAAAGAAGCAACTATACCAACTATAGAAGACTGGCTGTTGAAAATGTTGGACTTAGCAGAGATGGCAAAATTGACTTGTTTAATTAGAGAATTTTTTTTAACTTCATTCAAGAAAGACTGGAAACCTCTGGTGGACTTCTTGGGGAGGAGGGAAAGTGACTTAATAACTTTTGGTTTTGATTTCTGAATATTGGTAAGGTGATAGAAATTCTTTCTGTGAAAATAGAAGAAACTTAGATTGGATAAGGATTGGTAATGTTTGTCAGACAATGAGGCGGAACCCAAATGTTGTTTTGGAAAATTCAATTTAAAATTCAATTTTAAAAAAAAGGACTTTGGAATAGCACGGGGGGGGGATTGTCACCTGTAGGCTCAGTTTTATTGGCTTTTGTACTGTTATTTTAAACTGTGTTTTAAATTTGGTTTTTAATTCTTAAACTATTTTGTATGTTTTTATTGTTTTTATGCATAAAGTATTGTGAACCGCCCAGAGAGCTTCGGCTGTGGGGCGGCTATATAAATGAAATAAATAATAAAATAATAATAATAACTGAAGATACTGGATGAAGATAGATATAAAATTAATATACCTACTGTTAATAAAACATAGCAAGTGGCCTTATACCAAGTCAGGCAATTGTTCCACAAATCTTAGTATTGTCTACACCAGGCGTAGGCAACCTGGTGCCCTCCAGATGTTTCAGACTACAACTCCCATCAGCCCCACCCAGCATGGCGAATGGCAAGGGATTATGGGAGTTGTCATTCAAAACAGCTGGAAGGCACCAGGTTGCTTGCTCCTAACTGGCAGTGGCTTTCCAGCTTTCGGACAGGAGTTTTTCTCAGCCCTACCTGGACATGCTATTGCTAGGCATTGAACCTGGCATCTTTTGCATACAAAGCACATGCTGTACCACTGAGCTACAGCCCTTTCCCAAGTGAGGACCTGGAACAATCCTACAGCAATAACATTAAAGCATTTTCCAATTTTGAATGCTCATAGTTTACAGAAGTTTTTGCTGCAATATTACATAAAGACCCTCTTTACTTTATATTGTTAAAGTGAGTGGCTCTCTTGTGTGTGAGCTGTGAAAGGTACAGTTAATTGTAATGTGCAAATTAGCCCCAAGTAACTTAATATTGGTTACAATTTTATTTTATTTTATTGCTGTAGCAAGGCAGGGCCCCTCTAGTGACAGCTTGTTGTTTACAACAAACGAGTTTGAAGTTTACAAGTTGTACCAAAAGGTCTCAATGAATTTTCAAGATGTCATCAGATGTTGCTCAAAATGTCTTGATTCTATGCGCTAGTGCTCAAACACCTAACACGATGGTCAACGCTGATGACATTAATGAACAATTTCATGCAGGTCATATTAAAATAATTAAATTGACACAGATAGATGTTGAAATAAGTGAGGATTCTTCATTTAACAACATTTGTTTTTCATCTAATTACACTTCATTTTAACTGCTTAATGCCTAATGATAAAGTAGGCATTGAAAACCCAAATGGTTCCATATATCTGGCCACTTGCCATCACTAATGCTGTATCTTGGCAAAACACTATGTACAAGGCCACCTGGATCCATCTGTGCTCAGGCCACTAGCATTTGATTGATTATATGAGATATAATGAGCATCCTTGTAATGCATGGCCCAGTCTCATTGGATGATGAACTACACTATACGAATGACTGACCATAGCAATACTGCCTTCATCAACAAAACTAATAAATATTCATGCAGTTAGTAAACATCATATTAATGATGCATTGATTCATATATCTGCAACCTGAAATTATGAGCAATCTATGCAAGCAACAGACATCTAGAATGTAAGAGGACAATTTTTAAGTGAAGTATTTGCAGCTAGCTAGTGGAAGTATTTGACTTTGTTAGATACAGAAATCAAGAATGGTTTGGAGGTAATAATAAGTTACTTCATGCTTATGTTTTCTGTATTCAGTGGTGCAATTAACAAATAATCAGGGGAGCAAAAATAGTGCTTTGATTAGTGTCAAAATATTGCACCCCACTTCTGCACCCTACTTCTGAGAGGTGAGGAGTTTCAGGGGCTCCAGCACTTACTCAAACTTCAGTTTCCTGAGAAGGAGGACACACAAGGAGACTTGTGTTGTTTCTTTCATGAAAGGTTTATTTACACTGAGCTCAAGATGAGGGTCCACAACGTTCCCAGTCCAACAGATCTCAACAGACCTCCCCTTCAGCCGCCTAGGGATTTTCTCCAGAGAACCCAAGTCAGCTCTCTTCTCCCTCTTCTATCCAAAACTCTCCAGCCTGCTAAACCCCAGGCCTAGTAGAACAAAAGCTACCAATTCAAGAGCTACAGAGTGGTGGTGGTGGTGGTGGTGGTGAATCCTGAATCACTTTGTAATCAGAGGAACTGAGTTACAAGGGGGCACTGAGTTACAAGGGATCCCTGAAAGGGAATTTAGACTGACCCCAAGCACATAACAATATCTAGACAGATTAGGAACACAAAATAATGTTCTTTAAAAAAAAACAAATATGGTACTAATGCTGATAAATTGTCACGGTTCAGTTTTGTAATACTGAGCATATCAATTGCAAACTGCTACTCAAATGTTAGCCTTTTAAAAAACGACTATGTGGCATCTCTAACTGCAGGGATAGGGATTATTTGTAGCCCCTACCCATTCAATATACCCACCATTACTACTCACTTTGCAACCTCTCAGATATCTGGGATAGCTATGGAGATAGTGATGGAGACTATAGGCACTAGTTAGAGGTAGGAACATTAGTTCAGTATCCATTGTCAATATATCTATAAAGTTGCTTGGGACTTGCTGGCTGATTTATGGGGCTCTCAAAGTTGGTAGGGTATTCCACATCAACCAGAAACTTGAAGTTTGGCAGATTACATAGTCCAAGATATCCCATTACCCATTTTAAAAAGAAGTAAACACTTCATTACAGTGTGGATTCCGAACAAGAACTATGTGCTGACTATGTGTTAACAATAGTCTAGGAGTTTCAGATCAGTTAAATTCAATTTGGAATATGAACCCAACAAATGACTCAAGCATCCTAATCTAAATATGTAAATGTGTATTTTCTCTCAGAATCTGATTTTAAGTGTGTATTTTGATAATTCAAACTGCTGAGAGCTGCATTACAACATTCAGAAAATTGAAAAATCTGGTGGATAGCTAAGTTCCAAACTGTACATTTGTCTGAAAGGTGTGGATTGCATCACTTTATATAGGAATTTGCAAAGTTCATATTTCTCAAGTAAACCCTGGGGACATCCTGATATCTGCATACAGTTTGTAAAGATAGTCCGATTGAGCCTGAGGAATATAAAAAATCTCACTATAATTACCTCCCAAATGCAGCCAGGTCTTCTAACATCTTGGAAAATCCCAAGTGTTTTACCCATGTTAAGTTCAATTTCTTTGTAGATGTAGCCCTTCCTCCAGCGAGATGTCTTCTGTTGATCTCTCTCTCTCTCTCTCTCTCTCTCTCTCTCTTTCTTTCTTTCTCTCTGCAGACTCCTTGTACTCTATTGTGAAATGCCTGTTAGAATCCAGTTCAGCTGTTCTCATTTACATATTTTAGCATAACAATATATATTTCCTATTTATTCTTATAGTTCCAAAACAAAGCAACAAGCCCTTTCATATTAAATGCCATTATAGGAAGCGGCTTCTTTTGCAGGGCTAATACCAACACGTTCTTACAGGAATATCGTTGTGCGATGGCAAAATGCTCTCCATTGCTAGTGGACCATGGTAATATGTACTGACTTCATTGTCAGGCAGCTTTTTTTTCCCCCTTCCCCATTGGCACGTTCAATTCTTAATGGTCAGTTCCATCTGATTTTCCCGTTAATTTTCCTGTTACTTTATCTCTGTATATAACCAAAGTCAAGGAACAAACATCTGTATATTATTTTCTGTACCTGAAATACAGGATTAGTCATGCTAATCTAAAGTCAGGAAATGTGACTATGGTTCTATTCCTCAAGTGTACAAAAACTTGGCAATGAAGTAGTAGTAGTAGTAGTAGTAGCAATAATAATAATAATAATAATAATAATAATAATAATAATAATAAATAATAGGAAACCGTGCCTTCTACTGATCCAGACTATTGTTCCTTGTAGGCCAGTATTGTCTATTCTGACTGGCACTGGCTGACTAGTGACAGCCTTAAAAGCAAGGTTCCCTCATTTTTTATTCAAATTAGTATATATCAGCCTTGAAGGGGTTGGGAGCTGAGCTACAAAACTAGGTGAAAATTGAAAGTTCTAGGGTATAAGTACAATTGAATACTTTCCAGGTGAGAGTCTGAAGCAACATAACAAAATGGACAAGGATTTTAGCACTAGTTCACTTTTAGAAGTCTTTTGGTGCCCATTCCTTGACTTGAGTTTGGCTGATCACAAGACTTTATTCTCAGTTTATTTTTATTTTTTTTATTTAATATATTTTATTTTTTTAAATGAACACATACAAAAAAAGAAAATAAACCCACAAATCCATATAACTACAAAGTGCACCCGTCACCACGGGGCCAAAAAAATAATTCTATCCACATAATCCATTATTAATCTATATTCCAAAAATACATCATATCTTGGCATGGCTTACTCCCTTTTCCCTTTACTAAAACATAATCTAAAAATGGTCCCCATATATCCTTAAAATTATTTTTCTTTAATTGTCCCTTTTTACATTTAATACTACATGTTAATTTATCATTTAAGGCAATATCCCACACCTCTTTATACCAATCTATAATTAAATACTGATGTTGAACTTTCCATTTCCTTGCTATCAATAATCTCCCCGCCATTAACAAATTTACAATTACAATAATACCTTGGATTGCAAGTAACTTGGTTTGAGAGCGTTTTGCAAGACAAGCAAATTTTTAAATATTTATTTATTTATTTTTTTTTTGATATACAAGCGACGTCTTGCAATACAAGTACTGTAGTATGGCTTAAATTAAAAATCTCTGTACAATTTTTTTGGGGGGGATTTCGTTTTGATATAAGAGTGTTTTGGATTACAAGCACGTTTCCGGAATGAATTATGCTCTCAATCCAAGGCATCACTGTAATTCCTTTACCTCTTGAGAACACAGAAGTTTCTCCGTTATTGATAACAATGCTAATTTTGGACAGACCTCCAAATTAATGCCAATAATTTCTGAAATTTCTACAAAAATGTTATTCCAAAAATCCAAAACGCTTTTACAACTTCACCACATATGAGCATACGTACCAAGTTCCTGACATCCTCTCCAACACAATGGAGCACAATTACTATCTATTTTATTTAATCTTACTGGAGTCAGATACCATCTCCAAATAATTTTTTTTTAAAATTCTTTTATCCTTACTGACATATTTCTTAATATACGCCTGCCCCAATATTTTTCCACCCCGCGTTCGATATCTCCTCCTCAAATTCCATTTCCCATATCATTTTAAGATTATCTTTTTGCACTTCAATGTTTTGAAACATTTTATATATCTCCTTTGTTAACCCTCTGGAAGAAACGTTCCCCTCTATAAGTTCTCTAGACAGCACTTTCTTTTCAAATCCAGTGAGTTCCCTCTCATACTCATTTCTCTTCTACCATTTCTTAGTCCACTGATCTAATTGCATTAAAATTAACCACGAAATTCTATCTGACCCAAACATTTTACTTATTTGTTGTCTAGACTCAATTTTTTCCATCTAATCCATTAATTTAATAACCTTCCCCCCCCCCCCCAATAAACCTTCCAAATGCTGTGCAGTTTCTGGAAAGTCCTCCATTGCTACCACCTGGGGTTAATGGGGATATCCCTGGTATAAAAATCTGTCACTGTTCCAAATCTCTAACATATTTTTCAAAAAGGGATTTTCTATTCTTTTTATCCTACTGTTAGTTTTTTTTGAAAATAGAAATTTTTCCATCCCAATTCCTATTTCCTGCGCTTCTAACTCTAACCACATAATATTCTTCTGAACTATAATATCCATTATATATCTTAATTGATTAGCTATATATACCACTTAATATTAGGAAGGCCAAGCCCACCTCCTTTTTGAGATTTATACCATTTACTCTTTGTAATCCTCGCCTTCCCCCCCCCCATTACAAAAATATTAATTATTACTTGCCATTCCTTAATTTCCTTCTCTGTTAAGCACATTGGTATCATTCTAAATAAAAAAAATATCTTTGGTAAAATCTTCATTTTTATCAAAGCTATTCTACCAAACCATGAAAGTCCAATTTTTTTATATTCCTCTATCTTATTTTTAACCTAATTCTTTAACTTTCTAAAATTCTGTTCTCCTATTTCTTCTAACTCTTTTGAAATATCAATACCTAAATATTTAATTATATTTTTCTACCTTAATATTTGATCTTTTTAAAATCCCTTCTAACTCCTCTGTTTCATTCTCAGTTTAAGGAAAGAAGGAATGCATTGCAGTCAAATTCACAATGTTTAAGTATGGTTGCCCAGTTGGCCTATGATCAATATGGCTGCAATTGCTGCATTCACAGGCAGCAACATATTTCAGAGACCTGGTAAAAAGGAACTTGAAGGGGTTAAATCCCTTCAAAATGATTGGCGGTTACTCAAAACCACAATAATAGAAGCTCAGCTAGCACTGTATACCACAGATTAGGAAAGGTAGCACCAAGTCTAAGAGGTCACCAGTACGGTTAATGAGCTAAGTCAAGGAAAGTATTAGAGAAAAGAAGGGTTCCTTTAGAAAATGGAAGTCTTGCCCAAATGAGGAAAACAAAAGGGAGCACAAGTTTGCACAAAGAAGATACAAGCAGACAATAAGAGATGCAAAAAATATATATTTTGAGGAGCATATTGCTAACAACATTAAGGCCAGTAATAAAGAATTCTTTAAATATATCAGAAGCCAGAAACCAGATAGGGAGGCAGTTGGACCATTGGTTGACAATGGAGTTAAAGGGGTCCTAAAGAAGGATAAGGAGATTGCAGAGAATCTGAATTAATTCTTTTCAGATTCAGGACAGATAAAAGGAAGTACTTCTTCACACACAGCACATAGTTAAACTATGGAATTCAATTCCACAAGATGTAGTGACAGCCACTGTGGAGGAAGGGGGGGCTGGCTGACCAGCCACAACCCACCCTTTCCTACCCTAAAGGATCCAAGACCCCCAGAGATCTCAAGGTACCAGACTGCCAAGCAATCCTACTTGAATCTCTGTTCAGGGACTTGCCTTTATGACTGTAACCTGGATTTAGTTGCTGGAACCACAGAGCAATCCACACACACCATGTGGGGTAAAAAACCAAAAGAAGGTTTATTCAGGTAGCATTTTACAACAAGAATAGGGAAATGAGAGAAGCACAAAATAGAGAGACACTTTGGTACAAAGTAATAGAGCTACAAAAATAACGAAACCTGATTCTTTATATCTCCCAGGCACACACTCTGTTACCTGGGGATCAGTTCTCTTCCAGGGTTGGATCCAGCACAGCCTTGCCGCCCGGGGAGGACTACTTCACCTACCCGAAGGTCCGAGATGAGTAGCCCTCCACAAGGCTTGCCTTTACCAAAGCCCTCATTCAGCTAATTTCACCAGGAGCTACCTGGGGTCGGATCCTGAGGCCACCCAAAGGCTTGGGCCTCTGCTTGGCTTGCCGCCATTTCTCCAACAGCAACCATGCGATGACCCAAAGACAAAGACACAAAGGCTACACTTTGGGAATATACCTTTTCCCCCTCCCCCCTCCTTCCTGTAGCTCCGCTGCCTCCAGCCAATCATGATGCACTTCACCTGGCCAGGCAGGGGAGGGGGACCCATAACTCATGGCATTTGCATTTGAAAGCCGGGTCACTGTAGACTTTGGGACGCCGGCATACACACCCCGCCCCCCCAGCCTTTAGCCGGTTCACACATGAGGGTGTGTGTGTGTGTGTGTGTGTGTGTGTGTGCATGTGCATGTAGGAACCCCCAAAGGCTCTTTTCTTCACACCCCTCCCTTTGGGAAAAGATGAACTGAGGGGTTAACCCTCTCATTTCATCTACACTAACTTAAAAAGAAAAGAGCTTGCGCTAGCTTTTTACCACTAGTACACCTGTCTTCACTTACACACACAAAACACAACGAAAACAACAAAACACATTAACTACAATCTTAAACATCTTAAAGCTTAAAGCTTTAAATCTTAAATCTTAAAGCTCCTTAAACATCAAAACAGCAAAACAACAATCAGAGGTTTACAGGTTTGCAGCATACACAAGAAACATCATATACAATTCAAATGGGAACCCCAACCCTTCTGTTGCCTGACTGGCACTCTGTCTAAAAAACTTTCTAGGGTTGCTGCTTCTCACACAAGCCTGTAGGGGGCAGATTGCTGACTGATATGTGACTCTTCAATTCGCCTTTATGTTTGCTTTTAAAGGCTCGCTTCTGCCACCCTCCACCTAACGACATGAATACACCTCCCCTTTTTCCAAAGGCTTGCGGGTGGCACCCACCACCCAATGACATGAATACACCACCCCTTTTCCCAAAGGCTTGCTTGTGGCACCTTATACCCAATGACATGAATGGGACGACTGTTTCCCTCAGAATTACATGCTGAGCCATGGAGGCTCTACCGAGGCGACTAGAACACACAGCCTGGCAATCTTCCAGTCTCTTGGGCTTGGCCACCCAAACTTGCACGGGATGACTGTCTCCCTCAGAATTAAATGGTTAGCCATGGAGGCTCCACCCAGGTGGCTAGAACACCAGCCTTGCAATCTTTCAGCCGTTAGAGGGCTCCCTGCCTCTAACATTCCTTTTAGATCTCTGCTTTGTTCTCTCGCCTCTAACTGATTCTTCTCTGGCAACTCTTCCCTGCCCTGAGGCACTTTGAACACATACAACCATCATTATTATTATCATCATCATTATTATTATCATCAAATTTCAAATTGACCTGATACAGTTGGGACTGACTTTTGCATTTGGGGACAGGACAACACAAATAGTTCAATTGCTTACACTTGGATCACCCGTCCCCTCCCCTCCAGCAACAATTTATCGACAAGACAAATACACTTGGATCACCCGTCCCCTCCCACTCCAGCAACAATTTATCAGCTTTTATTGGCTTTAATCAACACCCAATCTCAGTCCCCTTTTCTTCTCGCTGGAGACACCTGGAGGGAAATTCTTCTGTCCATGCTCCACTCCAGCAACAATTTATCAGCTTTTATTGGCTTTAATCAACACCCAATCTCAGTCCCCTATTCTTCTCGCTGGAGACACCTGGAAGGAAATTCTTCTGTCCGTGCGTCTCCGCCAGCTAGGAGGGAAATCCCCCTTTCCTTCTGCTCCTTTCAGCTCTCCATTTCGGCAGCACAGGGACAAAGTCTCTTTTTCTGGGGGGGGGGGTTTCTGATGTCTGCCCCCCCGCTTGCTGCTGCTTAGCCTGGTCACTCACCATGCTCCCCCCCAAGAGCAACGGGACAGTCTAAGTTCAAAATCTGAGTCCTTCTCCCGTGGGAGAGATGTAGGGCAGGACTGTGCCTTCCCTCCCCAAAGTCTTGACAATTTCTCTGGGGCACATAGCACAACCAAATCACTCATCAAACGCTGTCCCAAAATTCAACGTTTTGCTCACCAGTCTCTTAAGAGAGGTTTTCTGGTCTTCTCTCCTTTCTTCTGCTCCCCTTGGAACATGCGCGCACGCACACACACACACTATTTCTTCTTCTCTTTGCTCCGGTTCTTTGGGATCACAGCAGCCGCCTTCCCCCAGCCACAGACTTGTTGCACTCGATGAGGATGGTAGGATCCGCCTCCGCTTACTCACTCCACAGTTGAGATTTCTTGCCTTCACCGCTCCCCGCTGGCAGCTAGGCTTCCACAGACTGGGTAGCCCCTTCCAGCAATCTGAACGTTTTCCCTGAGGCTCAATCTCACACTTCAATCTCTAAAAAATAACAAACCTCTACCAATGTACCAAAATCTCTCCAAGCTTCCCTATTTGCCCACGTGCACCCACTCTGTGGTCCAGTTTCGAATCCCACCACTTGCCACCATGTGGAGGAAGGGGAGGCTGGCTGACCCAGCCACCAATCTAGATGGCTTTTAAATGGGTCAAATTCATGGGGGATAATGCTATCAATGGCTACTTCTAGTCCTGATGGCTATATGCTACCTCCAGTATCAGAGGCTGTTGTGTATTCCTGTCCAGCTTGCGGGTTTCCTGTAGGCAGCTGGTTGACCACTGTGTAAACGGAATGCTGGACTAGATGGACCCTAGATGGACAGCATGGCTCTTCTTTTGTTCTTATATTCATTGTGGAATCTAGCTTCCATAGTGAAGGTAGTGAGGATGTGGAGAGAAATCTTTAGAAGTGGCTTCCATATTTGCTAGTACCATCTTCCATGTTTGCTAATGACCACGGGGCAATCTACACCTAATGGTTATTGCAGTACTGGATCGTGTCTGTTACTTGCGGGGCACACAATGCACTCACTTTTCAGGTCCAGTTGCATTTGTTTTGCGTTATCATTCTTCTTTTCTTCTGTAATTTCTTGGAATACCTTTATTACGATTTTTCCTGTTATTGTGATTCACTATCGCAGTACTTCTTGGCTATGTGTGTTCTCACTGGGCGCTGTTGTTGCCTGTCTCAGTGTGGCCACAAAATTGTCTTAAGCGGTGTTAGCCAATTGTTTTCAAGGGAACATTTGACTTTTGTCTCCCAAAGTGGTATCGAGGCTTCAGCAAAGCAGAGATTGCTTTCTTGCCTCTCTCCCCCAATGGTTTCTCTTCTTGCAAAGCGAACTGAAGAGTAATGTTCCTCCCTCCCTTTTGAAAAAATAAAGTTTTGAATGCCCCTTTCAGTCCCCTGCCCCAAAGTACAACTAGCTGTAAATGAGCCAAAATGCATGTATACTCAGAAGTAAATCACATTATCTTCAATAGCCTTACTCAGAAGTAAATCACAAAGTGAATAGGACCTATCGGGGCTTTGCCAGAAAGAACAGCAGCAACTCCGAGATTGCTTTCCTGCCACCCTCCTTCCCCACAGCTTCTCTCTGCATGTCTACTCAGAAGTAAATCACATTATCTTCAATGGCCTCACTCAGAAGTAAATCACATAGATTTCAGTGGAGCTTATGCTTGGGAAACTTAGCGCAGGAGGAAGACAGCTTTGGGAAATTGGTTATGGGTGGAGAGGAGTGGGTGTGCCGATCTTACTGGCTTCACCCATGGGAGGACGGCGGCAGCGCAGCGGCACAACCTCCCACTCTCTTCCCTTCTCCTTTCCCATGATTTTTTAATGAGGTGGGCAGGGGACAGAAGGAACTTTTCTTTTCTTTTTTTTAAAAAAACAATCTCTCTCGTGTGCGCCTTCGCTCCTGCACTCCTTCACTCTTGCGCATAGATGTTGACCCAAAAAACAAAAGAAAAGAAAAACCCCTTTCTCTTAAAGGGCCGCTATTGCAGTACTTGGCTATGTGTGTCCTCACCAGGCACTGTTATTGCCTGTCTCAGTGTGGCTACGAAGTTGTCCTAAGCAGTGTTAGCCAATTGTTTTCGAGGGGCCGGGGACATTTGGCTTTTATCTCCCAAAGCTGTAATCGGGGCTTCAGCAAAGCAGAGATTTCCCCCCACTCTCCCTCTCCCCCCACAGTTTCTCTCTCTTGCAAAGTGAACTGGAGAGTAAGTGCTTCCCCTGCCCTTCCCCTCCCATTTGAAAAAATAAAGTTTTGAATGCCCCTTTCAATCCCCTGCTCCAAAGTACAACTAGCTGTAAATGAGCCAAAAAAAGGCATGTCTACTCAGAAGTAAATCACATTGTGAGGGGACAGGAGGAACTATTCTTTTCTTAAAAAAAAAAAAAAATCTTGCTTGTGTGCTCCTTCGCTCTTGTGCATAGATGATGAACCAAAAAACAAAACAAAAAACCCTTTCTCTTAAAGGGCCATTTCCCCTGCATGTGCAAGGCAACACCCAGTATTACCACCATGGAGTTTAGGTGTGAGGCGGCAAAACGGAATGACTGCCATACATTTAATGAAAGTGTGCACTGTGAGTAGTGACTACGGAATGTGAATATAGCACTACTGTAGATCTGGCCCAGCATGAGGGACTGAAATACTTTTTAGAGCCCTTTTTCTCCCTAGCCTGGATCATACTTTGCAAGACCTCTGCCATAGTTAGCCATAAGTCTCAGCGCTCCATCCCTGTCCTGTACTAGTATACCCTTGTCCTGAGCTAACATATATCCAAAAATCAGTATTTTCTGCTGAATGGTGCCAAATCTTAACAGTATTTGCAAAATATGGGTAATGTGCATAGTTTAGGGCACAATCCTATCGGTGCCTAGCCCAAAGGACTCCAATCTCAGAGCCCTCTGTCTATCCTAAGGAGCAATGATGGAGGCTATTTTTGCCTCTCCACCCTCTTTTGTAGCATGCTACATTAGAGGAGGCTCTGAGTTTCCCTAAAATTCTCCTGCTGCTGGGAGTAGGGATAAGGGCTGAGAGGCCTTTGGATCCGGAAGACCCATGGCCTCTCCCCTCCCTGCCTACAGGTCCACCTCCAAAACACCCATTTCCTCCCCTTCCCAGTGGGAGAGCCACTGCAGAGCTTTCCGAGGTGGCTGGGAGTGGGTGGGGGAACATCCATCTCTGAAGTCATAGCTCTGTCTACAGCCTTAGAGGAGGAGATTGATTCACTGCATCCTACTGGCCATCAGTATGTCATCAAGGGGCCATTGGATTGCTCTCTTATTCTACTTGTGGTAAGATACCTAGAGAGCAGAATTTTAGTTTACTTTAAGTGAGTGAAAGCACTTGAATACAGTATAACTAATGTACTGAACTGTAAAGATCTTGTGTTAAAAAGTCATTACGGTAAAATAATCACACTGAAATTCTTAATTAGAAACGTGTACATGTGTCGTAATGATTCACTTTGAAACTATTTGCAAAGAGAGCTACTATTTAAATGCAAATTTAATTTATATTATGTTTTTCACGTATCCATATAATCGAAAATCAGAACTTGCACTGTACTTGGATTAGTGTCCTACTAAATACTGAGCGCTGTATTCTGTGCTTGTGGTAATCTATTGAAGCTAATGGAATTACACCAGGGAGCAACTGGGAACCATGTATCTCCTACACACTACTAAAAATAAAACATCTCTTGCATTAACTAAGAGAAAAGCAATTAACCTTTCTTAGATTCTGCATATACACTATTTTATAGATGAGAATTATAATTCTCTTTAACCCCAGCACTGTGCCTTCATCACTCAGCTAGAACTTGCATCACTTGATATTACTAATTTAGTCACAAGTGTAAATTTGGTATTTTACATACAAATGAAGCTTACGAAAATAGCGACCTTCCTAGTCACATTAATTGAGTCAATTTCCAGCGCTGTTAAATGTAATTTTCAGCAAGACAAAGATCTGGGTAGTTAGAATATACAAAGGTTTCTGTTATCAGGCTTTCAAAGTTTGGAACTCCCTAGTGTTTGTCTTAAAAAATAAGAGCTAGAAAAATGAGGCAGGATATGTTATTATCCCTTGAGCTATAATTGAAAGGAAAAACAAGAACAACTATATTATACTATGGGGAACCAAAAAGGCACTTTGCATAGTGAGATAAACAGGTAATTGGGAGTAGCTTATTATGGGTATTATGAGAAATACATGTACATTGTGATCATAACATACACAGCACAAATGTCAGGAATAATATACATTCCTTCAGTCAATAAATAATGTGGATTTCCCCAAAACCTACTTAGCTGTGCTGGTTTTTGGAGGCTCTCAATCCCTTTTCCTTTTGGGAGAACTGTCTTATTATTGATCTTTGTAAGCTGCTCTGGGAGCCTTTCTCAGCAGAAGATCAGGATAAAAACACTTCAAATAAATAAATAAATAAATAGCTTTACATGTCCAGGGCTGGCATCAAGGGTAGGCATGTTTGGGTACCTGCTGAGGGCCCACTGACAAGAGCCCCTTGGACTTGTTCCACCTCATCACCAGTGCAACCTGCTTGTTCACCTGCCTCTTGTTCTGGCCTAGACAATGGAGGTGGTGAGAAGGAGGAGCAGTAGATGCCACTGCCTACTTGTTCCCTGGCTCCCTGGTTGTCAAGCAAGCAAGTGGTAGCAGTGATGATGAGGAGACTGAGGAGTAATAGCAGCTGGTGACAGTGGTGGTGAGAAAATAGACTCGCTGAGGGAAGGGACACATTGAGGTGTCTTGCCTAAGGGCCGTCAAAAACCTGGAGCCATGTACTTTCTTCGCATATCTCTAAATTAAAATGTGTATTTGAGTACCATAATCCCTGGCTTACACTCCACACTCTTTACTCTATCTCCCTTTTTACAGACATCCATTCTGTTATGGTGCATTGCGATTCCAGAATAAAGATCCTGACCCATGTCTACTGGGTGTACATGTGCGAGAATATTCATGAGTAGACAAGGACATATAGTAACACCACAAAATCAAAATAATTCAAACTAAGCCATAAAACAAGCATATGAAAATAACTGAGAACCATGTACTTCACATTATGCTTTTGGTTAAACAGCAGACATAGTACTACTTCACGCAATGCATCATTAATTTATGGAACTCACTGTCACAAGATAGAGTGATGGACATTAGCTTAAATGGCTTTCAAAGGGGATTAGACCAGTTGATGGAGGACAACACTGTCAATGGCTATTGACTATGACAGCTGCAAAGAACCTCCACATATAGAAGCAGTAAGACACTGAATGCCAGCGACTGGGGAGCAAGATCAGGAGGGGGGGTTCTGTTTATGTCATGCTTGAGGACTTTCCAGAGATATTTGGCCAGCCACTATAGGAAGCAGGACAGTTGGACTAGATGGACCTTTGATCTGATCCAACAGAGTTTTTCTTATGTTAAGACTAGCCCTGGACTTTCCTTTGCTGATTTGTAAGTCCTCTAGAATTTACTATTCAGTGCCCCAGATTTTGAGTATTTGTGGCATTGGCAACCTATCCACTTTTCTTCAGTCATCTGCAATTTCTGCACTGTGAAATACAGTCTTCCACACTACTGTCAGCAAATTTGATAGCATGATTAATTCACTTGAGTAACAGAAGAAGTAATGCAAAGACTGATATGAGAGTTAGGAGAATGAAATGTATTCTTATGAGTCGGTAAGCTTCGCATTTCCAGGACCCTACAAGCCATTCATTATAACCATAATGTAACAAATAGAAGACTATAGACACAGATACATGATTTATTTAGTAATTGAATTCACGGATCCTAGTCTTGGGGGATGTGCCCACAACAGAGAAAACAGCTTCGTTTATTACCTTACAATAGGAGCACAAAACAACCTTGATTAGGATGGAGTGTATTGCAAATAGCCAATTGTTATTTTATTATGCACTCACACTGGGGTTTTTTTTTATTACAAATTCACACTGTTACACACTCTGCATATTAGTATGCAAAGGCAATGCTTTGAGATAAGAAATGACAGGAAGGGAGGGTCAAGGCTGTTAGGGACTTCAAAGAGGAGACTGACAGCTTTGCCCTTGATGCACTAAAAATGGGAAATGTTATCATGAAAACTGGAAGGGCAATATTGAATTCAGCAACGAATACTTTATCACCAACAGTTTCCATTGATTGGTAGTGTCAAAATCCACTTTCCTTGATAAACAGGAACATCAGTTTGCAAATACGGAGAATAGGAAACAGGGTAGTTCTTCTCAAGAAGTTATACCTAGTAGTGTCTGGCCCAGTTAGCGGGTAAGGAGAAGCCACCATGCGTAAATTTTGTGGTGGTGTCAAATGGAGAAGTTGCTCCATTCAGTTGCCTGGAGATGGTGGGGCGAGAGGGAGATTGAAAGAGGAAACAGAGACAGAGAAAGGGGCAGGGGAGAAAGAGGGACCACAGAGAGGAAAGAACAAATGAATGAACGAACAAAAAGAAAGAAGGAAAGAAAGAAAGAGGAACCGGGGGGGGGGGGTTCCAGATAGTACGAGGAAGGAAGGAAGGAAGGAAGGAAGGAAGGGGAGCCAGGGAGAGGGGGAGAGACAAACAAAGAGAGAAGAGGAACCAGAGAGAGAAGAAAAATGAGAAAAGAGCCAGGGAGGGAGAGAGTAGGTAAGACAGAAAAGGCACAAACATAGGGTGCACATTCATACACACACACACACACAGATGAAGGGGCACTCCTAACATTTTTGTGATTGGCCCCTCACCCTCCTACTGCAGTCAATTTGTGGTGGCACCCAGAGCACTTTTTCAAAATGCCAAATGTGCCCACAGTCCCAAAAAGGTTGGATACACTTGTCCTAGGACATCCCTTATGAAAGAGTACCTCAGGAATTTCCTCCAATTTCCTGCCTTCATAAGCTCTGAGTATTCTAAGTGTCTATTTACTTTCTGTTGAAGTCCACTATGGGAAAGTTTCCTGGAAATAAAACCTAGAAATTCCCTTGCTGATTCTCCATAGTTTCCCTTACATTGTCCAAACAGCAGTCTAGTCCAGAATTGCTTCAGAAGCTTAGCTTTATTTGACAAAGTATTCAGCCCTTAAAAAAAGAAGTACAACAGTCCAGTGCATCACAATGTTTAAACATAAATGAGTTATAGTTCACATAACAATGAAGAAATGTCTGGTGTATTTCATTTATTGACTGTTACCCAATCTTACATTTTGTATAGTACATTTAGGAAGCCATGCTTTCCTAGGCTTCTGAATAGGTTGGCTGCCTAGGTTGGTTGCCATGGGGTTTGATTCATGAACTCTTACAGAGCTGGCTGAAGGATGGCTTTTCACCAACTGTTATCCAATTGCCTCATTAGCTTTCATGAAACTAGTGTACAAAATGGCCCCAAATAAAGGCCTGAATGATTGTTGCAATAGAAGCAGACCATAACTTTTCTTAAGTCAATAACATGCCTCCGTAAAAAAAAAAAAACAACCCAGTGCATATAGAACTCAGATTGAAAGTCAGTGTGTGCAATATTTAATAATAAAGTTTATGCAGCAACATTTGACCACATTATTAATTGGTAAGCATTTTTGTAGGGTTACTGGTATAATATGAACGGATTTCCAGAGACGGTGTTCTAAAAGGAAGTACTTCTCAACACAGTGGATAATTAAACTATGGAATTCAGCTACCACAAGATGTAGTGATGGCCACCAGTTTGGACAGGCTTTAAAATTCATGGAGGAGAAGGCTATCAGTGGCTACTAGTCATGATAACTATATTACCTCCAGTATCAGTGGCAGTATGCCTCTCAGTGCCAGTTCTGTGGGAACATGTCTAGAGTATATTTTCCGATGATTTTATTGTTTGTATTTTTATATTGTATTTTATTGTAAAATTGTATAATTGTTGTAAACTGCCCAGAGAGCTTCGGCTATTGGGTGGTATAGAAATGAAATGAAATAAATAATAACAACAACATGATTGAGAGGGTCGTATTGCATGCTGCTACCATGATCCTACTAGAATGCCTAGGACATGGGCAGGCAACCTGGTGCCCTCCAGATATTTTGGACTGCAGTTCCCATAATCTCCAACCACTGAATGTTCTGGCTGCAGCTGATGGGAGTTGTAGTCTGAAACATCTGGAGGGAACCAGGTTGTCTATCCCTGGTCTAGGATGTCTAAGGTAACTTGTCTGGATTGCATGCAAAATTTCCATGCCAGCATCTGGCACTGGGGATCAAACTCCCCATCTACATGGAAAGATCCACATGGCAAGCCACACTAAACATTGCAGAAGGATGAAGGTTGGAACATGGCAACAGCTTCCAATGGGGAGAAGAAAATGGGCACTGTAAGTTGACCCTTAGGCAACAGAAAATTCTTATCGTAATTATTCAGCTGTATTGAGCATTATACAAATTATGTTTATAGGGCTGCAGTTTTCTTACATCCCTTGTCTGCTTAAGCTTGCTGAGATCTCTTTATTATAGCTCTTCCTGCTAGATGGGAGGCTAGTTATCTCAATAAGGGTATTCCTCCTATGTAAAATAGTAAAAAATGTTATACTACACTATTTCCTTTATGTCAACATACAAAGTAAATACCTCATTATTCAGATATGATAGAAGACAAAAGCATTTTCTTTATCAATACCATTTTCCATTCTTCGTATGTTTTGGAAATAACAGGTACCCATACAATGCAGGATGTCTGAGGGAAAACTGCACTATGAGAAAGGTTCTTAGAAAATATATGAATCATTTCTTCAAACTAGAGTTCCTAGGAGACTTTTCTTGTTTCTTGTGAAATATTATGCACTTCATGAAACCGGAAAATCAATGCTGAAAAAATATATTCTATTCATTACATTCATGCCCATGTTCATTGTGTTGTTTTCTTCTGCTGTGATTTATGCTGGGTTTTGTTTTGAACAGCTCCAGACTAATATCAGCATAATGCCTGATTTATTCTAACATCTATTATGATGAATGGAACAACAGTAAACAATTTAGGTTTCAGGAGAGACCTAATTGGAGGGAACACATGAGACACACAGTGAAGTGTCATGAGGGGTTTTGTGCTTTCTCTCAGCAGATACTTCTAAATCATTTAACAGAGATGTGATAATGCAGAGATGCTGAAAACCAAATCAGAAGTCTTCCCCAAACTCTCAACTTAAATGACACTCCAAATTCTACTGACCAGAACTTCATCTGAGACCATGATTTAGCTCCAGGTTTGGCTTTCAAGGCTAAGGAAGCATGGAATAGGTGAAGTAATGACAGAAGGTGCCTTTGAGAATATGTGGAGTGTTTTTCATTAGGACCAGCATCAACATGTGGCATTGTCAGGGAGCTGCTGGTGCCCAATCCAGCCCATTGCTGGTGCCTGCCTTGGTCCCCCTGGCAGCTGGGCAGCTGCCATTTAAATTCTTCACAATGCCTAGAGCAGAGGTGGGGAATGGGTGGCCTTCCAGATATTGATGGACTCCCATCAGCAGTAGTCAGCACAACAAATGGTGAAGGATGATTAGACTTACGGTCCAGCAACATCTGGAAGGCCTCACATTCCCCATCCTTTAAAAAAATCCTTTTTCTTTGCAATACAACAATAACAACAACAACAGCACAACAATAACAAAAAAGCAACAAAAAAGGGGGGAATTCATATCATAAAACATTATGATATAAACATAGTTAACATCATAAAACATCGTTAACATCTCTCTTGATATGGGGGGGAACAAAGATGGGTGAGGTGAAAGGATTTAACATTTCCATTTCAAATATATACATTAATATAAGCAGTCGATATATCTAAATAAGCCCCCAATTGACAATTGTAGGAGATATGCTCAAATGTAGCAAGAGCAGTGAGATCTTCAGTCCATCGAGTGACAGGAGGTGGGTGTTTTTCCTTCCAAGCTTGAAGTATAAGTCTCTTTGCAACTGTGAGGCCTCTCAATTTCCCCTTTGCTGTCCATCTGTTAATCCCCACCACATCACCGGGATGTAACTTAAAAGCATGTGTGCACCTGCTATTTTCCCACTCCATGAGGGGAAATGAAACTCACAAATACCCCTTCCCATCAAGAGATATTTGGGCCTTCAGGCTTCAACCTAACTCAAGCCTGGGTAGGCCTCAATCCTTCACGCACCCCAACCAGCATTGCAAATGGTGAAGGATGATGGGAGTTACAGTCCAACAACATTTGGAAGGCCACACATTTCTTATCTTTGCCCTAGAGTGACACTACGTTGGGAGCACTGTGGGAAATTAAAATGGCATCTGCTCAGAACCAGTTGAAGCTGTGCTGCCTCCACCACCAAGCGGGGGCCCATCTGGCATAAGACAGGAACCTAATGGTTTGACTTAGCTAGTTTGAACTGTGCATTCTCAAAGGTTGAAGCCCTCTTCACTCAGGCACAGAAAAGCACAAGGATGTGCAATGTTGGCTTGTCCAATTGCCAGCAGTATGAGGCCTCTGGACTTTCCAGACATGGTATCAATACCAGGAGACTGGATTTCAACCCTTCCCTATTCAATAGAACAATATCTTCTACCAACTATGCTTCTGTCCTGCCTTTGTGCCCAAGCTGATCTCAGGGATTCCTGTGTTCAAAAATGCTAGAATTCAGGATGGATGAATCTGTCAAGTTAGATTTTACTTGTTTTCTTATTTTTCCGAAGTTAAATTCTTTCTGTCCCATTCCCATTTCAGGCTGGTTTTTTTTCTTTCTTTTTTTTAAATTCTGCATGAAAATCCATACCCATTTCTCAAAATTGTGTATGCATTTTTCAAACTAAACTCATATTTTGCAGGTGATTTCCCCCTAAGATAAGTGTTCCTCTGAGCACTTCTCTGTAAAATACACATTTTTTTCTGTACTGTAGCTACTTTTTTGATATGCAAACCTTGACCAGAAACCAGACAAGTGTGGATAGCAAAGTTTAACTGTGTTCCAGTTTGTGTCTGAGTCTGGGTAGTGTGGATATGATAAGTTTGCATAGAAATACAAACTCCACAAATTTCTTCCCCATCCCTAGGCAGAATGGGCATGCCAAACATTGCACTACTGGCAATATTTTCCAGGTTTTCTTTTTCTCCCCCTTTGGATTACTGAATAGAGGGATTGTACTCACCCTCACCGTAATGGCTCCCCAATGACTGTTCTGGCATGCATCCATAATTACATGATTTTAAATCTTATTAATGTGAATTTCAAAAGAATTCACCTTTGCTTTTTTGTTTCTATACGTTTTCCCCACTGCTAGGAGCTTGGTAGCTGAGAGGCAGGGTATAATCTCATTAAAATTTAAGGAGCATTGTATATGCATCATTATATTAAAGCAGAAGTATAATTCAATTTATTTTAATTGCCAAAGGTCTCTTATATTAGCAAATTCAGTCTGTGAGGCCCACTCAGCCAAGTGTGCAGGAGCAGGTGGGGTTCTGTTCTTTTACATCTCTTGTTGCAGAACTGGGCCAGGCGCCTCTCTTCTTCAACAGATTTACAGATTCACAAACACAGAAAGGACCAAGTGTCCATCTAGTCTCTTGATTTATCCCCAGCTCAGAAAGTAAGAGCTGTAAGTAGAAAGCAGATGTAATGCAGAAAGATACATGAAGAACAAATTGTTCCAAGTGACTCTCGAAAGCCAAGTCACGTACTGCATGGGAAATTGAAACCTAGCGATGCTTGAAGAATTTGATCTTTGTAAATTCCAATAGGAATTGACCTGATCCGCAGTTCCTGGATTATTTGCATATTGGAACATTACTTACCTACTGACTGTTACCTTCCTGAGTGTTCCAACATAGTTTTTGGCTCAAAAGGGTATCAAAAATACATTTAAAATATATATGTTGTGAGAGCATATGTTTAGAAATACTTTGAGAGAAAATATGCTTAAAATATGCATTCCAATTAAAACACACACACACACAAACAAAGGTAGCCATGTTGGTCATAAGAAACATTCCAAAATTGATATTAGGGCAATACCTTTATTAAGTTAACCAAAAATATCACAAAATAGTGTGAAAGATTTTGAGTTCTCCAGAACTCTTCATCAGGCTAGATGGAAAACAAGGCAGGGAGTGGGGAGGGAAAAAATGGCTGGTGTTGAAGCCATGGAGTCTACATTCAGTGACAGTCTTAAGACAGAATGTGGGAAGGCATTCAAAGTAGGTTCTATTAGGTGTTGTAATGGTTTCTGGTTGCACCTAGGTGTGTCCCTCAGATTGTTGGGATGAAGAAACAAAAATGGTTGTTTCCCCACTTTTGAAAATATAAATTCCAGCTGTTACTGAGGTCTGTCTCTATCCTTAGGCAAAAACAGACAGGTTCTGTTGTAGGTAGAAAACAGGTAGAGAGAAACTAGAGTGTTTACATTAACAAAGCATGAGATAATTTTATGTGGTGTACTAGGTAAAAAAATTCAATATAAATTTTCATGCACTTCTTTATGCCAATTAAATGTGGAAACAGGGCAGGATGGACATGAGTAGAAACAAAACAAAACCATGTGAATGTGACATGCACTAGAAATAGATTGATTAATCCATCTCTAGTGACCCCCTCCCCACTTGAAATAACTGTCCAACTCAGCCCCAGATCAAACCTTGAACATGCCCCATGTCACCATCAGAGGAAATAAAATTGAGTGAGTCTTCACACATCCTTTTGGCTAGGTTCAGTTACTGAGTTCAGTCCTGTACTAAACTGAGTTGCCATCCAGAGGGCTGGCTTGCCAGGAAGAAAAAGGTAACAATGCTACTGTGCTTCTCGGCTCTCTCTTCTGAGTCAGTGGCTTATCAGGGGATTTCTACAGTTGTCTTTTTCTGGTACCCAGTTCAGCAAGCAAAAGCTGCCTTCCCCCATTGCATCCTTCTGAACCGCTCACCAATGCAGTAGAATGATTCCTTCAGCAAAACACGGCACATCTTGTATCTGCCTTGAAACTCACACTTGAAAAATGATACTGTCCAGTATAAAAGATAATCTCATACGTTGGTGGTGCCCTCTTACTTGGGTTTACTCGGAATGGAAGTTCATGCATTCAATATCGTGGCTTCTTTCAGAATATTAAATTTTATGTGGTAAATGTTTTCCTTGAACATTTGGCCATATTCTTAACTGGTGTGTATTTTAATAGGGTTACCAACTTTCTCAGAGTGACACCAATGAATTCCCAAGTGATCGTTTTCCAGCAGTGAAGACAAGACAAAATATTTGAAGCGTATAGTCTCATTTATCAGCAGAAGGAAACTTGTAATTATGCTGCCAAAGTCTAGAAAATGTTTTCCCCAAAAGTGTTGAGTTTGCCTAACACAAGGAGCTATTTTCATTGAGAATATCTGCCCGAGATTTCCTTTCAAAAGCAAAATAAATACTTAGTTTAGAAGGGAAACACACCCTAATTTAGAAGCAAGTGATCCATTCACTGTTTCTTTAAAATGAAAAAATAATCTGTTTTAGAAAGATTTTGTTTGTCTCTGTGTTGGGCAAGCTGGCTACCCAAAACCCGGCTGCTTTTCAGATTGGCAAATCAACTAATCCCTGTAAAATACATGTTGTATTGAATGAATAATTGACTACAGGTGCAAGGAATTAAATATCCATCTTTGCAGCCTGAGGAATAAAATAAAGAGAAAAGGCTTCTCTTCACAGGCAATAATCATTTGGAAGCTACTTTTCATGAAACATTCTGATAACCTTGCCAAAAAAAGAAGAAAAAAAGAGGGCTTCCCTATAGCAGTGATGTTCTAGAATGGAAAATATTATTGAACATCTTACAGCAAGATTTTAAAAGGAAACCAAGAGATGTGGATCTAGACAAGGTTAAAGAAGGAAAGATCAAGCAAACCTCCTGTCAGATACTGGCAGTTTTCTTAAAAACAACAAGAAGCAAAACCCTTATTGAACTGCACAGTTCAGGTGATGAGCTTCCATTGTCCTTAAGAAGATATATGCATTACTGAGCAAATATCTGCAGCTAACATTTATTATTGATCATGTAAGTGTAGGAGTAGAATAACAATATCATTTCTTGATAAATAAGAGATATCCCCCCACCACACACAATATTTGCCAGTTAAAAAAAGAAGAAGGAATATTTACGTACTTTAAGGAAGAGAATAGCTCCTTTATATGGTCTGGAAAACAGCACTTTTATGGCCAAGGCATTTGTCTACCTTACTGGCCTAGCACAGGGGTGGGGTCCCTTTTGCCCTGCAGATGTTGCTGGATTCCAAACCCCAGTCAGCATGATCAAGAATAAGGGATGATGGGAATTGTAGTTCAATAGCATCTGGAGACCACAGATTCCTCATCCCTGGTATGATTCTTTCTCACTTGTGAGAGTCCCAGGTAGGGATATATGAGAATTTCGTTTTTGCTTGTAAAACATGCAAACATGCCTTGTTCGATGCACCAAAGGAAAACACTACGTTGCATCGGGGGCCTTCCTCCGACAGCCACCTCCATGTGAGGCTCTTAGGGCGGCAACAAGGGGGAGGGCCTTTTCTGTGGTAGCCCCCCAACTGTGGAACAAGCTTCCCCCTGAGGCCCACCTGGCACCAACTCTATATATCTTTCTGGTGCCAGGTTAAGACTGCCCTCTACATTGAGGCTTTTAATAATTAAATGGTATAAGGCAGGATGGTAAATTGGTCTTAGCGGTTGTGTTTTATTGTTTTAGTGATGTTTTTAACATTGGTTTTAAAATTTTCTAATGTTTTTATTGTTTATATTTTTAACTGTATTTTATTGTATTTTTAACTGCTTGTTGTACACCGCCCAGAGAGCTTCGGCTATTGGGCAGTATAGAAAATGAAATAAATAAATAAACACGAGTCCGTGTCCACCAAAAATATTCACAAATTTTATGTATTTATTTATCTATTTATTGATTTAATACATTTTTATACCACCCAATAGCCAAAGCTCTCTGGGCAGTTTACAACAGTTAAAACCATAAAATACAATATAATGTAAATATAAAATTTAAAACCACAGATTAAAAAACAAACATCAAAGCTAGCAGCAGCAGTTCAACTTACAATAACAGAGTTAAAACAACTACAAGATTAAAATGATTAAAATGCCTGGGAAAATAGAAAGGTCCTTTACCTGGCACCGAAAAGAGTACAATGTAGGCACCAGGCGAGCCTCTTTGGGGAGCTCATTCCACAACCGGGTTGCCACAGCAGAAAAGGCCCTCCTCCTAGTAGCCACCTGCCTCACTTCCTTTGGCAGGGGCTCTAGGAGAAGAACCGCTGAAGAAGATCTTAGTTTCTGGGCAGGTACATACTAGGGGAAGATGATCCTTCAGATACCCTGGCCCCAAGCCATTTAGGGCTTTGAATGTTAGCACTAGCACTTTGAATTGGGCCCAGAAACAGTTTGGCAGCCACTGCAGATGGGAAAACACTGGCATAATATGTTCACGTCCCGTTAATAATTTCGCCGTATTTTGGACCAGCTGAAGTTTCTGGACCATTTTCAAAGGCAGCCCCACGTATAATGCATTGCAGTAATCCAAACGAGAGGTTACCAGAGTATGGATAACTGTAGCTAGGCTATCTCTGTCCAGATAAGGACATACAGTAATACCTTGGATTGCAAGTAACTTGGTTTGAGAGCGTTTTGCAAGACAAGCAAATTTTTAAATATTTATTAAAACATTTTTTACTTGATATACAAGCGATGTCTTGCAATACAAGTACTGTAGTACAGCTTAAATTAAAAATCTCTGTACAGATTTTTTTTGCGGGGATTTCATTTTGATATAAGAGTGTTTTGGATTACAGGCACGTTTCCGGAACGAATTATGCTCTCAGTCCAAGGCATGACTGTAGTTGGTATATCAGCCTAAACTGATAAAAGGTGCTCCGTGTCACTGAGTTCACCTGTGCCTCGAGTGACAGTTGTGGATCCAAGAGCACCCCCAAACTACGAACCTGATCCTCCAGGGGAAGTGCAACCCCATCCAGAACTGGTTGAATATCACTTAGCCGGGCAGATGAACCACCCACTAACAGTACCTCCGTCTAATCTGGATTGAGTCTCAGTTTATTAGCCCTCATCCAGTCCATCACCGTGCCCAGGCACTGATTCAGAACAGCCACTGCCTCACCTGGATTAGATTAAAAGGAGAGATAGAGCTGGGTGTCATCTGCATATTGATGACACCTCAGCCCACACCTCCGGATAACCTCTCCCAGTGGTTTCATGTAGATGTTAAACAGCTACATGGGGAATAAAACAGAGCCCTGTAGCAATTTCCAAACACGTGTTTGCATTTGTCCTGTTCCTGATGCCAAGTTTGATTAGTGCAAATTTCCTAATTTGCACAAATTTCCCCAGTAGACTCAATCACCCTTGCTTTAGTCTATGGAGGAAATTGTGCAAGTTTCGGGAGATTTACACAAATCTCCCTTTTGATCACTACTTGATTTGTGCAAACCTCCCATTCACGCAGAGAGCACTGATTGCAAATGTAAATGGGAACCGGGCACAACGCAGCAGTGAGACGATGTTTGGAGAATCCTAGTGATCGTGAACTTTGCTTGTTTGCCCAGCCCGCCCTAGGTTCAGATCCCAGACTAGCCCTGGCTAAGGGGTATTGGGTGGCTGTGCCTTATGCCAGTGTTCTCCAGCCTTAGGTCCCCAGATGTTTTTGGCCTACAACTTCCAGCATGCCCCAGCCAGCTATGCTGGCTGGGGCATGCTGGGAGTTGTAGGCCAAAAACATCTGGGGACCTAAGGCTGGAGAACACTGCCTTATGCAGAGGGACCTTAGCTCAGTGGTATGGCACATGTTTTGCATCCAGAAGGCTCACTTTTAATATCTGGATGCCCAGTTAAAAGGATCAGGTAACATGTGATGGGAATGACCTCTGGCTGAGCCACTGCCACTGAGCCACTGGAGGGCCACTGCCAGTCAAAGCAAACAATACTGGGCTAGATGGACAAATAGTCTGACCTGTACATCCACTCTGGATTTTACTCCAAACTTTTAAAGAGCTATCCATGGTGCCGAGCCTATTTTGGGGGTGGGGTTCAGCACCACGGACACTTCCTTAAAAGTTTGGAGTAAAATCCAGAGTGGACACACACAGCCCCGGTGACATTGGAGCCATCAGCCTCCTCCACTGGGTACACCTCAGTTTCCTGTGTTCCTATGGATCTGCTAGAAAGGGAACATCTACTTGAATATTGGATTTTAAATATATTTCCTAAATCAATACTTAACATGTTGGGGGGGGAGGGTTGGATGGAAAATGACTCCATGGGTTGGTTCCAGTGTCTGCCTTCAGTGAGAGCAAAGGCTCCACTTGCAGAAGGTCCCCCTACCCAATTTTGAGGGATCCTTCCCTGCCCCTCCCACATCACAGCTCGGCCCATTCAGTCCTGACTCTCTGTATAGCATTTTCAGTGGACTGGAGGGACTGCCGTGTCAAGGAGGAGGAGGTGGGAAAGTCCACTGGCATCAGCACAGTTGCTGCAGCATTAATCTGGATCCAACACTGTATAAAGAAATATAATGCTGTGCAGATATCTGAAGCATTATATGGAGAGGATTCTATTAATCATATCCCCATTTTAGTATCGGTTTAATTCTCCCCCTTGCATATCAAACTAAGGGTGCAATCCTATGAATGTTTAGACAGAAAAAAGTCCCACAGCTCCCAGCATTCCTGGGAGCTGGAATGCTCCCGGGAACGCTGGGAGCATGGCTGGCTGGGGAATGCTGAGAGTTGTAGGACTTTTTTCAGTTGAAACATGCATAGGATTGCACCCTAAATATATTTCCTCTCTTTTTACTTGTGTTGCTAATTCTGCCACATGAGAGCAAGAAAAGTCTAAAAGAAGTTTCACAGGGGGTACAAAAGATGGATTCAGTTCCCAGCTGGCTTCTTGTCCTGTGTTTATAGAGTCAAAGAAGAAAATCACTGGAATAGCAGAAGAAGAAGAAAAAGAAAAGAGAAGAAAAACAAAGCAAACAAGCAAGAGAAATTAGCAGATTTCTGTATAGACAGAATTATTGATGGAAAAATAATTGAGTATTGACTATTTAGATGAAATTCCATCTCTGGTAGAAGGGAGAACTGTGAATTTCATTGTTTTCTTATTTTCCACACTCCAAGGAGTTTATCCTCTGATCAGATTGCCAAACATTTACATGCAGTCCTTCCATTAGTGCTAATGGGAGCCAGACATGCTAATCTTCTCAATAAATTCCAACTGAGCTATGTGCATGATAAATGCCACATGCTGAGTTAGTTTAAGAGACCCATAGGTATACAGCAATGGCATCCTTATTAACTCTTCTGCTGTTGACTGTAACTTTGAAAAACACACACACACCTCTATATCCTTGAATTAGGAAGGCATGTTGCTTGCTGTCTTACCTCCTGTGTTGTTGTTTCAGGTGAATTCCATTGAGCAAGTTCATGCATAACGTCATGTTGACCGATTAATCATCTCCATCAAAGCATATCTTGAGAGGATGTTCAATAACACAATTTCTAGCTAATTAGATCAACAGACATTTCCTCTAATATTTATGGATCTCCACATGCAAAACATACTCTACGCTTGTAAACGTTAGCAGGAAATACGGCTTATCATTTTAGCATGCATACTGTTTAAGTGTAATAGTTCCTTACCAATTTTAGTGTTTTTGTAACAGTGGGGCAACTTTCCATCCGGAATGGATTAGAAATAGGGTTGGAGGGTGTCTTGTAGGTCATCTAGTCCACTCCCCTGTACTAGGTGCTTGCAAGCCCCGCTCCAACTCTTTGATGCAGAACATGCATAGCTAGAGCATCCGCAACAGATATCTGTTTAGCACATCCTTCCTGGTAATTGGTTCCATTGCAAATCTGCTCTTACCATTAAGAAGTTTCTCCTAATAGTGAACTGAAATCCAGCTTCCTGTAACTTAAGCCCATTAGATCTAGCCTTGACATCTGGGCCATCTTTGCCTTCTTCAATGTGACAGCTCTTCAGGTATTTGAAGAGTGCTACCATGTCCCCAAACACACACATCCCAGTCTTCTCTTATCCATGCTAAACATATCCAGTTCCTTCATTATTTTCTTATAGGACTTGTTTTCCATCTTTGTTGCCCTCCTCTGAACCCATTCCAATTTGTCTACACCCTTCTTAACCCATTCCAATTTGTCTATACACTTCTGAAGCAATCAGAACAGGGCCCAGTACTCTAGACTGATTCTTGGTGGACTACTACTGCCCTAAGGTTTCTTAACAAAAATGGTGGCAAGAGTATGGAAGCTAACATATGGATGTCCCATTTGCAAGGTAATCCTGCAAGGTGGGTGGGGGGAGTAGCTGGGGGAGACATTTTCAGGGGAAACATGGCTGGTGGGACAAGGTTTAAACACTTCCACCCTTTTTCCACTGCAAAGCACCCCCCCTTTTTTTAAATGAGGAAGGGGTTCTCAAGCGACCCTTACCGTACATACAGCTGAAGTGAAACGTGCAGTTTGGGTCTGATTATCGTCTCTCCCAGGGGTTTTTGCTTGGTGCCATCTTTGTTGTCTTATCAGTGTGAGATGAAAGCCTTTTTATTTGCTGAGGTCTTTTAGCATTTTGTATGGAACTGTGGTTTTATGATGGCATGTTGTTATACTTTTCTGCTTTGTCCTGTTTTATTCTGATTTATTTGTAATCCTATTGTAATTGATATGGCGGGGTTTTGTTTGTTTGTTTTATAGCCAGATTTTGTAAGCTGCTCTGAAAGTCTTAACTGAAGAGTGGCCAATAAGTATCCAACTAACTAGCTAACTAACTAACAGGCAGCATGATCCAATGTGTCTGCTCGTAACCCGCCGAACTCAGAGGATTACAGGCATCTTATCAAGGGTGGAAGGAGCATGGAGGCGAAGGTTGCCTCTGTGCTTCTCCCACCCTGCAAAAGACTTAGACAGATGATTTCAGATGTCTACGTCTTTTCCACCAGCTTGCAGGGAGGACAGGCTGAGGCAGGCTCTGCTGGGATACACTGTTGGTCTCCTGACCTCAGAGCTGCAGCTGTTGCAGGAAGAACAGTGCTGGAAGTGACTGTGGAGGGAAGGTGCTCCGAGGCTGGAGTCCCAGCTCTGACCCTGGAGCGCATTCTGGAGGTTGGAGCTGGGACTCTAACCTCTCCTATGGCTATCCAGACAGCATCTAGCAGCCATAGGATTGCACCCTAACTAACTAACTAACTAACTAACTAGGGGCACAATCCTATGCATCCTAGTAAAAAGTCCTACAACTCCCAGCATTCCCCAGCCAGCATGTGCCCTAACTAACTAAAATAAATGTTGCGGATGATCAGGTGAGGCTGAGAGAGGATGCCTTGCTTGAGGGCACCTAGCGACTTCATAGCAGAGATGAGATTTGAATCAGGGGCTTTCAGGTGCTTAGCTTGGTCTTTTAGGCATAACGTTTTCTCCTAAAGCTATGCTGACATGGGACAGAGTCAAGCTAACCATGATGTCTATGTAGGGTGGCTATTGTCCTACCTTATAGAGGATAGTCCTCTCTTTCAAGGGCAGTTAGAGAACAATCTCCATTTGAACGTGTTCTCCATTTGAAGGACTGCCCAGTCCAAGTCTGGTTTACAGATAAAACCATATGAGGAGAGCGCAGGGGGCCTGGAAGTTGCCCATCAACAGCTGGTACCTGGGCAGCAGACTGAGCAGGCAGGCACACAGGTCACCTGGTCACAGTCTTCCCCATGATAGTGAGATATATTGCATTTATTTTTAAATTATTGTAATTATTTCTGAATTTGCATTTATACATACAAGTGAGCATGTCCAAATTTTATGCAAATCCATGTCTTCTTTTGTTCTTTTTGAGAGGTTTTTCATTTCCTCTTTTCTGGCAATGTGTAAGTGGCCACCCTATGCCTGTTGTACCTTGTGGTTCATGTGCTGCCCCAAGCACCACTCCAAACCTGATGTAAACATTACCCTGTGCTTCCATACGGACACAGCTTTAGACTGCAGAGCAGTTTATAAAAATGTACATCAACAGATGGTTTGGGACAAAGTACAGATCTGCCTCTCTGAGGAATTAATGAGCTCTATTTTAATTCCAATTTGGGGTAACGTTCTGACATGCTGTGTGGGCCAAAAAAAATAAGCTTGTCTGAAACTATTTTTCTCATAATACTTTATTTGCCTGTCAAATGTGTGTGACTGTGAGTTTTCTTCTGAACACCAGTTGAATCAGCAAGGATCCATTCTTTCTAGTCCTCCTCAATCTCTCAGCGGCTTTTGATACTGTTGACCACGGATCCTCCTGGTCCGCCTGGAGGGGTTGGGCGTGGGAGGCACTGTATTGCAGTGGTTCCGGACCTTCCTCTCTGGAAGGTACCAGAGGGTAGTTCTTGGGGAGGAGGCTTCGGACCCTCGGCCGCTCAGTTGTGGGGTGCCGCAGGGTTCCATCCTCTCCCCAATGTTATTTAACATCTATCTAAAGCTGCTGGGAGCTATCATCAGGAAGTTTGGGGTGCAGTGTCATCAGTATGCGGATGACATGCAGCTCTACCTCTCTTTCAAGTCCTCACCAAGGTTGGCCGTTGAGACCCTGTCCAAGTGCCTGGAGTCAGTGGGTGGCTGGATGGGAAGGAACATGCTGAAGCTGAACCCCGACAAGACCGAGGTACTTCTGGTGGGGGACAAGGGGAGCCTAGGGGATGTTGACCTGGTGCTGAATGGGGTACATCTGCCCCTGAAGGACCAGGTCCGCAGCTTGGGGGTCATTCTAGACTCCCAGCTGTCCATGGAGGGTCAAGTGTCAGCTGTGAGCCGGGCGGCGCTGTATCAACTCCATCTGATACGGCAGCTGCGCCCCTACCTTCCTAATCACCTGCTCCCATCAGTGGTTCATGCCTTGGTCTCCTCTCGCCTAGACTACTGTAATGCGCTCTATGTGGGGTTACCCTGGAAGACGGTTCGGAAGCTTCAGCTGGTACAGAACATGGCGGCTCTCCTGGTTAAAGGCAGCCGCCGGCGGGATCACATCATGCCAGTGCTCAAGGAGCTGCACTGGCTACCAGTTGCTTGCCAAGCCAAATTCAAGGTGTTGGTTTTGACCTTTAAAACCCTACACGGCTCCGGTCCAGTTTATCTCAAGGAGCGTCTCCAGCAACACCAAGTAGGCCGCTCAACGAGATCTGCCACAGACGGCCTTCTCCTTGCCCCTTCAGCCAGAGCAGCTAGACTGGTGGGGATTAGGAAGAGGGCCTTTTCTGTGGTGGCCCCCATACTGTGGAACTCCCTCCCTAGTGACATCCGCCATGCCCCCTCTCTGTTGAGCTTCCGCCACTCACTAAAAACATGGTTATTCAGGCGGGAATATGGGGTGGGATAAGATTTTAAAAGTTATACTGTTTTAAATGTATTTTATATCATGTATTTTAAACCGGTTTGCCGGCCAGATGGGCGATTCAGAAATACAATAAATAAATAAATAAATAAATAAATAAATTCAACCTTCTTGATTAACTGGGGTGAAATATTTAGAGAAATTGGAAATTCTGGCAGGATAAAATGAGGTGTGGGGTATACACTGCCTTGGTGGAAAGGTAGGATAAAAATGTAATAAATAAATAAATAAATAAATAAATTCCAGGAGACGGTAACTCAGTCAATGACAGACAAAACCATGGTCCTGTCAGTTTTGCTTTCTTTCACCATCAATACTTCTGTTTTGCCTGAATTAGACTTCAGTTTGTTAGCCCTCTTGGACCCTATGGCTGTGGTCAGGCATTTATTCAAGGAATCTACCTCTGATCCTAAACGGGATGTCATTGGCTAGGTGTCATCTGCATATTGATGACAGCATTCTAGCAATCTCTTTCTTGCATATGGATTTTTAAAAAGAACAGATGAGCCCTTGCAATATTCTATAGGCCAAAGCCCATGAAGCAAAGTAGCAGTCCACCATGCTCTACCTTCCGGCACCATCCCATTAGCTAGAATGTTTGCTTGTATGTCCCAGTTCATCACAACAATTGACCATGAATGAGCACAGTAAGAACCTGACAATGTTGCCATTCTCATCCACTTTTATTGTACAGTGCCTGTAAATTACAAAATGCTTACTTTGATCAGCTTATTCCTGATGATGATTGCAAACTCTCCATGCCATCTAGTCTCGCTACGGCTGTTTACAGAGCTTCTGTTCAAATGTATACAATGCAAGCACCTGAGTATTGCCTAGTTACGCTAAATGAAAATCATTTCTGCAGGAGATAGGAGCCGGTTATTATTTACAAGAGTTTTTGAAACTGTAAGTTTTTATTATGCTGCATTCATGGGGTGTGACGCTTCAGATGGAAAAATACACAGTTGATCAGGCACTGAAACATTGTGTTAAACTCTTACTTCCTCTAATAAGTAAGGGAATGTGTAAGTAAAAGCGCAGCATGTTTCCTTTTATTGCTTATATTAATGAAGGGGATCATAGGGGTCCAACATGGGTGAGTGTCTGACAAACAGCAATCATTTGCATTCAAACAAAGTCACCCTAGAGCAGTGCTTCTCAATTATTTTCTGTCATGCCCCCCCTAGGAAGAAGAAAACATTTCGCGCCCCCCGCGCGACTGTAAATAGTATCATTTGTCTATAAAATTGTTATAAGTACACCTCTGCATAACACTGTATCCTTATTAACGTATAAGAGAATAAAAAAAGAAAGAAATGTGGATCAATTTACAACAAAGAATAGCTTTATTAACTGTAGCAGAAAAGATTTAAAGGGTCTAAAAGTCACACGGGCGGGTTTGGCCAATCAGGCGAGCCCCCCTTTACGGAGCCTCGCGCCCCCCCAGGGGGGCCCGCCCCACTATTTGAGAAGCACTGCCCTAGAGAGGCTTTCTCTTTTATGATGCCTTTTGTGAAGCTGGAAACTATATCACCTGGAGATATTGCCACTGCACTTTTAACAGACCGAAGAGAAGGAAAATTCAGTCCATTGTAACCTGACAAACTTTCCCAGCCTATTCAGGACCGGCCCAAGACATTTTGCTGCTTGAGGGATGGCAGTAAATAACACCTCCGCCAACTGAATATGCATAGTACCCATGGTTGGTCAAGTTATTTTGGCACTGAAGCAGAAAATTCCACAAGTGCTTCTCCCTCCATGACAAAAAAAAAGAGAAAAGAGTACTGCTAGATTAAAAGCGCAATCCTATGTGAGTTTAGACGGCATAGCTGGCTGGGGCATGCTAGAAGTTGCAGGCCTTTTTTCTGTCTAAACTTGCATAGGATTGTGCCCTAAATAACTGACCATTTGCTGCCCTTTCAAATTAGCTGCCCGAGGCAGCTGCTGCCTAATGGTAGGGCCAGGCCAGAGCCTATCATAACATAATTGACATCATACTTTTAAAAATGTGGGTCGTTTTCACAAGTGCCTGGGAGAATGGTCTTTTTGGGGTGGGGGTGGAGTAGTAGCTTAAAAAAAAACAAAAAACAAAAAAACCCAACAACTTGTCAATATGTTGTCTAATGTGGAAAATAATTTCAAATTTGAATTGTCACCTGTCTGGCAACTTAATTTAAATGACCCCATGGATGTCTTCCTCTCCCAAGCTATGAAATGGTAGTGGTTGTTAGTTTGAAAACAATGCTTTGTGAACATAATATAGGTGAGTGTGTGATATTATTGCAGACAGGCCTGGCACAAGATATTGCACAGCCCGAAGTGGACCAGCTGCCGCTGCCAGCGGCCCCCCACCCCTGACCTGCTGACTGCTCCCCTCTTTAACGTTTTATGTCGGTTTTCCTGCTTTGTTAGTGGCAGAAGAGTGGGCACTTCCTGAATTGTAGAGGACATTCTATCCTGAATGCCACACGCTAAAGAAGGGGTTCTTTCTCAGAGTGAGGTATGGGTGCCATAGGAGCACTGCTGGCCCTTTCCCTGCAGCAGCAAATACTGTTTAAAGGTTGGTAGTGGAGGGCTGGCGGCACAGTAGGGATGGTGAAGGCTGCAGCGGTGATGTGCAGTGCAGCCCTGCAGGCGGCAGATGGAGTTTTGTGATCCGCCCCCCCTCCCGGTCCACCATCTGAGCCATGTGCCTTATGACAGGCTGGCCCTGAGCAGAGATGCACAAAATTCAAATAACAATTTCTGTACCTCCTGTGGAAATGTCCTAATAATTTCTCAGAGTATGAATGTTGATGAACATGTGAACAGGTTGACTGGAAGACGTCAGGGTTGCCTCAATCTTTCCTCATCTACCTTGAGACCCAAATCTGTTTCCTCTTCTTCTTCCCAACCTGGAAATTTCCCATGCTTTCCTTATTTTCAGTACCACTTTGTACGGATACACATAGATTTCTTACGATGGTAGAACTATTATTTCAAAAGTTCTTTGACTGGAGCATGATGCATTCACTGTCTCTTATGAACTTAGTGCACTTCTCCAGAAATATAACTGGGAGCAGTTAAAATTCCTGTTTATTTTTAGCATGGTATTTGGGAAACAAGAACCCAGAAGAAACTCTGAGGGATTTTCTCCTTCTTCTGTTCTCCCCACCCACCCCCCCAGCAACTTTGATGAAGAGCTGCCAGTATTTTCACTGTGTAAAATAATAGGGAAAGATGAGTGAAGCAGAAAATGGAGAGAAGCTGCTTCTTGAACAGAATAAACAAAATGACAGAGCTGAATTGAACATGTCATCCGATAAGTGTCTATATCTCATCCCTCAAAGTTATTCAAGTGTCTGCACACAAATCAGTCAGAATAAAGGATCACAAAATGTGTCTGACATTCCTAGCGCTGGGTTGTGGGATGCTTTATGAGCTTTAAGTCCATCAAAATTACCCTCTGGTTTGAATAAGAGGATTTAGTTCTTTTTAAAAAACATCTTGGACATGTTTTCCTTGGAAATGTGTTGACTCTTTCCATGCTAAATAATGATAAATAAATAATGTATAGGCTTCATCAAATAAAAATGAATCATCTCATTTAAACAGAGCAACAAAGTCTGTGATGATTTAATTAAAAAATGGTTACTTAAGATCCTCAGTGACACTGGGTTGCTCCAAACTTAGTCATACTTATACTGTAGTAGACCCACTGAAATCAATGGGGCTTATGTTAGTCATGGCTAACTTAAGTCACATTGATTTCAGTGGTTCTACCCTAAGTATAGATGCTTCCAGACTAGGCTTTCATTATGCCATTGCCCTGCCTCATTCATGGGAGTTGAGTTGATATCATTTCCTCTGATATAACCCTCTTGTGTTTTCCCACCACTTGTTATGCCTTTTTCCTTACACAGAAAATCCATTAATGGGGGGGGGGGAGATGGAGTGGCTACACAATGCTTTCTGGTTGTTAGTGCTAGGAGCCCTGCATCTGGAAGCACTCTATGACTAAGTCTGGAACCAATCCATTGTTTGCTGTAAATTACATATTTCAAGGTTTTCAGTGGTAAACTACATGGTTCAGTAATGCTGCAGTAACAATTAGACTTGCTACCAAAGTGAGATTCTAAGGGTTGTATCCAAAAGGTCCTATTCATTTCCATGAATCTACTGTAAGCAGGACTAACACTGGATACAAGTCTATGTAACGCCCAAATTCTGGAAGATAACAGAATGACATGCATCATGTTTTCAGTGAAACCACCACACATTTAACCAGCACTGAGACGTTTTGGTTGTTGCCAGGCTTCCATCAATGAGCATTTTTATGCATTTTTTCAATGTAATTCTATTATTGCAACAGCAGAGTGATAATGCCCACTTCCAACATTTGGTGAGGGCTTTTAGACATTCCTATTGTGATATGTCTGCGGCTCCAGTTCTGTGGCCCAGTGGGAAAAAACAGCAGCCACATTTCTGAGATGCTGCACTGCCTACCAATATGAACCCTGTCCCCTTACCCAGCATCACCCAGCCTACAGTTCTCCTACCTTTTCTTACTGTTCATAGAAAATGGGGGGTCACAAGGCCACATGTATTTTCCATGGCTGTTAGCTCTTCTCCATAGTTGGCAAGTCCTACCCCTTGCCATATGTGCTATGGCCACAAACCCAACCACCATTGTCCATGGTGAAAACATTCTCCAGGTGTCTGTGCTTTTGGACGGTGTAGGAAAGGACTATCTGTATGTATGCATGTAGAGCTCCTCCAGGCAACGAGGGACTCTGGCCTAATCAGGGGAAATGTGGAACATGCAGGGATGTTGAAGAGTCCTTGGTCTCGAGTTACGAGTCGAGTCACGAGTCTTTGGACCCGAGTCTCGAGTCCGAGTCCAAGTCCTTGGTCCAAAATGGTGACTCCACGAGTCATGAGTCACTCCCAAAGCTGACTCCACGAGTCCCTATTAAAATCAATGGGGGTTTTTCCCAACAAAATAAGGCTACTTCAGATGTGTGGTTTAAATAAATTCTAGGCACAAGTGTGCCTTTTTATTTCAAAACTCTGCAACTGATTTTGGCAAGAACAGACCAGGCAGACAAACCCAAAATAACCAGGCAGGCAGAGGAGGCAGGGAACCGCAAAGCAGGCAGGCAGAGGCAGCCAAACCCAAAATGTCTGAAAGGTTGCATTTTAGGAAAATGATTTTAAAAAATGAACTTGCTGTACTTCCTAAAACTTATCCATGTTGCATTTGAGGAACATGATTTTTTCTAAATGTTTGGCCCCCATTCTGGAACGGTGAGATCTCATCACAATTCCACCCTCACTGAGCACCCGCTCCACTGGTGATGAACTTGCTGGAACCAGAAACACACTCAGAGCAGCCACACAGAGTAATCTCAGGCCCTTCTTCTGCCTCTCCCAAGTACGCAACACATCAATCAAAATAAATCTTGACACACTGTTGGGGCTGCACTCCTGGTAGCTGTTCATAGTGGCCGAGCAGTGGCACACCTTGCTTCCATGCGCTCTTCGCCGGCAATCACGCTCCTCTCCATTCCTTCTGGCACAGCCCAGGGATGTTGAAGAGTCCTTGGTCTCAAGTCCCAAGTCGAGTCTCGAGTCCCATTAAAAATATTGGGACTCGAGTCCGAGTCGAGTCAGAGGGGGGACTCAGTCCGACTCACAAGTCGAGTCCTCGAGTCCGAGTCCCCATCCCTGGGAACATGTGGATGGCAAGGAAGCGTTTCAGTCCCAGGCAATGAGGCCTGGGAGCATGGCTGCGGTACACAATGGTGGGGGTGGCATGGCTAGCCCATGTGGACCCACAACCCACCCCCATGCATTCTTTCAATACGTATAAATCACCCTCTTCTCTCCTTGTTTTTGCAGTGCAAGACTTTTGGATCTGGGGAGGAAAGTCTTTACCTTGCAACCATAAGGAGGGGGAAGAACTTCCTCAAATTTCATAGTTTCTACATATATTCTCCATTCCCAGACTACTTCCTACCTGACTCCTTGACTAGCTTGGAGATCTAATTAAGCTACCGGTACTTGCTTCTGGGCTCTGGCAAACAATGTGATGTTATTTTCACAAACAAGAGAGGCTGCATGGAAGCTGCCCTAAAACTAAATTGCATGGAAGCTATACCATGTAGGGTAATTACTTTCTGATCTGCTCATCTTCATCATGCTGTGCCATCCTTCACTCACACATGTGTGGTATTAATATGAAGCAACCACATGCATGGAACTTTTCTAGTCAACAGAACATTAAAGGATGGCACAGGTTGGCTGGGAAATTCCGTGTGATTTATGTTGCTCACATGGTGGCTTTATCCACACACACTCCATGTGGGATTTTATCACAAGAAAGCAATTCCCAAACAGCTGTATGTCTATATGAAGTAGCCTTACTCTAGTCCAGTTTTTTTTGGTGTGTGTGTGTGTTCTGTGTTGTGTTGAAATGAATCAGTGGTTTCATATGATGAACACCACATACAGATGTCTCACTATGTGTTGCAGCCTCTACATGGTTTGGGCTGAGCTGGCCACTCTACAGCTATGTTATTGTATGCTTGGGAGAGTTGGTAAACCTGCTTGGTCGTGTGGTCTAGGTAGACTTTGTTAGGTAGACTGTAGGTAATATGTTGCCAGGGGAACTAAATAGTTACCCAGTTGTTTCTTGATACACGATCATTTGGGGGATCTTCTGAACAGAAGAGATAAAAAAGGGGACAGATATTTCCCCTACCCTATAACTAAGGATGATGTGACCTATATCACTGTATGAAAGGAAAGAAAAGACTACTTGAGTTTTCAGAAAGACACTGTCCGGCTTAAGGCTGGCCAGCAGCCAGCAGCTGGCCTTGCTACTGGGAGTGCTGCCAAAAGTACACCTGGGATGAGATTAGGAGTTATGCTGTTTCAGAGAAATGTAGCAGGGAGAAGCCGAAGCGTGGTCAGCCAGTCAAGGGATTTTAGCCAGTAAAGTTCTTACGAAAGTCCAAGGATCAAGCAAAGCCATCATCAGGGTCAGTCCAAAGTCAAGTCCAAGAGTCCGGGGTTCAAGGCAAGGTTCAGGAGCAGGGTCAGGGATCAGGAAGAAGAGTCAAGGAAGACATTGTTTCCCGATACCCATGCTTCAGTGAGTGAGCGTTTTTCTACTGCCTGCTGCCGGGGCACGCCCGTCCCGCAGCTGGAGCACCTTAGCAGAAGGCTGATTATAAAAGCCTCACAAGGCCAATATCCTGGTTTGCAGCCGGATGCTGTGTCGAGGGGCCTGTATCTGTTCCTGCCTTCTCATCCTCCTCCTCTGTCTGGGACTTGGGACCTGTACCATCTCCACCTCTGATTCTGACTCCTCCCGGGCTGGGGAACTCCCACGAGTCATGCCAGAGAGGCATGCCAGCTCTTCAGCTGCCCGGTTGGCCCTGTCTGGAGCAGCAGTGTCTGAACTCTGCTCCTGAGGACACTTGTCCTCAGAGGAGGATTCCTGGAGGGGGGTCATGACAGACACAGAAAATGGAACAGAGGGAGGAGTTGTAAGCGACTTGGGGTGTGGGCTGCCTTCCTAGAGATCTAGTTTGGGAGCAGTGGACTTTAGTCTGATGGAGGGTTTAAGCTCTACCTCCACCTATGCTCAACCTATATATTTGTAAATAAACTTGTGAAGGAAAGAGCCTTTGGGGGTTCCTACATGCACACACACACACACACACACCCTCATGTGTGAACCGGCTAAAGGCTGGGGGGGGGGCGGGGTGTGTATGCCAGCGTCCCAAAGTCTACAGTGACATGGCTTTTCAGATGCAAAAGTCATGAGTCATGAGTCCCCCTCCCTCTGTCTGGCCAGGTGAAGTACATCCTGATTGGCTAAGAAGCAGCGAAGCTACAGAAAGGAGGGGAGGGGGGGAAGGTATATTTCCCAACGTGTGGGTTT
Source organism: Shinisaurus crocodilurus (assembly GCA_021292165.1). Lineage (NCBI taxonomy): Eukaryota > Metazoa > Chordata > Lepidosauria > Squamata > Shinisauridae > Shinisaurus > Shinisaurus crocodilurus. Next base: position 248,041,185 of record CM037878.1, on the reverse strand, counting down.
TGTTCTTTGTCTTTGGTCATCGCGTGGCTGCAGGCTGTTGGAGTAATGGCGGCAAGCCAAGGAGAGGCCCAAGCCTTCGGGTGGCCTCAGGATCTGACCCCAGGTAGCTCCTGGTGAAATTAGCTGAATGAGGGCTCTGGTAAAGGCAAGCCTTGTGGAGGCCTACCCATCTCGGACCTTCGGGTAGGTGTAGTAGTCCTCCCGGGCAGCAAGGCTGTGCTGGATCCAACCCTGGAAGAGAACTGACCCCCAGGTAACAGAGTTGTGTGCCTGGGAGATATAATGAATCAGGTTTTGTTATTTTGTAGCTCTATTTCTGTGTACCAAAGTGTCTCTCTCTAATTTTGTGTCCTTCCCTCATTTCCCTATTGGTTATTGTAAAATGCTACCAGAATAAACCTCCTTTTGGTTTTTTACCCCACATGGTGTTTGTGGATTGCTCTGTGGCTTCAGTAACTAAATCCAGGTTACAGACAAAGGGCAGGTCCCTGAACAGAGATTCAAGTAGGATTGCAGACAGCTGAGGCTGGCAATCTGGTACCTTGAGATCTCTGGGGGTCTTGGGTCCTTTTGGGTAGGAAAGGGTGGGTTGTGGTGGGTCAGCCAGCCCCCCCTTCCTCCATAAAACTCAAATATTACAAAATGTTAATATGCTTCCATTGACTTCCTTCCAAAGGAAAACAAACCTGGGTAAGCACTGCACCCTGAAACTTCTCATCCCTTATGTAAGTGGCCTCTCTGTGTGTATGTGTAATAATATGAATCAAGACTAACATTTAAACCAGTGTTCTCCAACCTTGGGTCCCCAGATGTTTTTGGCCTGCAGCTACGCTGGCTGGGGCATGCTGGGAGTTGTAGGCCAAAATCATCTGGGGACCCATGGTTGGAGAACACTGGTCTAAACCTTTTATTAGTACCCTGTTGCCAGCCATTCAGGCTGCTCACAGTCCTTTCCTACTCAGCCTGCTTGACCCATCCTTGCAACAGATGGACCTCTCGTGGGTTTGTGGTTGTTGGCTATGCATCTGATACTGTTCTGCAACAGGGAGAATAATGAGACGTGACTCACTAGACAGTGTGGAGCAAGGGTTGGATAGAATATATATGAAGGGTATCTTGATATAAAAGGCAGATTTAATTTTATTTTATTTTTATGTGGGAAGTGCTAGATTCATTTATTACAAGAGGAAGATGTCAATTCGAGCTGACTAGAAATGGAGTCCTCTTGTCAGGACAATTTGATAGTGTTCGCTGAAGAGTTGACCAACAACCACAGTGGAATTTCAGATTACATTTTTGGCAGAGTTTCTCAAGAGAAATTAATGACTGGAGTGGTGCTTCAAGAATAAGTGTTAGAGTAATAGCTTGGCAATAACCCGGCAAGCAAATGACTGCAATATACAGCTAAAAGAGGAGTAGTGTAAATAGGAGAGAGTATATGTTTTCAGATCGGGGGAAATTGTGACTGACAAAATGTAGCATTGAACCCATTTGTACTTCACATTTATGGTGCATACACTGTCAGGAGATGGGGATGAGATGGCACGTACATAACTGTGGGGGGGGGGAGCGGGCTGAAATCACCTGAGCTACACACGTAGCTGAACAATACTGTACAATAGAGTAAGCAATACAAGGCTGATTACAGTACTTCAGGCAGCTTTAAGAAAAAGTGTACATTCTTTTCTAGGCAAGAGTTTGCCTTTAGGAAGGAAAACAAAAATCCTGAGAATGAAACAAAATTAGTGGATCTTCACAGGACTATAATTATTTTCATGGCTTGTTGATTAAGGTGTTAATTAATATTTTCCCACCAATAGCTATCTACTGTAATAAATTTCAGCATCTAAAATAAAGAAGGCCAAAGTCGATGTAATGTGGAATATTTGTAATCATATCCTGATGTCTTTTTCTTTGCCTAAAAGCAGCTGCAGGGGGAATGGGAACCAGTGCTTGCTACTGGGGGAAGGAGGCTAAACCTGCCCCCCCCACCTGGCCATTTTCCCAATGGAAATTCCCTCTCCAAGGCTGCTATTTGCTGTGGAATGGGGGGGAAAGCATACAAGTACCTGCCTTCCTCCCTCTGTGGGAGGATTTCCACTGAAGAAATGCTATTGGGGGTGCGGAAGGCTTAACACCATCCCCTTTCTCCAGTGCTACATCCCCAATCCAAACTGAGGCCTGTCCAGCCAGCTGCTCTTAGGTGGATCTCTCACATCATGTAGGGTGGCCACTTATGAACTGCAAAAAAGAAATAAAAAGGAAATGCATCACCAAAAAAGAGGACATGAATTTGCATAACATTTGCACTTGCCAATTTGTATGTATAGATGCAAATTTAGAAATAATTGTAATTTAAATAGAAATACAGTACAACTCACCACAGTGTGGAAGCGTGTGACCAAGTGACTTGTGTGCTGGGCTGCTCAGTCTGCTTTCCAAGTGCTCACTGTTGATAGACAACCGTTCTTATGGTTCTTTATATTAAAATGGAATTGGAGAGGACGGACACAGCCTTTCAAATAGAGAATGCCTTCAAATAGAGGAGTGTCTTCTGTAAAAGAGGACACATGACCATCCTAACATCATGTTAGTCATGAGGGTGTATATTTTTCTTCTTACTTTAGCATAACAGAACAGTCCAATCGGTACCAATCATTTCTTTCTTTAAATTTTTTATGAACAAAGAGCTCTTAATGTAGCCAAGAGGTCCTGCTAGTATGGTGGTTGGTTCATCTAGCAGGTTTTGGAGTTCCATTATAGGGCAACACAATGTCAATATGTTTTTACCACCAGTGGGGAATCACATGGATGTTCAACTTTAGGTTCCAAAATGTCTTAGCCTGTCTTCTATGAGATTAGGCTCCCCGCCACCTGGATTTTGAATACCTCTACCCCTGTCTTCAGGGGTTCTGGTTCTGACATTTTGTCCTCTCTTTTCCAATGACAAAAACAAAGTATATATGAGAGAGAGATGTAAGCTACTGGAGAAAACTACTGGAGAAAGAAAGTGTTATGTGTCATACCTCACATATAGGTGTTGCCATGCCACTCCAACGGAGTATGCATGAAAATAAAGCAGCCATTTGAGATTTACTCTTTATGTGCAAGACTTAAGCTACCCAAGGTATGTTCTTCATTTACATTATTCATTCATTTAATTTATTATTATGTTTATATCCTGCCTTTTTTCTGCAAGGAACCCAAGGCCGCTTACATATTCTTCCTCCTTCTCCTCTTCATTTCATCCTCACAACAACCCTGTGAGGTAGGTTAGGCTGAGTGTCAGTGACTGGCCCAAAGTCACCCAGTGAGCTTCATGGACAAGTGGGGACTAGAATCCGGATCTCCCAAGTCCCAGTCCAACTCTAACCACTTCACCACACTGGCTCTCTACACTAGAATAGTAACTAGGTTAAATCTGATTGTGTCTGAGAACTATGCAGACTGCAGAGGCAACTTTGGAGTCACAATCCCTTCCTTGTTCTCTGCTTACTGTGAGTAAAGTAATGATTTATTAACAAAATATCCTACAAAATATCTGCTCCTCATGTGCCAATTTATCTGCTCTTACCAGAGAGTAGAAAAACTAGCTGCCAAAGGGCCTGGTCAAATATGTAAGTGTCCCTTGTTTATTGTTGAGACATTATCTTAAATTTTAAACATTTATATATTTTTTTCCTTAGCAGCTTTAGAATGGGATTCTGAGAGGAAATGGTATGGATTTCATAATGAGAATAACAATTTAACTGGCTTCATTCGGCTATTGGGTGGTATAGAAATGTAATAAATAAATAATAATAAATTAAAATGATAAAATATTCTGTTTTGAAAATCAAAGAAGCGATATTCCACAAATAAAAGGATGGGTGGGCCTAAGTAGGCAACTGACATAGCCATCTCATAATTTTTGTATTACCTTATGGGTTTTTTTTGGGATTCTACAAGTCATTTTGTTCTATTTTTCTCTTTTTTGTCACCCCTGAATAAAAATGGATGATCTTTAAAAAACAAAACACCAAACCCTTCCCCTTTGTGTCTATTGTTGGAGGAAACGTTTACAAGGCATCCATGTAGCAATAAAATCAGGAGTGGTAACGTAATAGTAGATAGAACAAGCTTAAGGGTTTAGGATAAAGTTTAGTCCTTCTGGCTAATGGGCTCAGTGTTGGGTTAAGCCAAAATATATAGAACTATGATTCTCCCAAGGGAAATCTTTATGGGTAACTGGGATTTTGAAGACAGGTTTCTGTGATCCAGCTCTGACACACTAGTTGTTACACCACTGGCTCTCAGGGTGTACTAGTGCTGGATTTTGCAAGTTTAGTTATAGTTTAGTTTAATATTTATATCTTGCTTTTCTCTTTAGAAAGATCAAAGTAATTTACAGTAAAATAAGAAAATGCAGTAAGACAGTATTAAAAGCAACAAATCGATGGGATCTTGACTTAGCCATACTTAGAGTAGACCCACTGAAATCAATGGGACTTAAATTACTCGTGACTAATTCAAATCCTATTGATTTCAAAGTATGACTAAGTCCGGATCCAACCAATTAAGGGTACTATCCTATGCATGTTTCGAGAGAAAAAAGTCCTATAATTCCCAGCCAGCCATGCTGGCTGGGGAATGCTGAGAGTCGTAAACATGCATAGGATTGCACTTTAATTAAATCAAATGGCTGGCAGCAATTAAAAGATTAATAGGCAGCAGTGCAAAACTAAAATTAAAGTTTCGAGTTACAGATTCTGTTTGTTCAGTGTACCAGACATGTGGAAAAAGGAACAGCTGAGCGGTGAGACCTTACAGCCTATCCCTTCCCCTTTCCCCTTTTCTGCTCAGTCTGGAAAAAAGGCCTTGCTGAAATTGCCAGTGCAGTGAATAGGTAGCCACGTATCATCATTTAGGCTGTGTCTCTTCAGTACAGATCTCATCTTTCACAGAAAACAGCAGTGCTGTAGCAGGACTAATAGTGTAATAAAAATCATTTATTCGAACACTGCCTAGAAGTATCGATTTCAAAGAACAATTATAATCTTGATTTTTGCCTAGTACATCTAAGTGCCTTTGGCTGGTCTTGAATATCAAGTAACATTAAGGAAGAAAACCTAGCCTAAACTCTAGCTTAAAAGAGAGCTATAATGTTCAGTAGGGTACAGCACTCATTAGGCAAGATCTGGCCAAAGTTAAAACCTATTGATTTTCAAGGGTGCTTCTCTCCCATTGAAATCAACTGGACTGAAAAGGGCTTTATGTTCGGCTAGATTGTGTCTGAACCTTTTAAGGCCTTCAAATGATGCATAGGCGGCCTATTTTGTTTACAAGATTTCTTTGATAGAAAGATTTCTTTTGTAATTGTTTAAATGTTTTGCTCACATCACACTTACTTCCTTCCCCCTCTACCATCCTCCTTCAAGTCACATCAGGCATTTCCCAACCTCAATAGCTTTATGTGAAGCTCTCACCTTGTGAGGGTTTCAATTCGCATATATCAAATGTTCCTTTGTGTTCTTTTGCCCCTGAAATCTGTTGTACTCCAGTCCTTCAAAGCACTGCCAAACCACAGCCTTTGAAAACAGTGACCCCATTGTCAACCTCAAGCCACAGACATGAAGCACCCCCCACCCCTCTCCTTCATCACGCATTGTTTGCTGCCATCCTTAAATGTGGATGTTATTTGGTGAGACACTCAAATTAGATACTCTTGGGGGGAAAGAAATGGATCATGAATGGTGCTGTTGCCTACCCTTTTGCCAGGTACTCAGGTATGAAAAGAGAATATTTTGCTCTTGTGAGACTAGATACAACTGCAAAACTGTTCACTGCCAGTGAAAATGGAAGGGGTAATGGCTAAGTAGGGATGCACAGACATCCTGTGGTTCAATTTGAAAAAAGCCAAGATTTTGTGAGCACTCGATGCAAGTGTTCGCAAAAGGCTCAAGGGCACGCACTTGCCTCCCCCTCCACATTGCCCAGACCCAAAAGCCAAGCACATACCTTTAGGAGTCCAGAAGGAGAGAGCAGCGGAGATGGTGGGAGTTCCTTGAGCCCTGGTGGACCATCTTTTCCGACTAGGAATGGGGGTGGGTCTACCAGTGTGTTGTCTAGATCGGGGGTGTCAGGCCATGGGTTATGCAAGGGCTGTTTAACCTTTGCATAATCCCCACCAGCTGAGTTCACACAACATGACAACCTACAGTCAGGAGTTGAATATTTGGGATGCCACCTGCGGGCGCTGCAGCTAGTCATGGCTTCAATGGCTGAGATTCCAACCAGGGATTCAAACCACCTTCACATTTTTCCAGATATTCATCTTTCACTCTGTGCTGTGCCACTGAGCTAGCCTCCCCCATGCTCCTTGAAGGGGGGGGGGGACAGGCTATGAAAAGACACAGTGGGCAGGTTCGCACGTCACTTTAAACCCACAGAGGTTCTGAAACCTCTGTGGGTTTACAGTTGTCCCAGGCCCCGGCTAATGGTCAGGCACACAGCGGGGGTCCAGAGGCACCACCTCTCCCTTCTTCCCTGCTCAGTCCTCCTGTCGGTATCCCAGGGGACACCGCCCAGGAGAGCTGAGAGGAGCGGGGATGACAGCGGGCAAAAAGTGCCCAAGCGGCACTTTCGCCAGCTGTCATTTGCCCTTTCTTGGCACGGCTGCTGCTCCGCTGAGCAGCGGCCACACTGGGAAAGGTTCCTCCCCCCCCAGCCTCGCCCCCCCCGCCCCTGTACTTACCCATTGGCAGTGGCGGCAGTGGTGAGGGTCTGTTGGCGGCAGCAGAGGGTGCGCCCCATGGGTTCTCCTTCCCGCTGCCCACCTGTTCCCTTCATGCTGGGTGCCACTGTCAAGCGGCGCCCGGAAGAAGGGGAAAGGAGGGCGTGGGGGAGGAGAACCATTCCCTCTGCTGGGTTTACATAGAAGTAAGCCCAACAGAAGAGAGCTTTCCCTTCCTCCCAGGTGCTGCTTGACTGTGGCTCCCGGGGGAATGGGAAAGGGGGAAAGGAGAATGAGCCTGCAGTGACTCCTGCAGTGGGTGGGTGGGGAGGACTTTGAAGGACTGGAGAGACAATCCACACACCCCCGCCCTGTTGCTGTCGCCACACTCCTTAGCAATGGCACATTCAACGCACCCCTGCTAGGGAGTGTGGCGACGGCGACGGCGGTGCAGGGGATTGGCTGCAGGCTGACAGTCCACACCCGACCCTTCCCACTGCTGCTGCCGCCGTTGTCGCCACGTTCCCTCGCAATGGCACATTGAATGTGCCAATGCCAGGGAGCGTGGCAACAGCGGGAGTGGGTGTGCCCGGGTGCTGTCACAGTTCACAGGCACGCCCCTTCACCGGCATTGCTGTCCATGCCACCCCCGCCAACAAGCTCCTTAGCAAGGGCAGGTTAAACCCACCCTTGCGAAAGAGTGTGTCTGCGATGGTGGCGGCGAGGGGTGGATCCCGCCCCTGCTGCTGCCTTAATCACTGCGGTCCTTTTGGGTGAAAGGATAGCAGCAGTGGCAAAGGCAGCAGCAGGGGATCCAGGCGTCCAGCCTCACTCGCTCTTGGGAGCAAGTGTTGGGTTAAGCCAAAATATATAGAACTATGATTCTCCCAAGGGAAATCTTTATGGGTAACTGGGATTTTGAAGACAGGTTTCTGTGATCCAGCTCTGACACACTAGTTGTTACACCACTGGCTCTCAGGGTGTACTAGTGCTGGATTTTGCAAGTTTAGTTATAGTTTAGTTTAATATTTATATCTTGCTTTTCTCGTTAGAAAGATCAAAGTAATTTACAGTAAAATAAGAAAATGCAGTAAGACAGTATTAAAAGCAACAAATCGATGGGATCTTGACTTAGCCATACCTAGAGTAGACCCAGCAGCAGGCCTTTGGGGCTTCCCCCTGCACTCCGGTCGATGCTGGGAGAGTGGGATTGCTCACGAGCAATCCCGCTCTCCTGGCATAGGCAGGAGCACACTGGGGAAGCCAAGGACAGCTGCACTAAGTGCCGCTTGGACACTTGGCCAGCTGTCATTGGCCAGAGCCCCTTGGCCGGAGTGGCAGCCATTGTTGCTGCTCTGGGCAGGGGGCTCCATGCCCTTTTGGCTTGCGAGCAGGTTAGCGTGTCATCCGGGTTCGGATGACATGCTAAACCTACTAGGGCTAGCGTAACCCTAGTGCAAGCCATAGCTTCGCAGGGTGGTTGAGAAGCCACACCAGTTTGGCTTCTAAAGCTCCCCGCAGGGGTCAGATGACACGCTAAACCTCAGTAGGTACTGAGGTTTAGCGTGTCATGTGATCCCAGTTAATGGGTACTAGATTGGGTCCTTTCCACTATTGGAAAGGCCAAGAAAGGGAAACCTCCAGGGGGGGGGGGAACAGGTGTAAAGGAGCCAATCATAATCCGCAAAGAATCCGGAAGCAGAAGCCTCGGGAAACTGGTGGATTAAAAGCTACACACATCTAGCTCTTGAGAGGCTCAGCATAATAGTTAGTATTATCTCTAACCTCTTCGGAAAGCAATCCAAGATGGTCTTGCACACAGTAATGGGGGTGGGGCAGTGCAACAGTGTTCTCAAGCCTTGCCTGGAATTGCGTTTTCCTGTACTGTTCCCTAAAACAGATATATTTTGATTATGTCCTATTGTTCTGCTTTTTGACACCATCGTAGAATCATAGTTGGGAGTAGCCATTTAGGCCATCAAGTCCAAATTCCTGCTCAGTGCAGGAATCCAGGTTAAAGCCTCCCTGACAGATGGCTGTCCAGCTGCATCTTGAATGCCTCCAGTGTGGGAGAGCGCACTGCCTCCCTAGGAAATTGGTTCTATTGTCAAATTACTCTAACAGGAAGAGTTTCCTGATGTTCAGACACAATCTGGGTTCCTGTAACTTGAGCCCATTATTCCATGTCCTGCACTCTGGGATGATCGAGAAGAGATCCTGGCCCTCCTCTGTGTGAAAACCTTTCAAGTAGTTGAAAAGCGCTATCATATCTCCCCTCAGTCTTCTGAAGGCTAAACATGCCCAGTTCTTTCAGTCACTCCTCATAGGGCTTTGTTTCCAGTCCCCTGATCATCTTTGTTGCCCTCCTCTGAACCCTTTCCAGTTTGTCTGCATCCTTCTTAAAGTGTGGTGTCCAGAACTGGACACAGTATTCAAGGTGAGGTCTGACCAGTGCAGACTAGAAAAGAACTATTACTTCCTGTGATCTTGAAATGTTACTTCTTATGATGCAACCTAAAATTGCATTTGCCCTTTTTGCAGCCACATCACACTGCTGACTCATATTTGGCTTGTGATTGACTACAATTCCAAGATCCTTTCTACATGTACTATTGCCAAGCCAGGTATCCCCCATCTTATTTATTTATTTATTACATTTCTGTACCATCCAATAGCCGAAGCTCTCTGGGCAGTTCGCAACAATTAAAACCCTAAAATACAAGATGATAAAATACAATATAAAAATGTAAAAGTTTAAAATTCACATCGCCCAGGGTGGCCGGGTGACCGGCCAGATGGGCGATCAATAAATATAAGAAATAAATAAATAAATAAATAAAAATAAAATTACAGTATGAAAAATAAAAATAACAACCAAATAGAATCTAGGAGCAGTGCAAAGATTTAAAATATAGTACCAGATTTAAAACAGAAACTGAAAAACTAAAATGCCTGGGAAAATAAAAAAGGTCTTCACCTGGTATCGAAAAGAGCACAATGTAAGTGCCAGGAGAGCTTCTCTGGGAAGCTCATTCCACAATCGGGGTGCCACAGCAGAAAAGCCCCCCCCCCCATTTCCTTTGGCTCCCAGAGAAAGACCGCTGAAGATGATCTTATCGGCCGGACAGGTGTATATGGGAGGAGATGTTCCTTCAGGTAACTTGGCCCCAGACTGTTAAGGTCTTTGAATACCTGTGCAGCCTCAATGTTAGACATGTCCCACCCTGGACTGCACTTATGATACTTCCCACCACATCTCTGCATTTGCTGGCAATGATCTGCATTTCACCTAATTCCTTTAGGTGGAAGACAGAAGACAATGTTGATGACATATATGAACATTTATAAGATGTAGCTATCCATCCAGAGATGTAGATAGGTTGTATTACCAATTTATTATTTAAAACAAATACAGAAATAATTGTAAATAAAAAATATATTGCATATTGACAATATAGGGTTTGCGTGCACTAAAATGGCTAGATTTGGAATTGTGAAATGGAACGTTTCTTCCAAATAGATCCCTGTACCATGACTGCAATTTTTTGGTTCTCATATTCTGAGCCAACTCTAGGTGGTGCTAGTGGTTTATATTAATCAACTACTGATTTGTTTTAGAGATTTTACAATGGGGCTGTGTCATTTTAACTTTTGCACAATCGGGAATATGGGGAGGGGGGGAACAATGTTCAAGTATAATAGATATCCTTTTCATGAGACAGAAATGTACAGACTGGAGATGAAGGAGGACAAACTTTACAAACTTCCTTCCTTCTTTTTTTTGCTGTCAGGGACTTAAGCTTGTTAGACTCACTTTCATGCATTTAGTGCTTACATGCCAACAGCTATAGATAGAGTGTGATGCATAATGCTTTCTTAATACACATTAATTTACGCAATTATGTTACACGCAAGAGTTGCCAGGGGGCTGAGTTTCTGTGATGGTAAGCTATCTGTGCTGATTGATGGCATTATTATCCTTATCTTAAAGTGTAATTAGGCATTTTTGAAAGTGTGAGCTGCACACACAGGTGGTTTCCATCATGAATAACCCTCTGCTGAACAGATTTCAAAAAGCTCTCCCAAGGCTGGCGTGTGTGTGTGTGTTTACTTGCTCAAAAATTCAGAGAACCCCCCCCCCTCTAGTAATAAAAAACGAGGAAAAGGGAAGGCATTTCTCCAAACGTGTGTGCAAAGGTAAATTAAGCCATAAATTACAATGTACAGAGGATGAATTGCTTTGCCGCGACCAAGTTAATCAAAACACACAGGAGAGGCCGCTGAATTTAAAAGCATTGTTGTAATCAGGGTCACAGCTTCTGTGTTTTGCATTTATAGGATTTGCACAACTCACACTCCATGCGGTGCACAAACCTGAGAAAAGGTGGTGCTATTACTTCCAGCTTCAAGCTGGCCAACAAAAGTGCAGAGAGGCACATTTTGAAATGACCAAGGTAAGACTGGATTAATCATTTGTTTAAATATATACTTGTACAATAGAAAAGCAACATAGGAAGCTGCCTTATACTGAATCAGACTGTTTGTTCATCTAGACCAGTACTGTTGACACGGAGGGCTTCTCTACATGAGGCTTTTAATCCACCAGTTTCCCGAGGCTTCTGCTTCCGGATTCTTTGCGGATTATGATTGGCTCCTTTACACCTGTGGCTGTCCCCCCCCCCCCCGGGGGGTTCCCTTTCTATATCTTGGCCTTTCTATATGTTCATTACACAACCACAAGGTAGTGCTGCGATATAGCAGAATTGCGAAAATACATGAGCTTCTCATTCCAGTTCATTCCACCATCTCCAGATAATACTACACTTTCCTTGAACTAAAAACCCCTGCAGAAATGCTTGGAAAGCACGGGAGAGGCCCTGGACGATTACAATGTCTTGTATAGCACCCACAAACTACCGTGATTGAGGAATCAGAAGTGCAAAATAAATGCCTTGTGTAGAGATAAGCTCTGACTGGCAGTCGCTCTCCAGGGTTTCAGGCAGGATTCCTTCCTAGTCCTACCTGGAGATGCCAGGGGTTGAACCTGGGACCTTTTTCATGCAAAGCAGGTGCTCTCCAACTGAGCCATGGACCCTCCTCTCTCATGGCATCTCAGGGTTGAGAGGAAGCACTATGGGTTCTTTTTGTAGAGCCCTGCACAAATGGCCTCTTGAAATTCTTCACCCTATTTGTGGGCAGAGCAGTTGGAGAGGACCATTTCACCAAATTTCTTCTGGGAGAGGAGAAATTCTCCAACATCTTTTCAGGGTAGGACTCACCATTAGCAGTGGCAGTAGCACAGCTTCTTCCTTTTGCCCTTGATTGTTTGCTGCCACTGCAAGTGTCAACAACAGCAATTGTGTCAGCCACTATTTTGTATCCTCCACAATACCCCAGACCTGATATCATTCTGGGGCACTGTGAGGCAGCGGTGGTGGCAGCGGGGGGGGGGGGGGGATAGTGGATGCCACAAATATGTGTGTGTGTGTGTGTGTGTGTGTGTGTGTTGAATATTCAAGGAAAATGCTGCAAAGTTGCCTTTTTTTGCGTAGTGGAGTGAGAAAAAGACAAATCTCAAAAATGCTCTCAGAAAAATGTATTCTGAAACATTTCAGCTTAGCTTTAGGGTTTCTTATTTTTAAAATTCCTTTTTTTAAGAGAGAGACTGAATTCAGACAACACAATAAACCACACTCAAGGGTTAAGTATGAGTGTAGATTGTTGTTGAACTGTGGGTTGTTGTTGAAATGTGGGTTAGTGTGTTGTCTGAACCCAGCTGTGATAACCTGTTGTGCCTCCAGGAGGTCAGACAGAGACCAGCCGTGCCGGAGTGTGTTTGGGGTGGGGCAAGGCTAAGTGCAGCCTGACCCAGCTGGGCAGCCTTACCAATCAGCACCTGCTCAAAAGGCAGGTCCCAAACACACTCAGATGCTGGAAGCAATTGTTTGTTAAGACAGCTACAGCTGGATGCTCCTGACCTCACAAACCATGGGTTCTCTTCATGGGTTGTTGGTGGTTAACTAGCCATGGCTTGTTAGTATTGTCTGAACCCAGTCACTGTGTGCCTGTGTTTCTGTATACACTGGCAGCTAGTGAAGTTGTTTTCTAGTGGGAAACACGGCCCACTGCTGTGGAATGGGAATTCCTGCCTTTATGGTAATTGTCAGGAGATAGAGATGGAGACTGGGATTGCTGATTGGCTAGCTGCCTCTCTGACAGGGCAGGGCAGCCAACCCAAAGAGATGCTTGCTGCTCAGTCAGCAGGGATGGCCCTGCCATACAGCAACGTGAATGGAGATCCTTCAGGTGGCATGATGTATGGGGAGGAGATGAAGGCAGGAATTTGGTGTCTGAGGGCACAATGCTACACATGTTTAGAAAGAAAAAAGTCCTACAACTTACAGCATGCCTGGCTGGGAAATGCTTGGAGTTGTAGGACTTTTTTCTTCTTCTAAACATGCATAGGATTGTGGCCTAAGTGGTGTAGCAAGACTTTTTAAAGTGTTGGCCCGTGTGTGTGTGTGTGTGTGTGTGTGTGTGGTATTTGTGCTCTGCTTCAGGCAGCAAAATGTCTTGAGCCATCTGTGCCAATCAGCAAGCACATGCTTGCATGGTGCTTAATGAGCTGCCCCTGTCTCCACCACTGCCTCTCAGTGATTGCCAGTTAGGCCAGGGATTCCACCCTCAATCACACAAGGGCAGCCAGCGATTCTACTAATATTTATTATTGAAGTTGAGGGATTTATATTCCGCTTCCCCCCTCCTAAATGGAGATGCCTAAAGTGGCTAAGAAAAATATTAGAAATTAGGATATGGTCTGAAGGCACATGAGGCAGCCTCTATGCTGAAGCTAAGCAGGTCTGGGTCTGGTCAGTGCTTGGAGGTGAGGCCACCTGGGAACAGCATGTAGCCACCTTGAGTTCTGTGAGGGAAGTAAGGTGGGGTATGAATGTAATAAATAACCAGCAATAAATAACACATGATATATATATTTTAAAAATCAATGGAAATACACTAAGCAGCATTAAAACATCCAAAGGCTACTAAAACAACAAAACAAAGTCTGAACTAAAGGGCAAACAGTAGCAGCAGAAAGATCAAAACTTGCTGGAAAAGAAAACTTTTCAAATGATGATTGAACAGTGAACACCAAAAATGTGAACATCAGATAGCCTAACATTCTGGGGCAGGGAGCTCAACATGCTGGGTGCTGCTATGGCAAAAGCCCTCTCACTAGCAAACTATTTCACCGTTCAATGCTGTCCGCATAAAATGGGGGGGGGGGCAGAAGAGAACATTTTGTGAAGTGTTTCCACCATTTGAAAAGGTTGAAATGTCTTTTGTAAGGCTTACTTACTTGCAGTAAGCGGCGCTTTAAGCTATAATATGCTGATATATATATAGGTAGATATTTGCCTGGAATGCAGTCCCTGAGAGCTTCTCCAAAATTGAATTCAGCCCTCAGGCTGAAAGAGGTTCAGCACCCTTCGCATAGAGCAGTGTTCTCCAACCTTGGGTCCCCAGATGTTTTTGGCCTACAACTCCCAGGGCTGGGGCATGCTGGGAGTTGTAGGCCAAAAACATCTGGGGACCCAAGGTTGGAGAACACTGACATAGAGATTCCAGTGAGGTTAACTGGGGACATTTCAGGAAGAGGTGAGAAACGGATGCTCAGCTGATGACCTCACCTGCTTTTTGTCCTTCCTGTATAATGCCCAAATGGAGAATGTGGATCAAGACCATGGGGTGAGGGAGATTAAACTCCCCCCTCTCGCAGCACTGCAGCCTTCAGGGGACCAAAATGGGTGCTTTAAAACTTTATAGAAGCCTTGAGAGATGCAATCATGGTTATCCCATGTCTTATCTAGCTTGCTCCTCAATTTTACATTCAGTTGCTGGACTATTACCTATTGAACTGGGTTATCAGTACAGCAGGTAGAAATTCTGCCATCAAACTGAATCTGACCGCAGTTCATTTGGGAAACCTGTACTCAGGTCAGGTGATAAGTCTGCAGAGGAATTGATTTAACTCAATCTGTATGATTAAAAGGGACTAGAACATCTGCTTACGCAGGATTTTAAGGGGACAGGATATCCTGATATGATACTTTAGAGAAAGTTTTTATAGCATTAGAAACATGATTAGGGATACCATTTTAGCAACAAAAATGGTAGAAAGAAAAAAGGAGAAGCAGGAGGAGCAATATAGTGTCTAACCAACTGCATATGGCAGTAATATCTAAGCTGCAAGCCTGAGTACTCTTGAAACTCCTCTGTAGCAACTAGGGCTGGTCTCCTTAATTTTGGATGGCAGGCAGCTCATTTCAAGCAAACCCCTGCAATGAAACAAAAGAAGAGGGGCAAAATGATTTGGGAGAAGGAAGGGGAGGGTTGCTTATAATGCTGGTGTACTTCCCCGAGACATGCTGGGAAGGAAGCCAGGCAGTGGCCAGAGGTCCGTTGCTGCTGCCGCCACACCAGCAAAGGTATCTCAGGAACTGCTAACCACTGCCCCATGTGGTGATCTCTGTCACTACAGCTTCTCAGGGAAGAACCTTCTGGACTGACTTGTCCAACTGCTGGCCATTGACTCCACCTGGACAGAAAGGAATATAAGAGGAGTTCCTGTCTCAGTGGAACGTTGCTTCAGTAACCAGGTTTACCTGAGCTCTCCTGTGTCTGGTCTAGGCATGTCTTCTGCTTTGTACTCTAATCCTGATTGCTCTTTGGTCCTGACTCCTGGCTTGTTCCTTGGTCCTCCATTCTGGTTTGTCCTCTTCTCCTGATTGCTCTTTGGTCCTGACTCCTGGACTGTTTGTTTATTTATTTATTTTATTATATTATATTTGTTAACCGCCCATCTGGCCAGTCACCCAGCCACCCTGGGCGATGTACAATTAAAACAATACAATAAAACATGATAATTAAAACAGTATAAAAATTCTTTTAAAATCCTAACCCACCCCATATTCCCGCCTGAAATACGGGAATGTGCGGCGGATGCTCATTATGGAGGGGGCATGGCGAAGGTCACTAGGGAGAGAGTTCCATAACTTGGGGGCCGCCACAGAGAAGGCCCTCTTCCAAGTCACCACCAGCCTGGCTGCTCTGGCTGATGGGATAAGGATAAGGCCGTCCATGGCAGATCTTGTTGAGTGGCCTACTTGATGTTGCTGGAGGCGCTCCTTGAGATAAACTGGGCCAGAGCCGTATAGGGTTTTAAAGGTCAAAACCAACACTTTGAATTCAGCTCGGCAAGCAACTGGTAGCTAGTGCAACTCCTTAAGCACTGGCGTGATGTGATCACGCCGGAGGCTGCCCTTAATCAGGCGAGCCACCGCATTCTGTACCAGCTGAACCTTCTGAACCGTCTTCCAGGGTAACCCCACGTAAAGCGCATTACAGTAGTCTAGGCGAGAGGAGACCAAGGCATGAACCACTGATGGGAGCAGGTGATTAGGAAGGTAGGGGCGCAGCTGCCGTATCAGATGGAGTTGATACAGCGCCGCCCGGCTCACAGCTGCCACCTGAGCCTCCATGGACAGCTGGGAGTCTAGAATGACCCCCAAGCTGCGGACCTGGTCCTTCAGGGGTAGGTGTACCCCATTCAGCACCAGGTCAACATCCCCTAACCTCCCCTTGTCTCCCAACAGAAGTACCTCAGTCTTGTCAGGGTTCAGTTTCAACATGTTCCTTCCCATCCAGCCACCCACTGACTCCAGGCACTTGGACAGGGTCTCAATGGCCAACCTCGGTGAGGACTTGAAAGAGAGGTAGAGCTGCGTGTCATCCGCATACTGATGACATCGCACCCCAAACCTCCTGAGGATAGCCCCCCAGGCTCCAGCGGCTTTAGGTAGATTTGAATAGCATCGGGGAGAGGATGGAACCCTGCGGCACCCCACAAGTGAGCAGTCAAGGGTCCGAAGCCTCCTCCCCAAGAACTACCCTCTGGTACTTTCCAGAGAGGAAGGACTGGAACCACTGTAATACAGTGCCTCCGTTACCCAACCCCTCCAGGCGGTCCAGGAGGATACCGTGGTCAACGGTATCAAAAGCTGCTGAAAGATCAAGGAGGACTAGGAAGGAGCATTCGCCCCTATCCAAGGCCCTCCTCATATCATCCACCAAGGCGACCAAGGCCGTTTCCGTCCCATGAAGCCCGACTGGCATGGATCTAAATAATCGGCTTCATCCAATGAAGCTGGCTGCTTTCAAAAGAGTTATTTAAAATATTTTTTTAGAAAGAAAGAGGAGGGGAAAGGGAAGACTCTTCCTGATGTAAACCCTGTCATCCCCGCAACCATTCCGGGGGGTTGAATTGAGCAGGGGGTTGGACTTCATGGCCTTATAGGCCCCTTCCAACTCTACTATTCTATGATTCTATGATAAGGACTAGGAGAATACTGAGGAGAAAATGAATAGCTGAGGCCTGAATATTAAACTATTCCTTGGCCATACATTGCTGGTGAAGATGAGTAGTAGGGAGAAGGTGGCTGTGTTATGCCAGGTAAGCAGGTGGCCGTGTTATGCTGCCCTAAGATTGTACCAGAAGGTTACACAAGCAAGCATTAGAAACCAGATAAACTGTCCAAGCATCCAGTAGTACCACAGGAGGACCTGTGGTGTCAGAGGAGAACTGTACCCAAGAGCTGTAGACCTGGTTGTGAGTGTATTTGGCTAGGGCAGAGGCTTAGGAAATCTGGCCTAAGGTTTTTAAAAAAGTCATTAAGGGCACAATCCTATACCTTTTTAGACAGACAAAAGTCCTACAGCTCCCAGCATTCCCCAGTCAGCCATGCTGGCTGAGGAATGCTGGGGTCTGTCTAATGTATAGGATAGTGCCTTAAGAGGCTTGTATCAGCAAAAGGACTCTTGAGTCCTCAAGAATTGTCAGTAAGCAGTCTTTTGAAAAACCCAAAGAATATATCCCCTTATGTACACAATATATCTTTAATAAACCAATTGTTTAATAGTTCATCTTGTCTCTAGTGTTGGTGCCCTTCTCATGTCTAAGCTACTAGGAGAGTCAAAATATTCTGAAAGTACTGGTGGCAGCGGAAAAGTGTCATGTTGTGGAACTCTTTGAGTTATAGTGGCAGGGAGTTCCTTAGGGCCTGAAATATAAGCAATTTGCTAGAAAAATATTTGTCCAGTGAAAGAGCAGTTTCCCCATAGCACATTTTCCACGTCACTGGCCAGGGGTAAGTAATGCCATATGACTCCTCGAGTGTCTTTTGAGGTACGTTCTGAATTATTTTTCTTCCCTGAGAGTTTCTCTTTGTAATGCTGCCTGTTGCATCCTGCCATTGTTTGTCTTATGTAACATGATGTTAAACTAGAGCTGACAACACATTCCAGGAGAACAG
The DNA here is from genome assembly GCA_021292165.1 of Shinisaurus crocodilurus. Taxonomy (NCBI): domain Eukaryota; kingdom Metazoa; phylum Chordata; class Lepidosauria; order Squamata; family Shinisauridae; genus Shinisaurus; species Shinisaurus crocodilurus. Next base: position 248,023,104 of record CM037878.1, on the reverse strand, counting down.
GAATGACTTTTTCTATTAAAATCCACATATCTTCTGATGTATATTGATGATCATGATGATGACGAGGTCATGCAAATTCAAAGATTATGGCAAAATGCAGAGGGCAAAACTAGTAGTTCATTTCACAATTACTAAAGCATAAACAAAGAGAATGTCTGTGTAATGTAAAACATGAAGGAACAAATGGGGGTGATTTACAATATAAACATTTGTGCTACTTATTTCCATTAATACTGAGGATAAATGCCTCTAGAAGGAACACATAGCGAAAGTAAATAATGTGTGAGTGGTGTATTTATTTATTTTACTTATTTAATTATATTTATACCCCGCCTTTTTTCCTGCAAGGAACTCAAGGCGGCTTACATAGTCCTCCTCCTCCTCCTCTCCATTTTATCCTCACAACAACCCTGTGAGGTAGGTTAGGCTGAGAGGCAGTGACTGGCCCAAAGTCAACCAGTGAGTTTCATGGCCGAGCTGGGAATAGAACCCGGATCTCCCAAGTCCCAGTCCAACACTCTCACCACTACGCCACACTGGCTTCAAACTTTACATAAAAATTACAAGCATTTAGCTTTTGTTAGATTTTTTCTTAGAAAATGATTAAGGAACATGTGAAGGCATTAAATGCTTGATAATAAACTTGGCACTGCTGGCAGTCCTTTTCTGTTAAGTTTCAGAATGAAATACAAATACAGTAATACCTTGGATTGCACGCATAATTTGTTCCGGAACCGTGCCTGTAATCCCAAACACTCTTATATCAAAGCGAGTCTCTGGCGGGCGTGAACGGGGCCGATTTTGGCCTGCTACGCCCGCTCGAGGCGAGCGGTTACATCCCTATCAGTATTGCAAGATGTCGCTTGTTTATCAAGTCAAAATTTATTTAAAAATTTTGCTTGTCTTGCAAAACGCTCTCAGACCAAGTTACTTGCAATCCAAGGTATTACTATAGGTATAATGGGGGTACTTTGCACATGGGAGAAACATAATGGAGATTATTTTTTTTATAAGGTCTGTAGGGCCTGTAGGCCTTTACCTGTAACTTCAAATAAGGATAGTTGACAGTAAGAAGGTCAAAGGGACTCTTGCATGCCTCTAGCTTACTGTGGATCCAGGGGACACTGAATTTTTGCCTATGAGAATATTCAGGATGAGTAGAGAATTTTAGGAAAGAAAATTTCATACTCACACTCTAGTTACTGTGTGTGTGTGTGTGTGTGTGTGCGCGCGCGCGCGCGCGCAGCATAAGCACTAGGGATGTGCATTGGATTCAGACAAAGCCCAAGGTTAATTAGGGCCTTTTGGATTGTTTCTGGTGCTTCCTGACGTGCAGCTGCCACATTCACATGTAACTCTCTCTCTCTCTCTCTCTCTCTCTCTCTCTCACACACACACACACACACACACACACCACACTCACTTACACTGTGCTCGTCTTGTTTACTTTTTAATATTAAAAAAAACCCTTCAGTTTAAGACAGTGTGGTCAATTTACACTGCATTACCTTGGGAGTAATCTGTCAGAGGCTGGGGTCTCGCTCTCTGCCCCCCCCTCAAACACACAAACTCACATCCACTCACTTCTCCCTTCACTCACACACCTACTCACTCACAGCTTTAAACCTTCCCTTCTCTCCACCATTGAAAACATCTTTTAAAAGAAAAAAACACTGCAGCAATAATAAGGTTCTATGGTTCTTGCCATAGAAGCCTCATTCCTAGGATCCCTGCAGCATCCTAGGAAGCAGGCAGGAAGCTTTGAGCACGGCTTCTTAAGATGCTATAGGAATAAGGTTTCTATGGCAGGAACCATGAGTCCATTCCTAGACCGCTTTTTGCGCGCGCAAAAGAGGAAATAAGAGTCGAGACACAGAATGATGGTAAAATTAAGGGCCACATTTATTGATTGGAGGATCTGGGAAGGGACGAGTGTGGGTGCTAGCTAAACCGGCTCTCGGCCAGTATACCCTTCAATGGGTGAAGCATCCCAATCGGAGGTGTGGCGCTGTAACTCGCCACTCCCCAATTTTACACCATAAGGTGTCGGAAGGCCTCCTCCATGTTACCGCATGGGGCCATGAAAGTGATGAAACGCCATGCGGGTGAGAGGAATTGGCCTCAAAGGCAGACCCTGTCTCCCTGGCCGTGCCATGAAACTAGGCTCAGGGTAGGCTAAGGTATCGCCAGTCACCTGAAAGGTGCCGTGGGATGATCACCGAACCTCACCCCACTGCCTAAAACCCACACTTACCGCCAATGTGACCAAATCAGGGAGACTACGCAAAACAAAAAAGCACCCAACCCAAGAACACAGTGCAGAGTAGGCGAAACACGCACACCACCACCAGGCCAATCAGCAATGGTGAGCCAAAATTCCTACTCGGCCCCGTCAACCGGCGACCGGAAATCCCACACTGTGAATTGGGAGGGAGGGGGGGGAGCTGCTTTGAGAAAAGAGGCAGAGGGTGGAGCAACGCTGCCTAATAAAGGCCTCCATCGCTGCTCCCCCCGCCTTAAGCCCATAGGTGTTTTCAAAATAAAACAGCCTCAGCTCTCATTCCTCCACACGCGCAAATAGTCCTCCCACCAACAGCTACGCGTTGGTGGGGGAAGGGGATTCCCTTCTTTATTTTTTCTTCTTTTTTTCAATGGCATCAGTCGCCGGGGTTCTGGGGGCCTGCTAGACAGGACTTGGGGTGGTATCTGCAGACTGCACTTTTTGTACCCCTGCTATAGAATCTCTGTTGTATATGCTCCACCAGCTACAACATCTGAACTGCTTGATCCCTGACAAGGTACAGTATTATATTTTTTTGCTTTCTGCACAGGTTAGTAGGATAATCTTATTAATTTAGCCTTCAAAGTTCCATTATGCTCTTTTCTTATAATAAAATTACTGTATTCTGGGAGCTTGTGACAGATTTCTGTACCCTGTCAAGGAATGACCATCAGGGGACGGATACATTCAAGATGCACCCATGGAGAGTTGTGAGGGCTGTTATAGTTGTAGCAAATTGCACCTTCGGAAGAAGCACACATGCAGAAGCAGGGATGTGCCTGTCTTGCTCTATATACAGGAGCGTTTAGCTACTTCCAGGGAGCAGCCCTTAGGAAGCACCCACCAGTTGTCTTTCCTCAGCATTCACATTCAAGTTAAAGGATGTTTACATTTTTTGTAGACCTGAGGAGCACTAGGTGAATATTCATAATTGCCCAGGGTTAGGATTGAGCTGAAATGGGGAAGGTGTGCTTAATGGAAAACCTCATATTTATTTATTTATTTTATTATATTTATACCCCGCCTTTTTTCCTGCAAGGAACCCAAGGCAGCTTACATAATCCTCCTCCTCCTCTTCTTCATTTTATCCTCACAACAACCCTGTGAGGTAGGTTAAGCTGAGAGTCACTGACTGGCCCAAAGTCACCCAGTGAGTTTCATGGCCGAGCAGGGACTAGAACCAGGATCTCCTGAGTCCCAGTCCAACGCTCTAACCACTACGCCACACTGGCTCTTGGGGTAATCTGTCACATATTTGTGAAAACCACAATTTCAGCAAGTTTTCAGAGGGCTGGACAATGGAGCACCCCATTCATAGACAGGGTACTGTAACAATATTGTAATTAGGCCAATTACAATAACCACAGGTGGTTGGATTTGTGTGTGTGTGTGTGTGTGTGTGTGTGTGTGTCTTTAAGACCCCAGTTGAACAGAGACAGAATCACATGACACCAGGTTCATGACTCAATAGATTTATTCAAGCACAGTAGCACAACACATTTGCGATAACTAAGAGCATCAAGAACAAGGGCAGTGCTTCCTTCACCCACTCTTATTTAGCCTCATGATGTCATTATGAAGCCAAATCTGATGACCTGATATCATTTTCTTGCTGATATGATCCCTGAGTGGCTGGGATAATCTCAGGAAGAAATCCATCTTAAAAAATGAAACGAAAAGAATGGTGCCTATTAGAGGTGTGCACTGACCATAGGATTAGGCTTGAACCCCAATTTGGCGCTTTGGAAAAGAGCCTGATTCTGTTCAGACTGATCTGGAAGTCATCCGTTTCAATTCAGGTACCAAACCTGAATTCAGATTCAGAAATCCGGTGTCATGCCTCCAATTGACTATCATGGGTAATTTTTAAAATGGCTTCTTAAAGAAAATGTTTGTTGGAAGCGGATGAAATTTGCAGGCAGAGTAGCCTAGCAGACTTCTTGAGGGTCTCCAAAAGAGAACACACTTATCCCCCTATGTTCTGTGTGGACCATTGTTCTGAAAATGACAGACAACCTAGAGGTGTCCCTAACTAAGAAACCTCCAAAGTTTCAGAAGGATAAGTACCAGGGATGGGGACTCGGACTCCAGGACTCGACTCATGAGTCAGACTGAGTCCCCCCTCTGACTCGAGTCAGACTCGAGTCCCAATATTTTTAATGGGACTCGAGACCCGACTCGGGACTCGAGACCAAGGACTCGTGTTCCAAAATCGTGTTCCTCAAATGCAACATGGATAGGTTTTAGGAAGTACAGCAAGTTTATTTTTTAAAATCATTTTCCTAAAATGCAACCTTTCAGACATTTTGGGTTTGGCTGCCTCTGCCTGCCTGTTTGGGGTTCCCAGCCTCCTCTGCCTGCCTGGTCTCTTCTTAACCAGTTCCATAGTTTGAATTGTCCAAGACAAAGGCCTCTGCCTGCCTGCTTTGGGGTTCCCTGCCTCCTCTGCCTATCTGGTTATTTTGGGTTTGTCTGCCTGGTCTGTTCTTGTCAAAATCAGTTGCAGGGTTTTGAAATAAAAAGGCACATTTGTGCCTAGAATTTATTTAAGCCACACATCTGAAATAGCCTTATTTTGTTGGGAAAAAACCCCATTGATTTTAATAGGGACTCGTGGAGTCAGCTTTGGGAGTGACTCGTGACTCGTGAGTCACCATTTTGGACCAAGGACTCGGATTCGAGACTCAGGTCCAAAGACTCGTGACTCGAAACCAAGGACTCTTCAACATCACTGATAAGTACAGAAGTTCATGTCTTCAAATTGGGGAGCAGGTGAGTGATTTGCTTCCACTTCCCTAGCTGCCATGGTTTTGGGGGCAATTTGTATGAAAATGACACACATCATAGAGGTGCATCTAAACAAGAAATCAGCAAGGTTTCAGAAGGATAGGTATAGGGGCTCTGTAGTTCCGCTGACTGAAAACCAGTTTAATGTGCATGTACCGGTATGTCCATGCACACACATCTGCAGCCCCTGCCATTCCAGCAGTTACCCGATGAGGTCCCTGGGAAGGTTGTGCACCCCTGTTCTGTAGGTTGCAGAGTTACGTTATTATATTTGCTAATTTTGCTGGGTTTCAACCTCTTAAAGAAGGGCTAGACAAATGGAAGAAATAAATAAGCAAAAATGCAATTCTCGGGTGTGCCTTTTTATCTGAAGAACTGCCATCAGCTGTGAAGGTTAAGCTATCTTTTTCATGCCAGCCATATTACCTTGGGTATGCTAAACTGAAAGACATCTTGCAGCTGGGCAGGGGAAAGCAGCATATGTTGGGTTAGTTTTACCTTTCAGGAATTTAGCTGTATGTATGTGGTATAAAGGGTAAACTGACTTCAGGAGCTGTGATTTGACAATAGTTTCAGTAGTATCGGAATCACTTTTGGTGGGGGGTGGTAGATTGTCAGATACTTTCAATTAAAAATCTAATAGATATAAATAATAATTAGTATAGCGCTGCATTTGATCAGGATCAATATAATGACTGGGGCTTATTCTCTTGCATAGATGCATCACTGGCATTTTGGGCGGAGAGCATATATGGGTTACAGTAATCATCAGTTAATAACTGAAATCATCTGAATACATAGTAAGTGCTAAATGACAGAGAAATAATTTCTCATTTTTCATAACACTTAGGTTGCCATAGTACAACCAGTGCAATGGAAAGCAGAGCAAGTTAAAAACAGGTGAGGTTATAAACAGGTTAATTTCCATACTTATTTTAGAAGTAGCTTGGCTGATTGCATTCATTATGCTGGAGAATGTCAGAACACTCCATGCTTACCTGCAGCAGTTATAGAACATTATTTTATATGCTATGGAATTGAGACAGCCTTTGCTATAGAATGTAAAGGAAATTAAATACTATTAGTTATGATATTCAATACATTCTATCCCAGTGGGCTATTTATGTTGTTTATTTTAGAAAAGTTCTTCCTTACTTTTCAGCCTGAAAGTTGTGCAATAATTCTGAGGAAGTGAGACCTTGCATCTGTGACATTCTTACCACAGCACTGGAAGCTAAGGCTCCAATTCTATGCACATCTGGGAGTAAGTTCCACTGACCTCAATCGGACTTACTTCTAAGTAGTCATATATTGGATTGTACTGTAAAACAGCTTCAGTATGGTACACTGAAACCCAAAGACTTCTACCAGAATTGGAAAGTGAGGCTGCAGCAGTAGAGGGAGAGATGACAAGAAGGACAATCCCATCAGCTGTGCTGAAAGACCAGCTCCAGCTCAACCCGGAAGCAGCCATTCCATCAGGCTCCAGAAGAGGGAGGCATGGGCAGCAGAGCTACTCCATTAGGTCATGCTGAGGGGTCAGCTGGCTCATCCTCTCCCTGAACTGTTTCCATTACAGATGGTCATATAAAAACGATGATTTAACTTTAAGACTTGGTGCCTGAGTTTGCTTTTCTCCTCTTCTCTCCCCATCCCGTTTCCTCTTGTGCCATGTCATTTAGATTGCAAATCTGAAGGCAGGAACTGTCTTGATTTCATTAATCATAGGTAACCACTCTGGGAGTCCTTTTGCTTGAAGAGCAGGGTAAAATTCTTTAAAAAAAATAAGTGTATGGCAGTTACCTGAAACAAGGACACCAGAGAAATACAATTGTTGTGAACTCTCATTCAAATTGCCCTGATCCACACCTGGCAGGTGCTCCATATCTGACAATACTACACACACAAGGAGAGGGAGCGTGCTAGCTCTCCTGTGAAGAGGAGAGCCTCTTCTGTCCATGGAGGCTCTCCTCACGATCCAGAATGCTGGAAAATCCACATACAAGGGACAAAATAGTCCAGTCAACCTGGCTACAACCGTAGACATGTCTATTCTAGCAGCAGTACACCCAAATACCTTCTCTCCAAAAAGGCACAGAACATTACGTGAACCCTCCATTCAGTGAAGGTCCTATGACTCTGAGGATGAGTCAGTATTACTATTTGAAAATAATTTGCCATATCATGATTACATGATTATGATGATTAATCTCATTTCTATACCACCCAATAGCCAAAGCTCTCTGAGCAGTTCACAACAATTCATAAAATGACAAAGCACAAATACAAATAATAAAATACCACATACAATTTCAGTATACAAAATTTAAAACAAATTAAGCAGCTAAAAGCAATCTCAGTAAAAAAAATACTGAATATGTTAAAGACAGCTGACATAAATGCCCCATCATATGGCATTAAATACCATTAAATGCCTGGGAGTAGAGGACAGTCTTAACTTGATGCCGAAAACTAAAAGATGACAGTGTTGGTGCCAGGCGGGCCTCAGTGGAGAGATCATTCCATAATCAGGGAGGCACCACTGAGAAGGCCCTCTCCCTTGTTGCCACCCTCTGTGCTTCCCTCAGAGGTGCACTTGGAGGAAGCCTCCAGATGTTTATGTTGTGTCCAGGTAGATTCAGGTTGTAAGAGGCGTTCCATCAGGTATTGTGGTCCCAAGCCATGTAAGGCTTCATGGGTTAAAACCAGGAAAAAAGAAAAGATTCCTTTTAATCTTAACAAACCAAGTGAGAAGCAAGAGTTGTCAATAACTCCTGTCCTCTTCACCTGCATCCTGATCAAAAGCCCAATTCCTCAGCGCAGAATGACATTCAGAAGACAGCCAGGTTTCCAGGGGCAGACTACCGGTATATTTCCTTGCTAATTCTTGACTGGGCTAAGCCCAGCTTCCAAACTTCAGCTGTTCAAGCCAGCAATGCTTGGTAAGACAGATCTCATCCATTCCATTCAACCTCAGCCATGATCTGAAGTATAAATTAGTAAGGAAGAATTGGAAAGCATATATATTTTTGAAAGAAAAGGATGAAAACCTAGATGCTCAAACCAAAAGGTTGGACTTTACTTCAGCATTACTGAATATCTGGAACTAAATTTAAAAAATTGAAATCCATTCCAGAATAGTTGTATTGTTGAGCATGCTGGATGAATGGAACATCTACTACAGCCTTCCCCAACTAGGTGCCCTCTTGACCATTGGCCATGCTGGCTGAGGCTGATGGGAGCCCAAAACATTTGGAGGGCACCAGTTTGGGGAAGGCTAATTGTATTTATTTATTATATTTATACCCCACCTTTTTTCCTGCACGGAACTCAAGGTGGCTCACATAATAATTCTCCTCTCCATTTTATCTTCACAGCAACCCTGTGAGGTAGGTTAGGCTGAGAGTCAGTGACTGGCCCAATGTCACCCAGTGAGTTTCATGGCCAAGTGGGGACTTGAACCTAGATCTCCGGAGTCCCAATCCTATCCAACACTCTCACCACTATGCCACACTGGCTCTACTATGCCATTTCTAATTTTACTCATGATGAGTAAATCTCAGTCTGAGTAAATCTCAAATCTGTGGCTTCTGAACCTAAGGGCCATACCAGATACAGTGTTGGGAGGTGTGTGATTTTTGCTGTATGGCTTCCCTATGGGGAAAATAGTGCTGGGCAGGGAAGAGAATTTTGTTCTGGATAGAGATTTGCAACACTGGAAAACTTGTTCCATTTGAGGTCGACAGACTTTCGACATACTTCCAACCCAGCAGCCAAAAGCAGGCCAAGTTGGGGGGCGTTTTCGGCTTCCGAGGGATTGCTCAAAATATTTGTGCAAATTTGGAGCTGAGAACTGCGTATCTCTAACACAATTTGCGCAAATTGGCGTTTTTGTGCAAATCAGGGCCGACTCCTTAGATTCGAGTAACTGTTGTTCTTGTTGTTCTTCTTCTTGTAGCATTTAACATGAGAAGTATGGAACTATCCTCCTCTCACTGCATATGCACACACTCCACCTTGGGCAGCTTGAATTTTCAGACAGTTAATTTCAGATCTGTGCAAAATGTGTGTCTCTGCTCTGCAATTTGCACAAATTTGCGCAATTTTCAGAGCAGAGCCTGAAATTTGCACAGATTTCCCCAGCTTTAACAACAACAACAAAAATTTCGCAAATTGGAGCCTGTTTTAAAAAATGTAAGTCTGTGTGCTGACTTGATTGACTCGCATCAGATTGTGTCAGCACCAGAACATGATTGACAGAACGGAATCTGCAGGGCCAAGTTGAGAAAATCCATTGGATTTTCAACCCTGCTATCGGATTCCTCACACATCCCTAGTTTTGGAAGAGTTGTGTACTGCTTTTAACTCTCTCTCTTCTTTTTTTTTAAACCCAATATGTGATATATCATAGAATCATAGAATAGTAGAGTTGGAAGGGGCCTATAAGGCCATTGAGTCCAACCCCCTGCTCAATGCAGGAATCCAGGTTAAAGCCTCCCTGACAGATGGCCGTCCAGCTGCATCTTGAATGCCTCCAGTGTGGGAGAGCGCACTGCCTCCCTAGGAAATTGGTTCTATTGTCAAATTACTCTAACAGGAAGTGTTTCCTGATGTTCAGACAGAATCTGGGTTCCTGTAACTTGAGCCCATTATTCCATGTCCTGCACTCTGGGATGATCGAGAAGAGATCCTGGCCCTCCTCTGTGTGAAAACCTTTCAAGTAGTTGAAGAGTGCTATCATATCTCCCCTCAGTCTTCTGAAGGCTAAACATGCCCAGTTCTTTCAGTCTCTCCTCATAGGGCTTTGTTTCCAGTCCCCTGATCATCTTTGTTGCCCTCCTCTGAACCCTTTCCAGTTTGTCTGCATCCTTCTTAAAGTGTGGTGCCCAGAACTGGACGCAGTACTCAAGATGAGACCTAACCAGTGCTGTGTAGAGTGGAACTAGTACTTCCTGCGATTTGGAAGCTATAATTCTATTAATGCAGCCCAAAATAGCATTTGCCTTTTTTGCAGCCACATCACATTGCTGGCTCATATTCAGCTTGTGATCTACAACAATCCCAAGATCTTTCTCGCTTGTAGTATTGTTGAGCCAAGTATCCCCCATCCTGTAACTGTACATTTGGTTTCTTTTCCCTAGGTACAGAACTTGGCATTTATACCTATTAAATTTCATCCTGCTGTTTTCAGCCCAGAGCTCCAGCCTATCAAGATCACTTTGAATTTGTTTCTGTCTTATGGTAGCTATTCCACCCAATTTTGTGTCATCTGCAAATTTGATAAGCATTCCCTGCACCGCCTCATTAAAGTAATTAATAAAAATGTTGAAGAGCACTGGGCCCAGGACTGAGCACTTGTGTAACGTACTTTAAGGGGGGGTGCCTCGCCCCGCCTCTCCTCTCCTCGCAGCCCCCCCCCGCTGCTCGTTTCTCTGTGGCGCGGAGCGATTCTCCATGCCTCTTGAGCAGCCACGCCGGCAGTGACAGGACCCTGCGCCGGTGCGACGGGACCCCGTGCTGTGTTTTTTCCGTAGAAACCAGGGCAACAGGGCTTAAAATGGTAGTTTTAAGCCCTGTTGCCCTGGTTTCTATGGAAAAGACGCAGCGTGGGGTCCCAGCACACTGGCGCAGGGTCCCGTCGCCACATCGCTTCCGTCCAGCTGGAAATGGTGTGACTGGACCCCGGCGCAGCAGTTCGTCGCGGAGAGGCGAGTGGGGACTCGGTCGCAGTAAGGCCCACAAGTCTCAGGGGGGCATGAGCGGGGCCGATTTTGGCTCGCTAGGCTACACCCCCCCCCGAGCTGAGAGCACTGGGCCCAGGACTGAGCCCTGCTCGCTACCTCTCCCCGGTTTGAGAAGGTACCATTGATAAGCACTCTTTTAGTCCGATTCTGTAGCCAACTGTGGATCCACCTGATAGTTGTTCCATCTAGCACACTTTTAGCTAGTTTGCTAATCAAGATATCATGAGGCACTTGGTCGAAAGCTTTGCTGAAGTCAAGATATGTTATGTCCACAGCATTCCCACAGTCCACAAGGGAGGTTACCTGATTAAAAAAGGAGATCAGATTAGTTTGTCAGGATTTGTTCTTGACAAATCCATGTTGGCTTCTAGTACTCATTGCATTGTTTTCAAGGTGCTTGCAGACTGAGTGCTTTATAATCTGCTCCAGAACTTTCCCAGGGATTGATGTCAGACTCAGTCTGACATGATTTCTTCATAGCTCCGCTTGGCGGTATCATTTGTTTGCACATGGATGAGAAGAAAGTGATATGTGTCAGTGGGTTTTATCAGCATTGACAACCCTCCAGTCACTTCTCTAATCCGTCCTCCAGGGAGACAGCATACCTGGCAAGTCGATGGGTCTTCGTGACTTACTTCAGTTTCAATATCACTCAGGAGGGAGTCTCTCACAACTACTACTCTTCTCTTCTTTATGTGTAGGCCTTGGTTTCATTGCATCCGCTTGTCTGACCTTCACTCTCTTGCTTGCTGTTGTGCGGGGTGCTCTGTAATTCTTCCTCTGCAGGCTGTCCTCCAGTCTCATCCTTAAGTACCTGAAAGCGGTTCCATAATCCAGTGCTTCCAGTGGTGCAGTGGAATGTCTTCTAGTTCTTCTGGTACCTGTCACCCTTTTCCAGGGAGTTCCCTCTACTTCATTGTTTCCCACCTGAGCATTCTCCTCATCTGCCTCAGCTTCCTGGTGCTCTTCTGGCTCCTGTATTTCACTTTGCTGTTGTAGTTCCACCATTCTGTCTAGGAACTCTTTGTTTTCTCTTATTCCCTTGAGGGTTGACTTTCGCCACAGTGCAACCAGCTCGCACTTGTTGAACGTGTAGGCCATGCTGATCTCAGGCAAGAAAACCAACATTGCACACACCTTGCAGGTCACCACTACTAGAGAGTCTTTTCTGTCTATAGTCTCTATTCCATTTTTGTTTCTACCTTTTGGATTGTTGGAATGGCCTGTGCCTTGTCCTATCTTCCCTGAAGGTTAAAAACAGAGTGCCACTGGTATATAAGTGTGTGTTACATGAAAGGAAAAGGGGGGATTGTTAGGGACCTCCCCTGCCAAAGTCCTGTTCGCTCTCCCTGATCACTCACTCTCTGAGCGCTTGCTTGCTTGAATAGCTCCTAGACCAGTTGGAGCAGCTTTCTCAGTTCTGCTCAGTTAGGAGTCAGGAAACAGAATATAACTCCCCGCCCACACAGCTGCTGAGAGTAATTAGGCCACGCCCCTTCAATTGCAGCTCTCAGGAGCACATGGTGAGCACATGGCGACTTGGAATAGGCAGCCCCTGGGCTTACTCCAGACCACTCACCTCTTTGCCTTTGCCTCCTCTTCCACTACCAAACTCCTGTTAGCTCTCCCTGTTGGCTCGCTCTGATCGCTCGCTCTCTGGGCGCTTGCTTGCTTGAATTGCCCCTAGACCAGCTGGAGCAGCTTCCTCAGCTCTGCTCAGTTAGGAGTCAGGAAACAGAATGATCATGGATCTCCTGCTTCCTTGTCTAGTTCGGCATTCACCTTTGCAATAAAGTCATGTTTATGGTGTGTGACATACACTCCTTTACTATATTACTACAGATGATGACGGTCGCCCATGTATGTCCAAAATAAGGCCATAAGCTGGTAAGGGCAACACAGTTATCCCTCTGCCAATATACTACTTTGGATATACAGTATATACTTAGGCATACTTTACGTTCAGCTGCCGGCATGGTGACTTCTCATAATAGAACCATCTGGCTATGATCTTTTATTTCTTTTAATGGTTTCCCATGTGGTTTTGGTGAAAATGGTTCCCCTCCCCCCAGGGGTGGTGTCAGCTCTGAAAGCTTTTGAACTGCCATCTTTAACTGCAGTGGTTGTCTATTATCAAACAGAACTACTAGGATCTGCAAGTCTTCACCTGCAGAGAGCTTTGCTCCTAATCAGATGTACCTGGTCAACTTTTGCTTCTTTAATGGGTCACTGATTAACCTTTTCTGAAGGAAAGCTTCCACGTCAAACCGACAGACAGCCTAGCAGGTTTCTCTCAAATTCCTGTCCTGTGATCCTGTCCCCGCTGCATTCAACTCTGTTCTGCTCCTTGCTTGCCTCTTCGGAGTCTCTGCTTCCAGGCTTCCCTTGATCTCAGCTATGGCTCTCCTTTGTACTTGTCACACCGATCAGTCTGCTTTCCATTTCCTGACTCTGGCTTTCTCTTGATCAGTGATGTAGTGGTAAATTACTTTTGAAGAGCAGGTGCTCGGCATGACTGGCCTTGAAGCTACACCCTCAAGGAGAGTCCAAAAACGCAGCCAGCTATGTTGATCCATATCAACAAACCAATTCTAGCAGTTTTCCTCTCCAGTAGGAGTAGATGTTTTGTAAAGCTAATGGGTCTTCCTTGCCCATTCAAGACCAAGCCACCCCAAAATACTTTGCATTACAAGAGGGATAGCTCACAACAATAAATAGTTGCTGGGAAAATCCATTCCCCCTCCCACCCCCTGCTCCAGCTACTGTGAGGATCGCAGCTCAGAAGGAACAGGGAAGTCTGTGAGAGGTGGCAGATGATATTGTCCCCCTAATCAAAGTATCCCAGCACTTCGACCCTGCAAGCCCAGCCAGCTCCACTACATCGCTGCTCTGATGATGCCCGTGTCTCTTCCCATTGCTTCTCCTCCAATGCCTTCAAAAATCCTCTCATTAGATGACCTTGCTCTGATTCAGCAATGACTTTCAGGGGGGCTTGCATCTGATAGTCAGTGTGGTTAAAAATCCACCCACACTATATGGGGAGCCACTTACAAAAGCGGCTTAACATGTGGCATTCCACCCATGTGACTGTCTGCTAAACAGTCACCTCGCTGGTTGCATGTGTGAAGTGGGCCTGCTTGATTGCAATTTCAGGCATGACTGCATCATAGCTGCCTGCCACTTTTCACCTCTACATGGTGATCATCACCATACAAAGAGGTGGTCACTTTTGACTGCTATGGTGTGACAAAGCCTGTTACTATGGGCTTCTCTACATGAGGCATTTATCCCATGGCTTTACTGCAGCTTCTTCTTGCATTTTCATTGCAGGAGGAAAAGTGCATCCTTTAAATGGGGCTTTCCCCCCCAGGGATGGTATTTCTCTGCCTTTCTGTATATTCTATTAACCAGCCACAAGATGGCACTGTGGTATAGCTGCATTATAGCAGAACTGCGACACTGCATGAGGCTTTTGTTCCGGTTTGAAATTTAATACTGCACTTTCCTCGCTCTAAAAACTCCTGCGAAAATGGCTGGAAAACATGGGGGAGGCCTTGGAGGAGGATGACATCATCGAAAGGCCCCACCAACTTCCGTGAGTGAGGGATTGCGAGCTCACAATAAATACCCTGTGTAGAGAAGCCCCACAATGACAAGGGAATGCGCTTCACCACAGAAACAGAAATTGGGATACGGTGAAGAGATGTCAGAAACAAGGCTTAAGCAGTGAGATAAACTGTGACTTCTTGAAAGGGTGAGAGATGTTACAGGGTTTCAAGCATGGACAAAATTCCCCAAACAACATGGACACAGATTAAAGATTCATAGATCATAGAGTTGGAAGGGGCCCACAAGGCCATCGAGTCCAACCCCCTGCTCAATGCAGGAAACTAGAGGAGGGGTCTCCCATCCAAGTAATAACCAGGCCTGACCCTGCTTAGCTTTCCACGCTCAGACAAGCAGCGTGAGCCACAGGCCAGCCAAAGGTCGGTGTTCTGAGGAAATAAAACGGGGGCTGTACCTGTGGTACTTACTTAGGTGTGGAATGTGGGCTGAAGATCGCAGTAAAATAATATATGCAGCAGTGACCAGTGAGGCAGAAACTACACAAGGCCACTTTGGGTCAGTGGAGTCAGGGGGCAGCTGAGTCAGCACTTTCAAGTACGAGGTTGCTGACTGGCTAGCAGCCCTTCCAGACGTCAGCAGCTTATGCTGAGCCTGCAAGAAAATCAGCAACGACTCATTTGTACTGTAGTTGCTGACTCAGTAGTCATCTGTCAGTGGTTACTAGTTTCTCTTCTCCTTGATTGCCCCATTGCTGCAGCTGCCGGATCCTGCCGCTGAACCACCTCTCCATTCACTACTGCTCTTATGTTTTTCTAAAGGTGCAATCCTACGCATGTTTAGACAGAAAAAAGACCTCCAACTCCCAGCATGGCTGGCTGGGGCATGCTGTGAGTTGGAGGCCTTTTTTCTGTCTAAACATGCGTAAGATTGTGCCATAAATGTCTTACTAGTATCTACTCAGATCCTCTGGGATTCAGCAGGAAAAATAAAAACCTTTCCTTGTTTTATAAATTCTTAAGAATTCTTCCCTAATAAGCTACTTCATCAGATAAACATTTTCCCATATAAACTATTAAGGTGTACAATATATCACAGTCGCTGTGATATTTATGATGCACAAAGGTAGAATAGTAATAAATGAATTACTTCAAGCCATAAATTTAATTCTTTTTGGCTAAGATTGCAATGATAGGTGCACTTATCTGCATTAATTCCCAGTCAAGAGTCACTACAAAAGAACTTAAGTAGAAACAAAATGTTATGTTCTCCCCCTCTGTAATGTGTAGGAAAGCTTATCCTGAGCCCCAATGTCACCAAGTCATACATCATTCAGGAGAGCACATTTGTGTTGGGGCAAATAAAAAATTGAACCGAATGGGGCCCATTCAATCCAATGTTCATTTGTTCTAAAATAAATGTCATGAGTAATGAATGGGAACATTTTCTGTTATTCACTCTTGTACACATTTGTTACTCATTCGGAGGTGAGGTGGGGTTTACCATTCCATGGCAGCAGCAATGGAAGTGTTTTCAGTGACTGCTTCTGGAGCTCGCTATCGTGTTTTCAGAGAATGCTCCAGAAGTTGCATCATTCTGGGGCGAGGAAATGTCACCACCATTTCCATCTCCCAGAATGCCCTGTAATGACGCAAGGTATTCTGGGAAAAATAAATGGTAGCTGCCAGGAAGCGACTGCTGAAATTGATAGCCAACCATAGTGGTATAAAACAAAGGAAGAAAAATGCAAAATGAATGTAATGGAATAATGAATTTTGTAATTTCGTAATTCATTTACAACAAATTGCAAATGAATTTATAAAGAAACAAATGAAATTTAAATAAATGCAAAACAAAAATGAGGGTTGTAATAACTAAAGCAAATGGAATAAAGAAAAACCTTTTTTTGCACATTGCTATTGTGAATTTCCTTGTTCCCACCAGCAGTACTCAATAGATTAGTGAGGGTGTATGTGATGCCATCACAACATGGGTAAGTTAGACTACATTGCAGGGGAAAGGGAGAGAAATCGGCAGAAGGCTGGTTTTAATGGCAGCCCTGCATTTCTCATAGCAGGTAAATCTGTCTTCAAACTTACCTTACTGCACGTAGGATTGTGGCCCAAGAATCATTTGCTGTAAAGTACATCCCACCTTTCCAATTTTCCAGATAATATCAGCTGGCCATGAGCCAGCCTCCCAAACACTTTTTTACAGATACAATCACCCTTATAACTGCATCTGGCAAATCCTTGAGGAAAAAAATCTGCTTCAGATGGCCTCTACCTCTATTACAGTGCTGTATAAGCATGATAGAGCCTGGCTGGTTGATTTTTTGGGGGTGGGTGGGTTGGTTTTGTTTTGTTATTTTAAAAACAAAATAATAAAGCAGAACCCCAGTGCCATGACCAACATTCCTGTTCTGTGCTTTCTATGCTATGTTGTCTTTTTCTAGAGGGTGGTGGCATTTTTTGTAAATACATTTGATTTCCAATAGCTTGTTATTTACTACTATTGTTCTCTGCTGCTCTGAAGCAGATTTAGCAATGAGATGCATTTTCACTTTGCTGCATGAGTACACTAAACCCAGCCACAGAGCTTGACCAAAACAACTGGAAAGTGACACCAAAATTAAAGCTACAGAGCTACCTCTCTAATCTGCTGAGCAGTTTATATAAATGCTGTTTACATAAAATGAATCCCCCAAACAGACAAGCTTAAAGATATTAAATCCTGGCTTTGTAAATGATGGGCAAGCTACAGAGAACAATCCCTAGTGTGTATGCTTTTCTTTAAACTAACAAGGTTATCTTCCTCCAAAAGCCTCTTAGGGTAAGCTTAATTAAAGCCAATGGAGAAAATATGTAAGCAGGGGAAAGAATAATTCTCTGGCTAAAAGAAGAAGAAGAGGGCACACACTGAATGTATGTATTTGTGCAGATCACAAGCAAAGGTATTTCAGTTTAGCTGCTGAAAGGGGGCAATGCACAACAGATATCATAATGAGGTATGGAAACAATTCTGCTTTAACAGTGACATGTTCATTGGCATGGTGGAGGCACTGAATTTTAAGAGTCCCCTTTTCTGCCCACTGCCCACCCTGTACCCATTCCCAGCACAGCAGATGCTGCTCTTGGTTGCAGGCAATTGATTTTAGCATCACCAATATCTCCATGTATCAGCAGCTCAAGAGGTTCATAAAATATTGATAAGGGTTCTCCAGTTCTCCTGCCCAGAAACTCTGACCATCTGTATTAATGCACTCTAAATTAAATATTTCGGTTCTGGGCTGAAGGTTGGATGCCACGGTGGTGATGAAAAAAGCTTCTGTGCTACCCCCTCTGCCAACTCAAATGCCAGGCCTCTGAAAAATGTCACTAGCTTAGAAGGCTGGTTTGCAAGCATTTTGCTATTTACTTTCAGATTCTGTGTGGTAAAACATTTCCCCATCACTTGATGTTACCGAGCTATTGCCAAGTTAAAGAGACCTGAGTATAAATCTCAGGCTGAAGAAATGTATGAGACATGACAGCCTGACCCCAAATGCTCATAAATTATAATGCTTTCCACTTTTATGAAACATACTGGAAGAAGACGTTCTTTGGTTACCTTGGCTGTGAAGCAACCACTCCAAAGTTCATGCAGTGCTCCCCACCGATAGGGGCTTCCCCCTTCTTTTCTACAAGCAAGTATAATGCGCCAGAAAAGAAAGGGAAGTGTGTTGAAATAGATCATGCACTTAGATGCAACCATTTAAGTGCAACTGTCAGCCAAATCAAAGGAATGGTAAAATTATTTATCGTATATTAATCAATGATAAACCACAGTAGTACACAATACTATTCATGAACTATTCACTTTATATCTTCAGCTCCTGAGAACTGCAATCCTGCGCCCAGGCCCCCAGCTAAAATGGCTGTTATAATGCCAGGGCTTATGCCTGAGTATGTCCTAGCAGAAAAAATTAAAAGGCCAAAGATAGGTTTAGAGAAAAGAGCTAATATAGCCATAATGACAGCCGCCACCACATATATCCTTATACTGGTGGCAGGGCATGGTTGGGTACTTGCACAGTGCATACACCCTAGCACGGGCACACTGGCAGGACCCCGCCGGAGTTGCTTCTCCACCTCACCATTACAACCTGCTAGTCTACCTGCCTCTCACTCTGTCTGGCCAAAACAAAGAGGTAGTGAGAAGGAGGAGCAGTCGGTGCCGCGGCCTCCTCGCTCACTGGCTCTCTGCTTGTCAAGCAAGCAAGTGGTGGTAATGATGAGAAAGAGGACGAGGCGAGGAGCAATAGCAGCTGGTGACAACGGCAGTGAGGGGGTAGACTCACGGAGGGCGGGGGGGGGAGATTGAGAGTGCTTGGCCCAAAGGTCCTCAAAAACCTGGGTTTGTGGCAATTATGTCACTACCCACACAAATCATGATCTTAGTCGCTGACTACACCCCTCCACATGAGTATGTACAAAAGGCACTATCCAGCTCACGGAGAAGAACTGAGATGACATCTCAACCCGTTCCATGCCCTCTCTCTCACATGCCATGTACATGAAAGCTGCCCAGGATAGCTGGCAGCACCATCCTCCTCACAAGCAGCCATAGCCCAGTGATCAAAAGACTTGTTGCACGCACAACTATAGGCCACAGGCTTTCCAAGAAAAGCATTTCAGTTAGTTCTTTTATATGGTACCGATGCTTGCCCACAACTAAAGTTAATCAAACCACACACACATCAGGTGAGCACTGGTGTCTGTGTGATGGGAACACACATTTTTCAAGGAAAAGGGAATGGGGGCCCATGAATAAGGAAGAATAGTCTCTACAAGCTTGGATCATCATAACTAGGCTTCTGCCAAGGGAAAGGCTCCTTCCATTCAGGGATAGGACAAAGATCCAGCAAAAGATCCCGCCAGCACAAGGAGATGGGAGGCAAGTTTTGCCAATTCCCGCCTTCCCCTGCAGACCATCCCACACTGTTCCAGCTTGTCCCCCAATTTCCTAGATCAGTTTTTGGGTGGGTGGGATGCAGGGGGAAGGGGTTAAATGGCGAAAGCTGCCTCTCCCTTTCTGCTGGCAGGAGTGTCCCTTGGGTGAAACTCCACTTAGGGGATTCTCCCGTCAGTGGGAGTAAAGTCAGGATCCCAGCCTAAAATTGCAGAAGGCAACACTGTGACTTAGTTGGTAGCTTAATGGGAAAGGAGGTTGCAATGGTAAGCAGAAGATGTGGCTTTGATTCCTATGTCTGGGAAATGATAAGGTTGCTGCTACAGGGAAAACTAGGCCTTTTGCATGTTATGTTATGCCAGCCACAATACTTTCAGAGGGAAAAGGCAGCAGGATTAGAAAATAAACCTTCCATTCCACAAACAAAACAAACCCAACCTCCTAAATTTACAACTATATGAGGAGACAAAAAATGAGGCCTATTGTTTGGCTTACAATAAAATGCTGATTAAAATATACATCCATTCCCAGTTTCTGATGTTACCTGCTCCTCATTCTTACCATCCACCATGCCTGTTATTTTTTATAAGATTAATCAAACATAAGAACTGTATTGAATTTTAAGTTTTAACTCTTCCTCTGTGGCCAAAGCACTATAGTGGCAGTTTAGAGATATTTACACTGTAGGACAGAGGGTGGAGTAGCTAGCTACCATCTGTATTCCTCCCCTCTTCCCTCTTGTTGAGAACATCTGACTGAGTGATAGATATTACAGCTGTGCACAAGCCAGGTCTTCAAACACACCCCATATTTCTTCTCCAGCAGCTTTGTCTGCCAAAGTTAAGGCCACCTTGTAAACACGAGGGAGCTTAAACAACAGAAGAATACCAAAAAAAAACAACACACACCCCCAGCAAACACTCATTTTGTATGTATTATTATTGTATACACATTTGTTGCTAGACCTTCCACCAAATGTTGTCTAAAAATTCAAGGTGAATTTGGAGGTTTCTCATCATGTAACACATCTGAGGAGTTCTGAAGCCGGAAGTAATTTTAATAAAATTAGCAAAATGAATGTTCTCAGACCAAGTTTTTGTTCCGGATTTCTCTGCCAACTCCGACTTCACGGATAGCAGATGGATGGAGCCTCTGATTCTCTTACAGTGCTTAAAAAGCAAAGTGAAATGAAAAGCAGATGGATCTGCCCTAGCAGTGAACCATTGGATACAATACTCTGCTTCACTGGGTATCCAAATTATTTTCAAGTAGTTTGGCACATATGTAATTTATGTGCTGCATTCTCTTACCTAGTACTGAAGGGTTGTTTCTCAAGCAAGGGCCGTTCTATGAACTCTTCACCTTTTGCATGCACTACTTCCCTCTTAAACTCTCCTAATATTCTGTGGAAGGTTAACTTAGTTGGAGTGAATTCAATACACTTTCCTTTAACCCTGTGAGTCTCTGCTTGTGTTGGAGGTCACAGTCAGAATCAAGGCTGCTCTTGGGTTAATGCTTTTGCAGTCATGTCCTGTTTCATGTTGTAGGGATAGGGAGGCAGGACCTGCCTGAGTCATGCTATGTTTACTGTCACTAGCCAGAAAAAAAACAGAAGACCTCTTAGCTAACATAGCCTCTGGAAAGGCTGATGCCTTCAGAACATAATTCAGTCTGAAAATACACACAGAACTTCAGGCCACCAGCTAAATTAAAAGTGATGCATTTGATGCACAATTATTATTATTTTTTAAAGAGCAATTTAACACTAAGATATCTGCAAAGAAACCTTTGTGGAGTGATTGATAGATACACCTGTTCTGATGTAAGAATGTGGTTTTCCTGTTCACTTCTGTTATCAGATCTATGGTTATCCTGTTGATTTAAAGCTAGCTAAAGACCGATCAAGTTTGACATGTGTGCAGAGAGCTGGAGAGTTCCAGTCTTTCTTTTCCCCAACCCTACTCCACTTCCACATTTACCATCCCCTCGGCCTTATCCCAGATTGCATGTTGTTCCTGTTGTCCCATAGAACTCGAAAGGTGCAGCTAAGGACTTAGCCAGCCCCTATCTGACTACCCCACCCATTAATTTACATAACCTTGCCTGGATTCTGCTTATTGGTTGTGTCAGAGTGTGATGGAATGTTGGGAGCTGGCGTTCTCCAACCTGGTGCCTTCCAGATGTGTTGGACTACAACTCCCAGCATCCCGAGTTGGCAGTTGTAGCCCAACACATCTGGAGGGCACCGGGCTGGAGAAGCCTGATCCAGACAGATTAATCCAATATGCAGTAGTGATTCTTCAGCTGCACAAGGTGTCAAGAGGCTGCCCCATTGCCCTCGAAAGAATGGGTGGCAGGACTGAGCCCACAGATCACCAGAAAGCGTGCATCCTCCAAGCCCCCCCCCCGCCCCTGCAAAGGTTTCTTTCACTGGTGAGGGAGTTTCTACTCTCAGCACTGACACTGCCTTTGGAAGCTGCAGCACATTTTCTGAGCCCAATTCCCTTTTCCCCCCCTGTTCCCTTCAGCTGCCTCCTCCCACAGCACACAACGTATTCACAGGAAATTACTTGTATATATGTAGATTAGCAACATGCCTGCTGTGTATGCACCTGTCTTCTGCATAAAGAGCTTGCAAAGAGGCAGGTACCCAATACTGCACTGTTTTCCATGCAAGGGAAACATGTCCAAGAAGGGTTCAGATGGGCCAGAGGCACCCCTCCACTGGTGAAGAGGAGATTCACTGGGGTGAGATGGCAGCAAATCTACTCTGGAGGCCCCAGTTATTCCCACAGAAAGCTCTGAGGGCATAAATCTACTGCTAGTGCTGTTCCCAGCTGCAGTACACCCTGAAACTGGGCATTCCTAGGGTGTGGCAGGGGTGGCTTTAGATCCACTCCATTCTCCTGGGCAGCCCCAGGATCAGCCTCTGCACCTACTCCAGCCTCAAGCTCATGTAGTTCCCCTCCCACACATCCCATTGATTTTAATGGGAGGGAAAATAAAGGAAAAGTAGAATGCCAGGGAAATACCAGAGATATGCCACTCCCCTCCATCATCCCCTCTGCCCTTGCCACTTGTGTTCTGGCAGGGCTTTGGATGCCGAGGTGCAGACCTCCCCTTCTGCCCCACTTAAGATTGCACTATTTGGGTCAACCTACATATTATGCTAAAGATGTAGTTAGCAGCCATGTCTTCTTCTTCTTTTATTCAGAAGTAAGCTCTGGGGAGCTGATCTGGATTGGGACCATGGCATAGAGAATAGGAGATTTTACCTTTTGCCTCCCCACCACCACCACCACTGTGGTCTTGATCCAGATTTGGGGGACGGGTGGGCTGTGCCTAGTATTGCAAAAAAAAAAAAAGATTTGATGAAACAAATAGAACACATTTTGGCATGCAGGTGCAAAGCCCCTTGATCAAACTCAGGAGCATAGCAGCAGGTTAAGGGTTAAAACCATGCTACCCCCTATACTTACTTTTGAGTACAGAAAAAGAAAAAAGAAAAGACATAGCTAGCAGCTACATGTAGTTTGAACCTAAGGTTGAAATATCTCAGATGGTTTAGAACATTAATGAGGACCTCTAGCACAGAGACAAGATATGGCCCTGGTGGGGTCCCTATCTGGCCCAGCAGTGTCTCCCCAACCCCCCTGGCCCCCTCCCCCCAGAAGAGAATTATCCATGGAAAATCTCTTACCTGGGGAGATGGTGACTCCTATTTCGGTGGGGCTCCTTTTCCGTTACCGTTTTTTTTTGGGGGGGGGGGTGTTGGAGCTTCATAGTAGCTATCTATGGTGCTCCATGGTGATGAACCAATTTGGGGATTGACTTCAGCACCATGGATAGCTCCTATGATGCTCCAAATAAAACCTGCAGAACTGGTAATGGAAAAGGAGCCCTTGGAAAGTTCCAGCATTGCCTATAGCGGAAGAATGGTTGGTCAAGATGGTGGAGCTGGCAGAAATGGCCAAACTTACGTCATTAATTAGAGAAAAGACAACATCTACGTTTACTGTTGAGTGGAAACCTCTAATTGAGAGCCAGCATGGTGTAGTGGTTAGAGTGTTGGACTGGGACTCGGGAGATCCGGGTTCTAGTCCCCACTTGGCCACGAAGCTCCCTGGGTGACTTTGGGCCAATCACGGTCTCTCAGCCTAACCTACCTCACAGGGTTGTTGTGAGGATAAAATGGAGAGGAAGAGGAGGATTATGTAAGCCGCCTTGGGTTCCTTGCAGGAAAAAAGGCGGGGTATAAATATAATAAATAAATAAATTTTTGCAGGGTTTAGAAAAAAATGATTTGTTTATTTGTGGTTTTGTGGAATAATAATAAGACAAATTTGTGACAATAGAAAAAAGAGAACTTTCTTTCTTGATTATTGACTAGAGAAACTATTTGTTACTTATATTTGCTGTAGAAAAATTCGGAAGTCCATTTTAGTTTTGTTAATTGTTAATTATGGTTATATGTTTTGTGTTGTTTGTTTTTGTTTTTATAGAAATAAAACAGTTTAAAAATCAGAGAAAGAAAGAAAGATAGAAAAGGAGCCCTACCAAAATAGGAGCCACCAGACTCCCGTGCTCCGATAGCTGCTTCCCTCTGCTGCATGTACGGTAGGTTTTTTTAAACCTGCCATTGGTGCCAGTGAGGATTTTTAAAAGCCTAATTGCCAGAGAGAGGGCATTTCCAGGAAGGGGAAGTGCGTGAGTGTGTGTGGCTGGGCCTGGGCAAACATGTTGGGAGAGGAGGCACATGTCAGTAGCAGCTGGCTCCACCCATGTTCGGATGTAGCCTCACCTATTTCTTGCATGTGGCCCCCTGATGTGCTTGCCCAGAGTCAAATTTATCCTTGAGCCAAAAATAAAAATAAAAATCCCCACCTCAGGTCTAGAAGAAGGGAAGAAGAATTTAGCAAGACTCATTGTTTTATCAGTCTTGTCTGAGACTGCAAAATTTGCAGACAGGTGAGAAAAAGAAGCCAGCCCTCAATAGCTGTGATAAGATGATAAAGCTGGCATACTTTAAAGTAATTGTAGATTTAATTTCTACAAAGATTTGGGGTAATAATATCCACCTGGGTTTAATATGAACGGAGGCTGCTATAACATGGTGTCATCTTGCCGAGAAGCTGAATGGATTTGCTGTGACATTCATATAGAAATCTCCAGGTGATGCTCCCTGGATAATGATGAACATTGAATTAATTTTCATGGTATTAAAAGACACTGAAATATGATTCATTCCAGTTGATTTAACTTTTTACTTTCCCAGGCCTGGGAGATGCAGTGTAGATGTATGGCAGCCAAAAAAGAAAACAGGAAAAAAGGAGCGTCTAGTGGCCAGACCTTCCACTTTAGGCAGCTTTGTCTTATTATCTTACATCTGATGATATTAGAAGCAGTCTTCAACCTGCCACCCATGCTCTGTGGGCTTCTTTACACGAGGCATTTATTCTGTGCTCATGATTCCTCACTCATGGTTAGGGATATGTGAGGGCTTCGTTCGGGGGGGTGGGGGTGGAAATCCGGTGAACTGGCTGGGCTTGACCCCCCCCCCCGAACTTCGTCCTGCTAACCTCCTTCCCTGGCTCGACTCGCAGTCTCCTGTCCTGAGTCGAGCCTGGTAAGTGACTTCTGGGATCCCGGCAGGCCGCTTTTTACGTAGAAAATGCTGCAAGATACACCAAAAGTGGCCGCAATTTGTGTAACGTGCAAATTGTGGCTGCTTTTAACGTATCTTACAGCATTTTCTATGTTAGGACTGCCAGGAACCCAGAAGTCTGCCAAGTAGCTCAGCGCGTGTTCAGTTTTGGCCTGGCTTGGCGGGCGCAGCAGCGGCGTCCGCCGAGCCAGAGGTGTGTCGGGTCATTGGCAGATCACCCGCCACTACTCATGGTAGTTTGTGGGTGCTTTACACAATGTCATCATCCTCCAGAGCCCATCCTGTGCTTTCCAAGCATTTCCTCAGCTTTTTTTTTACAGTGAGGGAAGTCTGTTATTATCTGAAAATGGCAAAATGAACCAGAATGAAAAGCTTGTGTATTTTTGCAATTCTACTATGCCACAGTGTCACGTTGTGGTTGTGTAATGGAACATATAGAAAGGCAGACATGTAAAGTAGCCAATCTTTATCCCACAAAGAATCCAGAAACAGAAGTATTGGTTATATAAGCCTCATGTAGAAAAGCCCTATTTGTGCACCTTTGCCTACAATATGGTAAGAGATGCCAAGAGAAGCAAGCAGAAACCATGATGAGATTGTCATTAACTTAACAAAGCTACAATTCCTATCCCTAGGGGACAAAGCCTATCCTATCCACCTATTTTAGGCATCAATATCAAATGAGCCAATTGGTTGTCCTGGCTGAGGTTGTTCATATCTTCTAAATCATGGGTGCAAAAAGTGTGGCTCATGGGCCACATGTGGCCCACAAAGTCAATTCTTGTGGTCCACCAGATCCCCTCCCCCCCTGGATCTGCTGCCACAGTGGCACTTCCTATCCCTTTATCTCTGATCTCTCATTAGAGATCGGAGATAAGCAAGGGATTCTTTTGCTAGCACTAGCATTAGGAAGGGAATCCCTTCCCTTACTTCTAATTTCTTATGAGAGATCAGAGACAACCAGTGACTGCGTTGGGGGTGCAGGGGCAGGAAGGCCACAGCTTTCTCCTTTCCTCAGTGACCCCAAAGCAGGTGTGCATGTGTCCACTTTCCCCCCACCTCAGTATGTCTGTGTGTCTCCCCACCAAGCCAGTATGTGCATGTGTGTGTCCCCCCGCCAGTATGTGTGCATGTATGTCTCATCGCCCCCCAGTATATGCGTGCATGTCTCCCCACCCCTTCCCCAGTGTGCTCACATGTGGCTTCCAGAACCCCTGCCAAAACCAGATTTGGCCCTCAGGGCCGTAAAAGTTGTGCACCCCTGCCCCAAAGAAATGAAGTCATGTATGTCATCATGTTCCAATGAAAACCAAAATTGCCACTGACCATTCCTGGGAAGAGAGCATTAGACACAAAAGGCCTTATTGTAAAGGCATGGAATAAGAATGTACAAAGAGCCCTACCAGGTAAAACAAAATGCCTAACTAGTCCAGCATCCTGCTTCTCACGGTGGCCAACTGGATGCCTCTTGGGAAGTACTGCCTTCTGTCTGTCCTGAATCTCCAGCCAATCTGTTTCATTGGGTGACCTTGGGTTCTAGTGTTACAAGAGAGGGAGAAAAACATCTCTCTATCCAGTTTCTAATCTATACATCATTTTATACAATTCAACAATTCACAGTAATATAGAATTTATGACTGGGAATATATTTTCCAAACTGCAATGACTATTAAAATTAAACAGTCATTGTTGTGCATTTAATTTTTCTGAAAGAAGGAAAACATGCTTAGAGTATTTGTTGTAACAACTGGCTATCATAACCAGTGTACGGTCTTCTAGGACTCAGGGGAAAAAAGAAAACTCACTGCTTCCCACACAGTTTTCTTATCTGTCTAATCAAAATAATTTGAGTTGACAGCTGACAAAAACAGCCCTCTACAGAACAAGATAATTTACCTGCATACAGCTGAAACTGAAAAGCCAATCCATGAGTACATTTAAGCTCCCTAGTGGAGAGTTGTGCAGAGACGAGACTGTGCGGTTCACATAAATACAAGCTTAGTTTGAGATGGAGAAAGATGTTTTAAGTTCATGATGCTGTAACAGCCAATAGCCAAGGCGATATGCTTGCGCTGGGCAAAGACTGAAGATCCACAGATAGAATATGGATCATGTATGATAGGGGGAGAGGGTGGCTAAAAAGAATGGGGAACCCCTCCCCAAGGTGAATATAAACACCACTAAACCAAAGGCTTACTTAAGGAGGTAGATGATTCCCTGTTCCAAACATGCACACACACACAACAGTGGAGGAACTCAGAGTAGTGCTGACCAAAACTATGTTAATCTATCAATGAACTGACTTCAGGGTGAAATTAGATGAAGTGGGCTATAGTCCACAAAAGCCTATGCCAGAATTAATTTGTTAGTCTTTATTGATTTCCTGTCAGTTTGCATAAGTATCTTTTATTTATTTATTTACAAGATTTGTATACATACCGCTCCATATTCTGGTATGGAGATTTTGGAACAGTGGACAATAAAAGATAAAACAGGTAAAAGAATAAAACAGTACGTTAAAAACAGAATCAATAAAACCGTGGCTGGTTAGTTCAGGAAGGTTTCCTGAAATTCCGAAAACAATACAATGTTGGTACCTGCCTGACCTCCAGAGGCAGAGAGTTCCAAAGAAATGGAGGTGCTACACTGAAGGCTCTTCTCTGGATAGACTCCAATTGGGCTATAGGTCCATGAGGGACCACCAGGAGAATGTCCTCCAATGATCTCACTGACCGGGCAGGTTGGTAAGGGAGAAGGCATTCTCTCGGGTATCCTGGTCCCAAACTGTTTAGGGCTTTATACACTAGTACCAAGACCGTAAACCTGGCCCAGCAGAGAATAGGCAGCCAGTGCAGTTCCTTCAGCAAAGGAGTTGCATGCTGAAAAGGGGCAGCTCCTAACAACAGCCGAGCTGCTTCATTCTGCAGTAACTCCAACTTCTGGACCAGCCTTAAGGGCAGCCCCACATAGAGCACATTGCAGTAATCCAGTCTTGAGGTTACTAGCACCTGTACCACTGTGGCCAAGTTATCCCTGTCCAGGAGAGGCTGTAGCTGGTGAACCAGTTGAAGCTAGTAAAAGGCATTCTGAGCTGCCATGGTCACTTGGGACTCCAGCAGCAATGATAGATCCAGGAGTATCCCCAGTCTACAAACCTGATCTTTCAAAGGGTGTGACACCCCCATCCAGAACAGGCAATGAGCCTGTCTCCCAGATGCAGCAACCACTCACCTACAGGGTTTCCATCTTGCCAGGATTCAACTTCAGTTTATTGGCTCTCATCCATCCCATCACTGAATCTAGGCAGTGATTCAGGACTTGCACAGACTCACCTGATTCAGATGTCACAGGGAGATAGCGCTGTGTATCATCAGCATACTGATGGCACTTAGCTCCAAATTCCATAATGACCACTCCCAGTGGCTTCATATAGATGTTAAACGACACTGAGGACACGATGCTACCCTGCAGAACCCCATAACACAGTTGCCAAGGAGTTGAGGGATGGTCCCCCAATGTTACTCTCTGAAATTGACCCCACAGGTAAGACCAGAACCACTGTAATGCAGTGCCTCCAATGCCCAGCCCATGGAGTCAATCCAAGAGAATACCATAGTTGATGGTATCAAAAGCCATTGAGAGATCAAGCAGAATTAACAGGGTTGCACTCCCCCTGTCCCATTCTCGATAAAGGTCATCCATCAGGGTGACCAAGGCTGATTCAGACACGTAACCAGGTCAAAACCAAGACTGGAATGGGTCTAAATAATCAGTATCCTCCAAGAGTGCCTGCAGTTTTTCTACCACAACCCCTTTGTGGAGGGCACTGAGAACTGTCAGTTCAACACTTAAAATTGAGAGGATTATCTCTGGATATTGCCACCCCCCCCTTTTGGTGCACCTACTTTTCCCCCCTTTACTGCTGCTTTTCAATTGATGGCTAGGCACTTGGTCCCCGGCAACTGCACTCAAATTAGCCTATATGCAGTCTCACCATGTCATTCTGTTACCTACTACTCTACTTGCCTTTGACAGCTGAACATTGACAAGGCAAGAGTACACATATCAGACAGCTGTAAGTGCACATTTGTACAAGACAGACAAATTTTTTTAATTTTTTTTAAAATGATGAACATAGTTGAGCAAATTTCTGGGACTGAAAAAATGAAGAAAAGGGTGTCGAACCAGTGACAGTTGCTCCAAAGTGCTGCTTGGCCATTGGTGGAGGGGCTGTCACTGGTGGCGGCATGGGCGAGATTGCAAAGAGCAGCGGGGGCTTTTGCCACTCTTGCTGAGCTGCTCACTAGCCTGATCCTCGCAACCCCCAATGAAATTGCTCTCCCGGGTTTGGATGACATGGCAGCCCATCATGGGTCAAACAACCCCTAGAACAAGCCATGGATTGTCAGGGTGGCTTGTTGCTGAAAAATAATCCACCCTGAAGAGAGCAGTCTGGGTTCAGATGACACAACAACCCACCAAGGTTAGTTACCCATGATGGGTTGTCGTGTCCTGCAAACCCCGTCATCGTGCCTGGATGGAGGGCAATGTTTTAATTGGGTCTTGGGTCTTTTCCCTGACTTAGCTAGAACTACTGCTGTTTATGGCTCAGTTCGCATAGTTCGTAAGCCACCATAGGTGAATTTTCCCACAGGGCTTCTCATCAAGGAGATGGCCACCATTTTCAATATTCAAGCCATGTTGGGGGCATACCGTAGTTGTCATTACGTGCAAACCTGGTGAGGGTGGGTTGTTGGGGTGGTTAACAATCCACCCACAACTCTAAAACAGCCCATGCGTGGCTTGTATTTTTGTTTAAGGGAAGAGCATATTTTGGGTCTTTAGAAGTGGGACCTATCAAAAAAAAAAAAAAAAAGGTTGCGGTGTATAGCGCTTCTCTTCAGGATTCCTGACACTCCATTCCATCTTCTGCCCTTGTCTTCTATCCCCTCACCACACACAGTCGTTCAGCATTCTTTTCCCACTTATCATGATCAGTTCTAATTGGGCTGATCTGGATCCCTCCTTATGTTTTATTTCCCTAAATAATTTTTGTACTTCTGCAAACCCTGGGCTCTTTTAACAGCCTGCTGATGCTGTTTTGGCTACATAAGCAGTGGCACCCGGAGAACTGAGATTGCTATTAGTATATATGATGTTGTCAGCTTCAGTAATATATTATTTGGCCATGGCCAGAATGGCCAGATATCAGAACAGGTACAGTAGTAATGGCTCAATTTTCTGTAGATTTTGACATGAGCTACTGTAACGTAAGAGTAATCAGTCTAACATGGCATATCTTGTCAAACATTCAAGGATCCTTGAGAACTGTAAACAGATATATTAGCACATATTCCCATAAGGAATGCTACTGAGTTCTAGTTGCAGCCAGTACCCAACAAGATTATATAATATAGGATTATGTGTCTGACAAGGGACAGCTAAAAAATGAACACCACAGACCGAACAATAAGAATGCATGAAAAAATAGCAAGAGTTATGACAATATGATGGTTAGAGAGAGAGAAAAATCTTTCCTATGGATTTGTAGCTGAGGAGGAGGTTCTATGTTTCACGTGGAAAGCTAAGCAGGGTCAAGCCTGGTTGTTACTTGGATGGGAGACCCCTCCTCTAGTTTCCTGCATTGAGCAGGGGGTTGGACTCGATAGCCTTGTAGGCTCCTTCCAACTCTATGATCTATGAATCTATGAATGGATCTTTACAACTAGGTTATTATAGGCTTTGGTTAACAGTGCTCTAGTACTAAATTACCTGGGCAAAGTCCACTGGGGAAACCATCACTGTTCTGACCTGTCAATCACATGCATCATGATCCATCCATAGTGTGAACTAGTAATAGATCTGAGAATCTAACATTGTCCATAATTCACCAAATCTGTTCAGAGAATAGCAAAAGGGAGTTATTCTGTTTCTATATAATTATTATGATAAAAATGAGAAATGGATTTAAGGGATCTTTTTGAAGTTTACAAGTTAGAAGAGTTTTATTTATTTCTCCTCCCCTCCTTTATATCTACAGATGATTGTTCATGGGACTGGAATTTAGAATGACTTTGCATATAGATTGCATAGTACAGGAGACATGTTTCATGTACCTGGGCATATGATTTGTGTCTGAAGTGGGGAGTTGCACTTGCACATCTTGTCCATGTGGGTATGTGTATGCTGTACATGATCGGGAGCACATGGATCTCTCCCTGGGAGAGTTGTGCAAGTCCTGACACAGCAGCAATGCCACATCACTTCTGGCCTAGCTTTGTTTGCATCTGTTTTGTGGATCCACCACCAGGTACTGTCTGTGGATCCACCAGGTACTAAAGGCTCTTGTCAAAAATAATATAATAGCATCTACCTTAGAGCAGGTTTACATATAAAAAGGGTCAACCCAAGTGTTGTTCAGCTGGGAGAATGACATGATTGTGGACCTACATCTCTTCACTAGATTCCTTTGCTAGTGTTATGTCTGTGTAGATGTGTTGCTTCAATATTGGCTGCATATACGAGTCGGATTATGAGGACATGGCATCTGAAATAAAATCCTTACTCTCTCCTGGTTCCCCCATACACTCCCTAGGAAAGTCGGGATACACTTCATCGTCACTGTCCATGAATGCAGATGGTCAGACCGGGTGTCGGTGGTTGGCATTACAGACACCTTTTGGGGCCCATGTCCTGGCAGTGGGCCCACTGCCAATACGAGAGTGTGACATGGGAGAGAGAGAGTAGGCATGGGATCTTGGTTGCTGGCCCTGGCCCTGTCTGAGCCCTGGTTGCACTGCCAAGTGCAGCTCCCGGAGGGTCCAGTAGGCTGGTGGCACAGCTGCCTCGCACAGGACAGAGAGAGCTGGAGTCACCATGCAGCAGCAGCTGGCAGGAAAGCACTGGCTTGGTTGCTATGGCAATGGGCAAGTCTTCCATCCATGCTGCTGGACTCAGTGCAGTGAGGATTGTTGGCCTTGTTGCCAGGGGGCCGGGCATATGCTCTTAAACTCCTGCAGGCTCAAGCAAGGCAGCAGGGGCCAGTCTCATTGCCCCGGCAACCGGATCAGAAAAGTAGAGCTTCCTTTTTCTGTGAGTAGGATGGCTGCTGTTGTGTGTCTGGTGGCAGCAAAGGAACACCTGTCAGCAGATCGACTGAGACAATGTTTGCCTGAGGGAACTTGTTCCACCTCCACATGGTCATTGGATCCAGAGGGGGAGGATGGCTAAGGGGGAGGACAACAGTGGGGTGGAGGAGGAGCAGGTACAGCAGCCGTGGTGACTGCCACTGCTGCTGCTCCACATGGTCCCTGGGCAGGAAAGGACTGAATTCCTGCCCACACCTACTTCCCTCTTGTGTGTGTGCAGGGAGAGGGGGAGATCACGGAGGCCTCTTACCAAGCAAGGGCCATAGCTCAGCGGTACCCCATGTTTGCATGCAGAAGGCCCCAGGTTCAATCTCTGTCATCTCCAGGTAGCGCTGGGAAAGACTCCAGTCTGAAACCTTGGAGAGCCACTGCCAGTCAGTGTAGGCCAGCCTTCCTCAACCTGGTGCCCTCCAGATGTTTTGGACTCCCATCAGCCCCAGCCAGCATGGCCAGTGGTCAGGAATGCTAGGAGTTGTAGCCCAAAACATCTGGGAGACCAGGCTTGGGCAGGATGGTGTAGGGCTTGACAGGCCAGTGGTCTGACTCTAAGGAAGCTTCTTATTTTCCCTTTGACTATCAAAAAAAAAACAACCCAACAGCAACTGGAGGTGGCCCTGAGGATGGCAGGTTTTTCTTCCAGACCCTTAGGAAGAAAACTGTACATTGCATAATGCATTAGGTTACAACTAAATAGGGACATGCTGGCAAAAACTCTTCCGTGCTGCTGAGAAAGCAGCATCCCTGTAACATGTCTGTTAACCTGCTATATATATTGGCTCTTGCCATTCTGTACTCAGTTCAGCTCTTTCAGTTCCTCTAGCAATGTAGGTATAAGGGTAAAAAAAGAGTGTGTGTGTGGTGGGGGGGAGTGAATGGCTGGTCAAGCTACAAGAGCTGCCCTTGTTGTCTCAGAAGAAAAATAATCCAAGATACTGCAGCAGTTTTATCCTCTCAGTAGCACTCTTGCTGTGCACCATGCTACAAAGTGGCAAAGCCTTTATTAGGATTCCGTGTGATCATTCGTGCCAGAGAACGCTTGCTCTTCCCTCCTCAGTCTTTTGCAGAGGTCACATCTAATACTGAAAAAGTAGAGCTTCCTTTTTCTGTGAGTAGGATGGCTTCTTTTCCTAAGCGAACTTTAAAGACAAGCATAGCCTGCCTTCGCCAACATAAAGCAAAGGCGCTCACTCAGGGTCTATTTGCTGTAAAGCTTTATCTAAACAGCTAAATGCCAGTAACCTTTTTTTTAAGCTGCTGCACTCATTGTCTCCAGTCCTTTAATTTCCTACATGGTCTATCAGCTGCGTCCCTCTTCCTTTAGTATAAACTAATTACCCAATATTTACAGCTGAGTTAATCTCTCCTGAATTTAGTTCACTCATGGGCCTTTAAGAAGGAAAACAGCTAGAAAAACAGACACCAAACAAAGAAACTAAAGACAAGCTGAAATAAAATTTTTAATTGGTATAAAAAGTTCAAGTAATTGTAATGCAATTAAGCCAAAGGGGAAAGCAAATGGCAGCATTGCCACATGCAAGAACTATTTAGGTTTCAACATGTATATATGCTTATTCCAGTTGATAGAATAAGGCTGCAATCCTACACATAGTTACTTGGGAGTAAGCCCCACTGAACACATGGGATGTACTTCTGAGTAGAGATGCATAAGATTGCATGCTAAACCATTTAGGGTGCAATCCTATGCAAGTTTAGACAGGGGGAAAAATGCTTACAACTCCCAGCATTCCCCACCCAGCCATGCTGGGAATTGTAGAACTTCTTTCTTTCTAAACATGCATAGCATTGTACCCTTAAACTGGTCTTTTAAATTCTGTTTTACTCTCACAGAAAGCACAAGTAGCACAGAAGTGGACCCCATCTGAATATTTAAGGGTATAGAATTATGGATTGAAATAGCCATAATCATGAAGGACATGTTAATATTTTTGAATGTCTGTTGAAATAAGATTGTTTCACAACAGACACAAGTGAGGCAAACCTATTGACAGTCTCAGCAAATGGGCCCACAGCTGATTAGATATAAAAGCTGAACTCCTGATTAAAGCTCCCCCCTCTCCCCAAAATGTATTTTCAGGGACCAAGAGTGCTTAGCTGGCAAAATTGCAACGTAGCTTACCTTACACTGCTTATGGAGCTGGTCTTTTATAAAGCGAATGGGTCTTAAGGGCCCACTCAGGATCAAGCCACCCCAAAATACTTTACATTACAACAAGGAACAATATATTGTTGCTGGGAAAGTCATCTGCCCCCAGCTACTGTGAAGATTGCAGCTAAGCTTGGTTGGTACAAGGAAGTCTGAGTGTGATGGCAGATGACATCACCATCCCTGACATCATCAAAAAGCGCCAGCACTACAACCCTGGCTTCACTACACCACTGTCCACATACCGTGTTTCCCCAAAAATAAGACACTGTCTTATATCTTTTTTGGCTCAGAAAAACACACTGGGTCTTATTTTTGGGGTAGGTCTTATACTTTAGCAATTCCCAAAAATAATACTAGGTCTTATTTTCGGGGTAGGTCTTATTTTTGGGGAAACACGGTATTAGTCTGGAAGGTATGGATCAGGTCAGTTCCTATCAGAATTTGCAAACAAATAATTCCTTCAGATTCCCTATGTATAATACACTCCATCTCTTCTGCAGCAGACAATGCTTGGGAAGACTGGTGATGGTGAGCTGGCTGTGTCTTAAGGAAGTTATTCAGCATTCCTGATGTCACTGAGAAAATCCAGGATTTCTGGAACAGTTCAAAAATTCTCGCTCTAGTGTGCAGCCACAGTACTCAGAGATTATTATTTGTTTGAAATATCTCACTTCTCAACCTCCGTTCCTGAATCAGCTTACAACAAAACTTAAAAAACCATACAAGAAATAAAACCAATAAAACTAAGCAATCATAAAAAACATGAATGCCAAAAGCAGCAGCAGCAACAACACAATGCCACAAAACCAATAAAAACAACAGCAGCGGCATACATCAGAAGTTTAACACTCAAAAGGTCCTAGATTACATTAAAAGACTGAAGAAATACTAGTTTTTAACCGGTTCCTAAAGGCCATCAAGAAAGATGATGAGTGAATTGACAGGGGGAAGGGCATTTCACAACTGAGGCACCACAATGAAAAAGGCCCCGTCTTTTATCACCAAACACCTCACTTCTGAAGGCTGAGACACTCTGGACAGGACCTCTCTCTGATGAAGATCTTAGTAGCTGGACAGACAGAAGATGGTCCCTTCCTTAGTACTACCCAGATCCCAAGTCTTTTAGTGCTTTATAGGTTAATAAATGCCAGCACTTTGAACTGGAAGACAGTGAAGTTCTTTCAGAATTGGCAAGATGTGTTCCGTTTTGTTGGTACCAACCACAACCAGCAATCTTGCTGCTGTGACCTGAACCAGCTGCAGTTTCCATACATTCTTCAAAGGTAAATCACACTGCAATCGTTGAGTCTGGATGTTATCGGCGCATGAATAACTGTGGCTTAGCTTGCTTTCAGCACTACTTGCTTCTGTGCAGAGACCAGGCTTTTGTTAGCCTCCCCACCATCCTGGAACAAATAGTACAGTCAATTAGCTTTGTTGATTGGGCAAGACTATTGAGAATGAGAACCACTGCTGTTCCTGAGAATGAAGGGTCTGTGTCAGTAAAGGCTTTCTCACCAGTACCTTAAAGTGCGCTCAGAAACCAATGCA
Source organism: Shinisaurus crocodilurus (assembly GCA_021292165.1). NCBI lineage: Eukaryota > Metazoa > Chordata > Lepidosauria > Squamata > Shinisauridae > Shinisaurus > Shinisaurus crocodilurus. The sequence goes on along the minus strand of CM037878.1, from coordinate 247,987,247 downwards.
ACAGATACTGGGGCACTATTTTTTCACACATTCCTGGCAATCAATAGCACATTCCTTCCCTGTTCACCCCTGCATCCCCTTTTATTTTCTCCATGTCAGTTTTTACATTGTAAGCACCTAGGAGCAAGGACCTGTCCTCTTGTACATTATTGAACACCATGTGTTATATTAATAATAAATAAAAAGAATAACAAATTGGCAACCTTGCTAAAGCCACTGAGTAATCTTCAGGGATAGACCCTAGTAAATCCCTATAGATCAGCCCTTGATGCCTTCCAGATGTTTTGGACTTCAGCCACAGACAGCACGGCCAATGGTCAGTAATCTTGGGAGTTATAGTCCAAAACATCTGGAGGGCACCAGGTTAAGAAAGGCTAACCTAAGGAAGGTGGGGGAAACCACAAGTTATGCTCCGTGACCAAGCTGTATACATACAGCATCAATTTTATCACAACTCTAGCACAGAATGGCTGAAGAATATCCTATGAGACTTCATACCTTTAGTTCTACAGATAACTAGTTCAAATGCAGGCGGGCTGTTTCTCTCTCTCTCTCTCTCTCTCTCTCTCTCACACACACACACACACACACCTTTGAATTAATGGTTTTTAAAATGTACTTGTGCTCAGAAGCTGCTATTTCATGCTTTGGAGGAACATAATCTTCCCACCCTCCTTTTTACCCCTACCTTTGAATGCTTCCTCCTTCAAGTCATTTCTTGAGGGACCAGCGAATGTCACTACCTCAGCAGAAAAGCCTTGCAAAGGTCAGGCAAAATTGCACCAGTAAGCTTCAGGGACATTTTAAAACTGTTTCCTGAATACAGAAGTTTCTTATATAAGAGGTCCTTAACACTCACTGTATTCATTGTATATGTGCTAATAAATGCGGCTTCACGTGTCACCTTTAACCCAATAATGCTGTTGATACTGTTAGAGAGATTTGAAAAATTGAAATAAATCTCATTTAAAATTCCACAGTGTTAACTGCTGTGGGTTTTTTCCTCTTTACTCTCAAACAGTATGGTTAAAAGTTTGGATTTTTGTGAAATTCAAAGGAATTGCTACTGAAAATCTTCCTTTCCTTAACCTGATCTTCAGTAGATGCAAAACAACTGTTTTAAAAACATCCATATTCTATGTATTGGTTTATGACCGAAAATAAATTATCATTATCATTATCATTATCATTATCATTATCATTATCATTATCATTATCATTATTGTCTGTATCTATACATATTTTCCCCTGTGCTTTCCAAGGTATAAAAATTGAGAGTTGCAATATGGTTTGCATTTTGACTTGCTGGGTGATTTAAAAAATCACAGTATATTGTATTCCGGAATCTTCTATTGAGTCAAATCACTGGTGTAATTAGCCCTGTATTGTCTATTTCAGCCTTCCCCAACCTGGTGCCCTCCAGATGTGTTGGACTGTAACTCCCATCATTCCCACCCAGCAAGCATGATGAGAGCAGCTATCCAACACTTCTGGAGGTTGGGGAAGGCTGGTTTATTCTGACTAGCAGAACCTTTCCTAGTTCTGTGATAGGGATCTTGTTGACTAAGCATTGAGCCTTCTGTATTCATTTAGGGCCAGAGTCCGGACATTACTTTAAATCAGTGTCCAGCAGCTACATCTTTTTTTCTTTCATTTTTACTCTAGAGTGGGTGTAGATTTGAACCGCAGCATTGGGGGGGGGGGGGAAGGAAGGTTCCAGTGCTTTTAAAATCTGGATTGTTGCTTTTGGCCTTTAGGATGCACACTTTCCTGGGACTGGGAGTAAAACCCACTGAAAACAGTGGAACGTACTTCAAAGTAAACATGCGTAAGCTTGCACTGAACAGCGCTGAACTACAGTCCATTCCTCAATATTGTTGTTGTAGTGAACTCATGGTTAGAACAACAGATTATATTTCTGAAGACTGCCGATGCACAGTTCACCTACACTCCTCTAGATCTGTGGCATGAACAGTTTTGGCAGGATCATCAAGGCTAGAGATGAGTGAAGTTCAGTATGGTGGACAATCAGATATCAAGAAATCAAGGTACAAGAAGCAACACATGTATGCATTTATTTCTTTATTTTAGAAATGTTTTATTTTCTTTATTTTATGCATTTATGTATTTATCTTAGAAAATGTATATCCCACCCTTCTACTGCAAAAACAGCACTCCTTGGGTCTTACATAATTAAAATTGACAAAGAGTGGACTGGAGTGTTACATTGAATTAGGTATATATGCACATAGATGCTGGAGAGAACATAAGAAGAGCAATGTTGGATCAGACCAAAAGTCCATCACATCCTATGTTCACTGTGCGAACATCCAGCATTCTGTTTATGCAGTGGCCAACCAGCTGCACACGGGATCCCAAACGCAAGATATGACTGCAACAGCACCCTCCCACCCATGTTCCCCAGCAACTGGTGTACATAGGCATACTGCCGCTAATACTAGAGGTAGCATATAGCCACCAGGACTAGTAGCCATTGATAGCCTTATCCTACATGAATTTGTCTAATCCCCTTTTAAAGCCCTCCAAATTGGGGGCCTTCACTACATCTTGTGGAAGTGAATTCCATAGTTTAACTATGCACTGTGTGAAGAACTCTTTCCTTTTATCTGTCCTGAATCTCCCACCAATCAGCTTCATGGGATGACCCCAATGGGTTCTAGTATGATGAGAAAGAGAGAAAAATGTCCCCCTATCCACTTTCTCCACACCATGCATAATTCTTTACACCTCTATGATGTCTCCCCTTACCCTTTTTCTAAGCTAAACAATCCCAGCTGCTGTAACCTTTCCTCATAGTCACCGGACTTCCGGGTCCCCGGCACTACCGTACATTGTTTACGTAGAAAATGGCATAAGATATGCTAAAAATGGCACAAGTTATGCAAATTGCAGCCGTTTTTAATGTATCTTACGCCATTTTCTACGTGAACAACGTAGTGCCGGAACCCAAAAGTCGCTTCCCCCGGCTTGGCTCACGAGATATGCTGTAGCACCATCAGAAATCATATTCCTGATAGCTTGTAGTCCATCTTTGTACAGAATGTTGGTGTAACAGGGCTCAACATCCATGGTAGCTAGGATAGTGTTTTCTGGGAGATTGTCAATGTACTGTGGTTTCCTCAGCACGTTAGTGATGTCTTATATGTAACTTGGTGTATTAGTGGTGTACAGTCTGAGAATGGAGTCTATATAGCCAGCCACTTCAACTGTGATAGTATATCTTAGGTTATGTAAAGTCACAGCTTCTTTTAATAAAAACACAGACCCTGGGCAAACACAAGCATTACAGATTAGGTTTTATATCTGCAATGAAATATGACACTAGTCCCCAAATAAACTTGTAGTAGTTAGTCCTTTACTGGTTGCAATTTATTTGGAGCTTAGTCACAGGAAACAGTGATTGATTCCAATATCTGATTTTACTTATAGCACTTGGTTTGGCTTTCTCTCCTCTCCTATTGCATCTTGTACCAATATTCACAATGCTTTTTTAGCTGCAAATTGTGATGAAATGACAAGATTACAAGCGGTGATAAAGAGGCAGAGATGGAATTTCTGACTTTTGATCTTTCACTGTTTCCCTTAGCATTATACTGTATGAAAACCCTTCAAACTGTTCATAGTTAAGAGTTCACATATGCCTTAAGAGATTGTCATAGTAAGATAAGCTATACAATACAAAAGGATGCAATACATTCCTCTGAATGCAATCAATTGTACAGTAATCCGTGCCAGCACTTGACCTATGAAAAGGTCATCAAGTAGTCTGAAAGTGGAGCCACAAGGCTGTAAACAGCTTTCAGGCAGAGTTGATCCATAGGACAACTTCCAGCCAGTGGGCTCTCTTTCCTCTTGCTGATATCCTTGCTCCAGGGAATTTGTAGAGAACTGGATCCAAAGAATGTGGATCCAAAGAATAAAAGCAGGTAGGAAAGAAAAGAGAAGAAGGCAAGTAAAGAGGCCTTAGAAATAAATTGAGAGAGGGAGAGGGAGAGAGAGGGGGGAGATTTTAAGGAGAAAAATATTCCATTTACAAATACACATTAAAAGGCATGCTGACTCCTGTGACAGAAAATGCATAAGAGTAGATAAGGGGAAAGTCAGCAGGAAGTAATGAAGGGAAAAGGGGGGGGGAGAGACTGCCAGAGACAAGGCAGATAATAAGACTAGTGCCTGATGCCAAGGAGAATCAGTCTTGTCATAGTATGGCCTGCTTGGAGTTCAACAGTTGTCACCCTGAACATTCTTCAGAAGCCTCCACAAAGATGTACACAGGAACACAGCAGGAAGCTGCCTTTATATGGAAGAAGACCATTAGCTCAGTACTGCCTACATTGACTGGCAGTGGCTCTCCAGGGTTTCAGTAGGTGGGCCACTGACTTACACATCACCAAAAAAAAAGGGAGGACAAAAGAGGACCCCAATTTGCCATACATCTCACCATAGAAGAGAAGGTTATGACCAGATGACCTATGTGCTAGCTCAGTCTGCTACCCACGTGCTAACTGCTGATGGGCAACTTCATCTGCTCACCCTTCAGATTTGGACTGGACAGCTCTCCAAATAGAGGACTATGCTCTGAGAGCCCTTCAAACAGAGCAGGGGTGCAGAACCCCTGGCCCAAAGGCTTAATCTGCCCACCAGGCTCCCCAATCCAGTCCATGGAGCCTCTTTGAGTTTCTTTAGGGTAGGGATGGGGAACCTCTTTCAGCAGGAGGGCTGAATTCAATTTTGGGGAAGCTCTTGGGGGCCACATTCCAGTAGTGGGCACGGCTGAAGGCAAAAGGGGTGGGGCCAAAAATACAAAAATACTAATAATAATAATACCAGCATATTCTAGTTTAAAGCTCTGACTGACAGTGACTATGCCTTAGGAGAGGAGTTTCAATCTTTTTGAATGGGGGAAAACTGCACAAAATTTGGGAAACACCAAATGATCGATGGTTGAGAGAAAGGCGCTGGGACCAGGGAAAGGGGGCATGGCTGTCTGGGGACCCCAGGGGGCTGGATTTGGAGCCCAGGAGGGCCAAATTTGGCCCCAGGCCTAAGGTCCCCCACCCAAAGCCCTCCACCCTCATTCCCATCCCCATCTCCAAGTGCTATCTCCTGGAGGATTCTTCCCTGGAGGAATCCCCGCTGTAATCTCTGGCCTCAGATTGGAGATAATACTTGGAACGCTGGTGGTGGGGCACTCAGCCGAGGCTGGGAAGAGCTGCTTTCCCCAGTGCCAGCCAAGTCTTCCTTCATGTGCTTCTAGCTGCCCCCAATGGGGGATGGCAAGAGGCACATGGAGGAGCAGCTCAACTCAGCTGGTGCTGGGAAGAGCCACTCCTCCCCGGCTCCATTCGAGTCCATTCGTATGCTGCTTGCCCACCCCATCGGGACGACAAACTGGTGCACGAGCCTGGCAACTCGGCCAGTGCTGGGAGGAGCACCATCTGAATCCCTTTCTCCATGCTGAGAGAAAGTGAAAATGGGATGAACGATGACAGCCACTGGTGCCCTCTGGCCCCCACCCATTTTAAGTTCTGCAATCCTGAGATAGATGCCTTTCCTTTCTAAAATGGGACACACATAGCCACCCTCGATTTCAGACAGGAGTCTTTCCCAGCCCTGACACCTGCAGGCACTGGAGACTGAACCTGGGACCTTCTGTATAGAAAACTGATTCTCTATCACCGAGCTATGGTCAGAGATCCCCCATGACTGTCCTGAGAATGGTCAGATGTGAACAGCCTGTGCACGGTGCCTGCTTTCAGTTGGGCTGGACTGTGGCGGTCGGTGCATAGCCAGCCCCCCTTTTTTGGAACACATAGTGATATACAGAAGTTCAATTTCACTGCAAACACCCTGAAAGGAGGGGTTTCATTTAACGTGGTTTTGCTCCACACTAACATCTCACCACACAGAGGCAGCCTGTACCTGGTTGAATTTAAATCAGCCATCACATACTGGCTGTGTATAGCTGTTATTCAGCGGTGCAGCACAAATCTGCTGGAAAATCACCTAGAACGAGAGCTGCTGTCTTCTAACTAGGCTCATCCTATTATATTTGGATATCTTCTAAGGCTGTGAGAAACATTTCTAATTTGTTCTCTCCTGTTGGAAGGCTGCTATATTCACACTTCTGCTCTTGTTATTGCATAGTGCTTTTTCAGACACAAGATAAGACAGAAAGTAGGCACTTATGCTGATCACCACATACCTACAGCAGGGAAGGAAATATTTAACCTGTTTCTCTAAGGTAAAGGCAGTGTGGAGTTCTTTGGGAGATAGCAGCCCAACCTGAGACAGAATTGATTTACCACATGCTGAAGTGAAACTAAATGGGACTTACTTCTGAGTAGACATGTTTGTTTGTTTATTTATTTATTTATTGTATTTTAACCCACCCTTCATCCTAAGATTTCATAGAATCATAGAATAGTAGAGTTGGAAGGGGCCTATAAGGCCATCGAGTCCAACCCCCTGCTCAATGCAGGAATGCAAGTGAAAGCATCCCTGACATCTATTTAAGAGGAATAAAAACCAAAATATTCCACAATACAATGAAATCATAAAACATCCTAATAAAAACAAATCAATAGCATAAACACAGCAGAAGAATCTAAACGGATGAGCATAACACATTAAAATGCCTGAGCATTCATATAATTGTGCTGTTAGACAACATGGCAGGTAATTATTTTATTAACTTCAGTTAATAAAAGCATATACTTCCCATCCGCTTCCATATGGATGCATGAATAAGAATATAGTATACTGCAGGATCAGATAATATTCCTGAAAAATCAAACTGTTAAATTACCAAACCAAGTTGTGTGTTTTTTTTAAAAGCAAAACATAAAAAGCCATTTTTTTCTTTTGCTAAGTCAAACATTAGAAACAAGAGTAATCTATGTGAGAAATGCTCACACACATTCTCCTTATGTGCGCTCTCTCTCTCTCTCTCTCTCTCTCTCGCTCTCTCTCTCTCTATATATATATATAAGGAGAACAGCTGTTTATCAGAAAAATATATGAATCTATCCTCCAATTTCATAGATCATAATAAATGACTGTATGATGGGGCAACACATTTTTGATGGAATGTTTACTAAATTTTAAATTGCCTGAAATTTAAGACCATCCATTTTCTAAGAAAAAAATACAGAATAGAATTTACCATATGGTACAAATTCAATTCGCTTAAATCAGAGCTGAAATAGAACTAAAAGCAAGCTTTTTATTCAGACACAATTGCCTAATCTGTTCAAATTCCAGAAGAGCTAGTGTATAGAAGCAAGAAAGCTAAATTTGTCTTAGCATCTTAGAAAGACTAAGATGCTAAGGTTTACTGGAACACAAGATGTTCCAGTAAAGCAAGATTCAGTAAGCAAGATTCAAAAGTGAAATTTACCCATCCAGCTTGTTTCCACACTAGTGAAACAGGAGAGGGAGCCCTCACTACACCAACTGGGCAGGAGAGGAAGCATTATGGGGAATGATTCTTTGTCTTTACCAAGCTAGGGAGGAAAGGGAACTGCCACTTCTAAATGTGGGAGGAACAGCTGCAGCTGGTGTTTGCCATGTGTTCATTTACTGACACCTCACTCCTGCACACACTCATTAGGGACAGATTCCAACAGAATGCTTGTTACATTCTGAGGCCGCACAAAAAGATCAGTCAACCAGGAAGTTTGTCCTTCTTGCCCAGCTCCCATTCATTTCAGAGTGTGGGTTCGGCACGAGAACCTCTTTGTGAACTGCATTTAGAAGGCGCATGGACCTAGGGCATTTTCACATAAGACACTAGTAAAAAAGTGCCTTCTGAGCCACTATGAAGAGCTCTGCACTGGATCAGACCAAAGGCCCAGATGCTTATGAGAAGACCACAACAGGACATGAATGTGATTGCACCCTCCCTCTCATGTTCCCCAGCAAATGGCATACTAAGGCATACTGCTTCTGATACTAGAGGTAATATATAGCCATCATGACTAGTAGCCACTGATGGCCTTATCATCCATGAATTTGTGTAATCCCCTTATAAAGCCATCCAAGCTGGCGACCATCACTACATCTTGCAGTAGTGAGTTCCTACTATGCGCCATGTGAAGAAGCCATTCCTTTTAGCCTTATTCAGCCTGCCTATGTGAGGGCTAAAAGTGGGGAGAGAACATGGGTGCTCATGCAAGCTCCACCCCCAACATCCCCACCCACTCAGTCCATGACATTCCTCTGTTGAGGGGGGGGGGAGGTATGAACAGGGCTTCTACTCAAATTCACTTGCATGCAAGTAGAAGCCTCCGTGCACTAGGAATCCTGATAAAGCAGGGTTCCTGATCATGCAGATGCTTGAGGTCTAAAGGAACACTCTCCGCCCCCACCAAATACACATATATGATCTGGCATACTTCATTCACTTGGGCAACCAAGACAGTTTTTGTCCTGAACCCAGGCTGGTAGTCAGACTAGAATGGATATAAATAATCACTGTCCTCCAAAACTGCTTGGAGTTGGCCTAACACCACCTATTCCAAGATCTGCCACAGAAATGGCAGATTCGAATAATGCTCCATAGCCAAAGGACCTAGACCTGGCTTCTTCAACAATGGTTTCACTACTGCCACCTTCAGGCCCACCAGGACTACCCCATTCCTTAATAAAGCATTGACGACTTCTGATATCCATATTGTAAGCCCAGTCCTGGAAAATTTCACTAGCCAGGAGGAGCAAGGATCTCAAGAGCAGGTGGTAAGCCTCAGTCTGCCAAGCAGCTTGTCAACCTTGTCAGGCTGCAGGAGCTGAAAAAGTATCCCTAACAACAGGACCAGATGGTGCCATGGCTACATCCATCTCTAATTCCATCAAAACTGTGACATCCAAGTCAGAGTGGATATGAACAATTTTATCTGCAGAAAGTAATGGAAATTGATCAAAACTTTGGGCCTTCCAAGGTTCCAACTGCTGAACCATTGGCATTCTACCAAGTAGGTCCCTGACCACCCAAAGAGCTCCATTGGCTGACATTGTGCAGACACAATGGTAGTGGAGAAAGAAGCTTTTTCCACCACCATCATGGCCACAGAGTAGGCCCTAAAATGGGATCTAATCTGTCATATTCAGTCATATTCACTTTGAATTTCCCACCATTTGTGTTCTAGTTGTTGACCTTTCTGTTTCATCAATCTCAGCTCTTCAGAATACCAAGGAGTCAATACTGCTTTGGCTGACGACATTTAGGAGCAGCAATCATATGGATAGCCCTAGTTCCCTTCCCACTTCTACATCCAAGAGCTGACCAGAACTTTGGCAGGATCACTGGCCAATTCTGCAGGAAACTCTCCCAGAGACATCAAGGAACCATCCAGATCCATGAGTTGCTGAACCATTAAGGTTCGTCCTTCACCCCTGCAAAGGACAGAGGCAGCTGGCAACACATCCATCCGTAGGGAGACTGTTAGGCAGCGGTGTGGATTGGATGCAAACAGAAACCCCATTTTGTCTCTATTACCGAACACCATGTACGTTCAAAACCATCTGACTGCTATCTGATCAAGGAGATGGAATCTTGATGGACCACAACTACCAGACCCTCAAGCTGTGATCCTGGATGAAACATTTGGGAGATGTTTACATCTCACCTTTCACCCAGCTATATCTCTGTTATGCACATCAGATCAGCTTTCTCTCCTTGGACCAGATCACAAATGGTCACCCCCTCTTCCCCCTGACCTGGCATGTATCCACAGCACCTTGAGTCTTGAGGGGACCACAGAAAGGCCACCTCTGTTATCCAAACTGGGGCATGGGCTGAAAAGTTAAATAGCACATAAATTGTCTTCTGGACACTTGACGTGCCTGCTCCAAACCACCATAACACCCTCTGCCCATTACTACTTCTATGTGGCCCCTTCCTCTGCACCATTCCCCTCAGTCCAACTCCCCTCAAACACATGCTGGACTCTAGAGACACCAAAATGATTTTTTTAAAACCCAGTCTACTCCTGTTCCATGTTGATCCAGCTGTCATATTTACTTTGCTGTTGGCCCTGGGAATATCTTCCCTCCCCTGGATATTTTTGGACCCTGACTTTCCCCAAAGGATCTTACCACAATGTCACTGCTGCCCCAAAGCACAAAGCAACTGCTTCCAAAAAGGTTTCCAAAGGCAGAGAGGTGGGGCAGAATAGGTGGAAACCCTCAGGTCTTGGTTGTACTCACAGTCACTTCCCTGAAGCAACTGATACCCAGGAAGCTGCTTCTGATGAAAATGCCTCAGAAGCCTGAAAGGTTCCTCCCTCAAATTCTTGTTAACAAGAAGTGACCACAAACTAGCAACTGTGAAGCAAGTGTCCACATTACAGCTGAACTGAATGTTGCCACTGTCAGATCTTTGAGACTGAATGGATGCTGAGGCTGACCTATGGTTTTAGCAAAGTACATTTGCCTTCAAAGATAATGCTGTAGCTCAGTGATATGGAAGGTAGAGAATCTTGAACTCATGTCATGTTGCCAGTGTGATGCCTCTCCTCAAGGAGAAACTTCCCTCTCCAGGGCTGTCAGTCTGAAACCTTTTATGAGCTCTGCAGTAGCTCTAATACATAATGTCTAGCACATTAATTCAGTCGCTGTATAAATTAACTTCTTGAAATGCTGTTCCTTTACATCCTTGAATGAAATGGATTTTTCACCTTGACCAGAAATTACTGTTACATATTTTCAGTTCTCTTTTTCTTCATGTTTTTTTTAAATTAAGGCACTGGAGATAAAATAGAGTTTCTTCTTCTCTCTCTTAAAGAAAAGAATGTGTACAGTGAAAAATAGTCCAAGGGTAAATGCACCCACCCGTGGCATTATACAGTAAAATTTGGCAGTTTGCAAGAATGTAAATAAAATGGTTTTCTTTATATCATATTAGCATCCAACCTTTTCTCCATGAAGCTCAGAGGAGCCATAGCTCAGTGGTAGAGCACATGCTTTGAATGGAGAAGTCCCAGGTTCAATTTCTGGCATCTCCTGCCTGAAACCCTGGAGATCCACTGCCAGTCTGTGTCAACAATACTTGGCCAAATGAACCAATGGTGTGACTCAGTATAAGGCAGATTCCTATGTTTCTATGAGCACAGCTGGGCATTACCTCATCTCATCTTCAGGGGAGGCTAGTGACTCCTATTTTGGTGGGGCTCCTTTTCCATTGCAGGTTTTGCAGGTTTTATTTGGAGCTTCAGAGGAGCTATCCATGGTGTTCCATGGTGATGAACCTATTTTGGGGATGGAGTTCAGCACCTCATCATCATCAGGCGATCACTCGTGACTGAGGAAGATTGTCTTCCAGGATAAAAGGAGGAAATTCTAAAGAAGATTGTGTAGACTCTAGCGATGGGTCCGTAAGTGACTATGGAGGCCAATTCTAGATCCACACAGCTTCCCACAGTGAGGACACAGGTTACCAGATGGAAGATGGTCCTGTAAAGGATTCATTTGACATGCTTTTCGCTTAGCACGTTTCTCCCTTAGTTTCACCTTGCACTCGGGCTTCTTCAAAGTCCATGGAACCTTTGTGAAAGGCCAACCTCCATTTAGATCATTCATGGGCCAGAGCTTCCCAGTTTTCGATGTTTATATTGCATTTTTTTAGATTAGCCTTATGAACATCTTTAAACCTCTTATATTGACCACCGATATTCCGCTTTCCATCCTTGAGTTGGGAATAAAGTAACTGCTTTGGGAGACGGCAGTCAGGCATTCGAACAACATGACCGGTCCACTGAAGTTGGCGTTGAAGGATCATTTTTTCAATGCTAGTAGTCTTTGCTTCTTCCAGTACACTGACATTTGTTTGCCTATCTTCCCAAGTAATTCGCAGGATTTTCTGGAGGCAACATTGATGAAATCTTTCAAGGAGGTGGAAATGATCCTTTTATAGATAGTCCATGTTTCGCAGGCATACAATAAAGTTGGTAATACAATGGCTTCATAAACCAGTGTTTTGGTCTTCTTACAAATATCCCGATCCTCGAACACTCTATGTTTCATTCGAGAAAACGCGGCACTTGCAGAGCTCAAACGATGCTGGATTTCACTGTCGATGTTAGCTGTAACAGAAAAATAGCTGCCAAGATAGAGAAAATGATCGACATTTTCCAGTATTGTCCCGCCAAGCTGGATAGATGGCATCACCAAAGGGTTAGCTTGCACTTGCTGATGAAGCACTTTGGGTTTTTTTATGTTAAGTGAGAGACCAAGTTCAGCACCATGGATAGCTCCTATGAAGCTCCAAATAAAACCTGCAATGGAGAAGGAGCCCCACTGAAATAGGAGTCACAAGCCTACCTTCAATCACAACACCCTTGTGAGGCAGGTTAGGGTGAACAGCAGTGACTTGCCCAAGACCACTCCAGTGAGTTTAAAAACTACCATGGAAAGTAAACTTAAGTTCACATCCAGGACTCTCTTTCTCAGGATGTTTCCCTCTGACAAGGCCCCATTCAGCTGTTTTCTACAGGCTCATATCTTCCCAGCAGTCTTTTTTTTTTTAATCTTCACGTTGATACTTCAATCTTTAAGTTAGAATGTTAGCTCAGAATCACACATTACACACATACACATGGAAGAAAAGCCTGATTGCTGGTTTTCCAGGATAAAAGCAACATAAAGAGAGAATGGTCTCGAGTGGAGAAACTGCAGGGGAAATGGGTACCAAAGGCTTTTGTTGCCCACTTCCCACCTAGGGATGTGCGGACTTTGTTAAATCCATTCCGTAGCCATTGATAGCCTTATCCTACATGAATGTGCCCAAACCCCTTTTAAAGCCATCTAAATTGGTGACCATCTACATCTTGTGGAAATGAATTCCATAGTTTAACTATGCATTGTGTGGAGAAGTACTTTCTTTTAACTCTCCTGAATCTCCCACCAGTCAGCTTCATGGGATGACCCCAGGTTCTAGTATAATGGGGAGGGGGAATGTCTCCCCATCAACTTTCTCAACACCATGAATAATTATGTACACCTCTATGACATGCCCCACCCCCTTACTCACCTTTTTCCCCTAAATTAAACAATCCCAGCTGCTGTAACCTTTCATCATAGGGGAGTTGTTCCAGCCCCTTTATCATTTTAGTTGCTCTTTTCTGCACTTTTTCCAACTCTACAATGTCCTTTTTTAGGTGCAGTGACCAGAACTGTACACAGTATTCTAAGTGCAATTGCACCATAGATTTGTATAAGGGGAGTATATTGGCAGTTTTATTTTCAATTCCTTTCCTAATTATGCCTAACAGGAGTTTGCCATTTTCACAGCAGCCGCACACTGGGTTGCCATTTTCATCAAGCTGTCCACCACAACCCCAAGATCTCTTTCTTGTTCAGTCACTGCAAGCTCAGATCCCATCAGCTTATACTTGAAGTTGGGATATTTTGCTCCAACGTGCATTACTTTACACTTGCTTATGTTGAATTGCATTTGCCATTTTGATCGATCCCCATTTGGAGGTATCCTTTTGGAGCTCCTCACAATCCCTTTTTGTTTTAACCACCCTAAATAACTTGGTGTCAAACTTGGCCACTTCACTGCTCATTCCTAATTCCAGATCATATATGAACAAATTGAATAGCATTGGTCCCAATACAGATCCCTGTGGGATCCCGCTGTTTACATCCCTCCATTGGGAATGTTTACCCTTTATTCCTACCCTCTGCTTTCTGTTCTTTAACCAGTTACTGAGCCATAAAAGGACCTCTCCTCTTATTCCATGACTGCTAAATTTGCTCAGGAGTTTTTGGTGAGGGACTTTGTCAAAAGCCTTTTGGAAGTCCAAGTAAACAATGTCTACAGGACCACCCCTGTCCACACATTTGTTGACACTATCAAAGAACACTGAAAGGTTAGTGAGAGACAGGACTTACCTTTGCAAAAGCCATATTGATTCTTTTTGAGCAGGGCTTGCCCTTCTATGTGCTTACATAGATATTTGTTTTATCCTTAATAATTGTGGAGAAATAGCCTGCGCCCCCCCCCTCCTCATGTGTAAACCAGGTAATCCCAGCTGAGGTCTGAGAAAAGCAAAATGTACATAGTTCCTCTTGATGGCCCCTGGCGCCTCAATGTCTGCTAGGCCCTTTGGCACGCAAATGAAAGCCCACTAGTCATGAGTCACCCCTCCCCTCTGCCTGGGCCAGGTGAAGTTCATCCTGATTGGCTAAAGACAGCTGAGCTACTGAAAAAGAGATGGGGGGGGGGAAGAATCTATATTGCCAGCTGTGGCATCTGGTTTTGATTGTTGATCATGGGCATCAAGCCAGCTGCGCGGAGGTCCAGGTCTTCGGACTGGGCTCAAGATCCGGCCCCAGGTGGCTCCTGGTAAAATCAGCTGGATGAGCGCTGTGGAGCCCTGAAGAGAACCGGCCCCCAGGTAAAGAGTAAGTGCCTGGGAGATATAAGGAATCAGCTTTATTGTTTTGTAGTTCTGCTGTGTATGTACCAAAGTGTCTCCCTACCTTGTCTCCTTCCCTCATTTCCCACCCTTTGTTGTAATCTGTTTACCTGAATAAACCTTCCTGGTTTTACCCCACATGGTGTGTGTGATTGCTCTATGGTTCAGCGCTAAATCCAGGGTATAGACAAGGGCAAGTCCCTGAGAGAGATTCCAGTCAGGACTGCAGAGCTAAGGCTGGCAGTCTGGCACCCTGGGATCTCTGGTCTTTGGTGGAAAGTGTGGGTTGGCAGAGTCAGCCAGCTCCCCTTCCTTCACAATAATGTTTTCAGCCAATTTACTTGGAACAGACATTAAGTTAACCAGCCTGTAATTTCCTGGATTCACCCTGGATCCCCTTTTAAAAAGTGTTACATTAGCTATTCTCCAGTCCACTGGTACTGGACTGGCTGATCTTAGAGATACGTTACATATTTTTTAGCTCAACCTCTTCATTCTTATTCCTTATAGAAACCAGAGCTAAGTATGTGCAACTGAAATGAATGCATATTTCTCCCTTCACACTCTTGGGGTGCTTCCAGACAAGGCTTTTATCCTGCAATTGCCCTGCCTCGAACATGGAATTTTACTCTGTGTGTGTGTGAAAGAGATCTTCCATTTGTAACCCTCCAATGTTTTCCCACTGCTTCTTCTGTCTTTTTTTCTTATCAGAACAAAAACCACTAAGGAGGAAAAGACAGGATAGATGCACAATGCCTTTTGATTTGGTAGTACTAGGAGCCCTCAACTGGAAGCATCCTCAGTCTTCTTCTCCTCCTCCTCCTCCTCCTTATATTACCAGTCCTTGTGTTGTGTTTGCAAGTTCCTCAAGGCAAGATCCTGCCTTTTTATTTGTTATCTCATTTCCCCCTGTTTATAGCCCTCGAGGAACTTTTGGCTGATTTTTTTTAAAGTGTATATTGAAAAATGCAGAGAACTTACATTTATTTTAGCTTTGGGCTCTTACATAGATGGGATAGACTATCCAGATGGGCTTCCATAGAAATTCCCAGATGCTAAGACTGGAGCTGTGTTAACTTCTGTAAATGAATCACCAGATTGCAAGGTTATGTTTCTTGGGGAAACAATGTAGCTAAAAGGATTGGGACTTTATGGTCCTGAACAAAAACACAGTATTATTAGTGGCTCATTTTGTGGAAGAACTGCACATTATGTGTAAATCTCCAATTCCTCTTCCCAGAGGGCTCACTTTTCAACAAGACATTTATTTTATTATTACATTTATATCCTGCCTCCCCCCCCCCTTGCAAGAAACCCAATGTGGCTTACATGGTCTTCTTCCTCTCCATTTTATCCTCACAACAACCCTGTGAGGTAGGTTAGGCTGAGAGTCAGTGACTGGCCCAAAGTCACCCAGTGAGCTTCATGGCTGAGCGGGGACTAGAACCCGGATCTCCCAAGTCCCAGTCCAACACTCTCACCACTGCACCACACTAGCTCTAATCACACCACATAACAGAATAACGGAATGCAAATGTCTGTGCAAAAGATCTGTCCCATTAATTAATTAATTATATTATATTTATACCCTGCCTTTTTTCCTGAAAGGAACCCAAGGCGGCTTACATAATCCTCCTCCTCCTCCTCTCCATAACAGAATAACGGAATGCAAATGTCTGTGCAAAAGATCTGTCCCATTAATTAATTAATTATATTTATACCCTGCCTTTTTTCCTGAAAGGAACCCAAGGCGGCTTACATAATCATCCTCCTCCTCCTCTCCATTTTATCCTCACAACAACCCTGTGAGGTAAGTTAGGCTGAGAGTCAGTGACTGGCCCAAAGTCACCCAGTGAGTTTCATGGCCGAGTGAGGACTGAGACTCGGATCTCCCAAGTCCCCAGTCCAACACTCTAACCACTATGCCACACTGGCTCTCATTAATGATTGCTGCTCATCCAAGAAGGAATGGTACCTATGTTATGTAGCTAGGACGGGGTGGGGAGGAGAAATAAGGGCTTGATTTGTCTCCAGATACTACTGGAGCAAGTTGTCAGCTGTCTGAGGTCCTGCTTCTCCATACTAACCACATCAGCCAGGAAAGGCTGACAGAGGATGGACAGCTAGTCCTATAGTCCCTCTACAGCTGGATCTGGCACCATGAATCTTGTTTTACCCACAGATGCCTTTTGGTGTTCATGAAGGAACATAAAGTGGCTTCAGACTGAGTGGAAGACTGATAGGAAAGGAAGAGGCTTTAACTCTTTCCTTCCCACCCATTTTCCTGATCAAATCCCCCCTTCCCCAGACTTTTCTCCCTAGAAGATAGAGGTACCTATATTTTTTTTTAAATCTCAGGGAGAAAAGCAGCTTAGGGAGACATTTTGAGAGGGCACATGGCTGAGAAGCCACTCTCTCTCTGCTTCCCCCATGATTTGGATCTCTGCTCAAGCTGCCAGCAACTACTTTGCTTTACCAGATAAAGATCATTTGGGGGGGAAATTCACAAAACTGCACCAAACATGTAGTTCTATCATCACTTAGGACCAAATTACACCTTACAGACACTGCATAGCATATAGATGTGCCTTGGGTTTTTTTATAAATTAATTGCAGGCTTGCGAGGGGGGGGGATTCTTACTTTGAACTCAGCACATGCTTATCTTTTCACTCTCCAGCCACATTCTGATCAAAAAACTCTCTCACTGGCATCAATGGAAACTTTCCCCCTAAAGCTCTAAGCTACATGGAGATGGGCTAATGTTTGGTCAGAACACAGCCAAGGAGTGAAGAGATAAGCCTCCCCTCACTGCACACTGTGTTCAAAGTAAGAATATCCTTCTGTGCTCCTGTAATTTATTTATTTATTTTTTAAAAACCTAAGACATTGCTAGGTATGTGCATAACACATAAGCATAACGTATAGTTTGGCCCTGAAAATATTTGAGAACTACTGAGCATATGAAGTGGTAAAATACACAGCTATGGGGAGTCATGAAACATTCTCTCTCCCTTCACTGTTCAAACTTTCTCCATTCCAAACAGGCATTATCCTATTCTACGTGCCCAGCTGAGTTACATGAAAATTTGTAAATTCTTATGTCCCTGAACACTTCCTCCCACCTTTCTTTTTTTCTTTGAGCAAAAATACTTACAGCTTAGAGCTGTTAACCTAACACTTAGGGGTACAATCCTATGCAAGTTTAGACAGAAAAAAGCCCTACTTTCCCAGCATGCCCATGCCAGCTATGCTGGCTGGGGCATGCTGGGAGTGGTAGGCCTTTTTTCTGTTTAAACTTGCATAGGATTGCACCTTATGTATTTTTGTCTAAAGCTGAAATCATACTTCCAGCTCTTCCATAAAAACCACTGTAGTGGAGAAAACATTGCTTTAACTCAAGACTGCAGACAGCTACGGTAAAACAATAGTAACAACTGTTATTACAAGATATTACAAATTTTTAGCCACCAGTGAAATACAGAGAGTAGATTCTTGGGATATGATTGCAATCCTATGGATTGATCTCCTATTTTCACTTAAAGATTCCTACTGTCTATTCTTGTCTTCTGGATGTGCTCTGAAAAGGTGGAAAACTTACGTTGCATATCTGTAGTCACTGTACTGTACTAATGCTTTATTCATCTGCTACGTTTCTGCAGGTACACAACCAAATCCACATCTCTGACATCTTACTTAGTGATATGCTGAACAAGGTATCCTATTGATGTGGTATTTTGAAATCAAATGACCTTGCTACCAGTTCTTCACTGCTGGGGCAACTCAATTTATTTTTATGAATCTACGCAGGTTCTGCTTTTTGCTCTACAGCTGTCAAAAGAAGAACACTGCAGTATTTTCAAGATGGCTTAAATATGAGAACAACAAAGAGTCCAACTGTGGCACTTTAAAGGCAAATCCATTTATTATAGCATAAGCTTTTGTGGACCAGAGACTCCTTCTCTGGTCCATCAAAGATTCCTGCATTGAGCAGGGGGTTGGACTCGATGGCCTTGTAGGCCCCTTCCAACTCTACTTTTCTATGATTCTATGAAAGTTTATGTTATAATAAACTGTTTAGTCTTTAAGGTACCACAAGGATCTTTGTTGTTTTTACTGCAACAGACTAGTATGGCTACCCCTCTGGAAATTGTGTATAATCTTCCATATCATGCCTGCTCCTTCCCTGATCAACCTAACTAACAACCTGTTCTTAGGATGAGAACAGATTGTGAGTAATACATATATACATCACAGTCAAACATACTGGAGCCTTACAGAGAACATGAATGAACAAGTATCCTAATTCAAAGAGTCAGCTATTCTGATTCTTTAATTTTGGGCACATGTAGAGGCAGTAAGGTGATCTCATGTGTAATGACTTACTATTACACAAGATTTCTGTACAAGCCTCTGCCCTGCTTATGTGCACGTTTACAATAGTCTTAAAACAAACTCTGCCACGGGCAGTTTTGGAACATCCCAAAATTGCTTAGATCAACAAATTAGGCATTTCCAAGGTATTTCCAAATAAACCTGACTCATGCCTGCCAGGACCCCCATTCCAGATGTTGACTGATGTTGCTCCCTTTCATCTTAAAACTTCAGTTCTCTTATGTGACTGCAAAAAATCTAAATAATCTAAAGGCTATCGTAGCAATCTACCAGCCTCTTCAGTTGCAATGCTTAACATTGTGGTACAGAAAAATGGTAGGAGACCAGCAGTAAAAATAATCTCCATTTCCTGGAATCTGTTAGCCTTGCAACTCTTGCACTATGGGTATCTCTGTTTCTGACACATCGTAGGACAACTCCCCAGATTTTGAAATGCATGCCCTATACTTGCCTTCCAGACACTTTGGGGGAAAGGAATGCAAAGCTGTGGCACCTGCACCTTTCATTCACATCCATGACTTATCTGACAAGAAGGCAATGGAGCTTCATCAACCTAATCCTTACCCAGCATTAGTCATTAAGCCCATGCATAGAATTAAGAAAAGGGCAATGGGTGCTTCTTTGTTCAGGGGGGTGGCTAAATCAAAACATATGTGCTAGTAACTAATAATACTGACCTTCAGTTCAGATTATATTTTCAAAGGCATGAATCACCCTGGAGGCTAACATTTCTTTTCTTACTAATGAACGACACTATCCTATGACATACCCACAAGGTTATGAATTTTTCCACTTGGTCCTTCACATAATCTCCTTTTAAAAGGCCATTTGACTTCTAAATAATCTTGGAAAGATGTAATAGAGCATATATATTTTTATTACTACTGGCATCTTTGGTATATGTCTTGCTTATTGTCCGAGTTTCTAAAATACTTTTGACTTAAGATCAAATGAATTATATAGAATTCTATTGAATTCTATTCACTCTTTATGGACAGAAGGCCTGTGGCTCACGCTGGCTCAGCTTGTCTGAGTGTGGAAAGCTAAGTGGGGTCAGGCCTGGTTATTACTTGGATGGGAGACCCCTCCTCTAGTTTCCTGCATTGAGCAGGGGGTTGGAGTCGATGGCCTTGTAGGCTCCTTCCAACTCTATGATCTATGAAATCTATGAAACTACACATTGGAAAGCACACACAGGATTCCCAACCCCATAATTGCCTCGTAATGCTAATGCAGGGATGTGGGAGAACTTCCAGAGCAGAACTGGCAGTTCTCTTCTGCAAATGTCCTACAGGCTGCGGCAGTGGCGTCTTCTTCTTCTTCTTCTTCTTCTTCTTCTTCTTCTTCTTCTTCTTCTTCTTCTTCTTCTTCTTCTTCTTCTTCTTCTTCTTCTCCTCCTCCTCCTCCTCCTCCTCCTCCTCCTCCTCCTCCTTCTTCTTCTCAGTTTTCTCACACAGCTAGAACCAAAGCTGTAAGAAAAAGAAAAGCAGCAGCAGCTGAGGAAAAAAACAGCTTTGAGAGCCATTTGTGGGGAGATGGAGGGATTTAGCACCCATTTCTGCCTGCTGATTCTCTTCAAGAAATGTCCCCACTCCACCACTGCCGCATTCACATTAATTAACCAGATACATGTTTGGGAAACACATTTTCCTGTAGAACACTTAGAGAGCTTCGGCTATTGGGCGGTATATAAATAAAATTATTATTATTATTATTATTATTATTATTATTATTATTATTATTATACCCATTGCTGCTCAACAAATATTATGTACAACTGAAAAAGGCTTTCCAATCTCTGCAAAGAAAGTGTTGTGTAGAAGTATGAAGGCACACCAGGAAGTCTCTTAAAGACAAGCTATTCTTTAATGCACCAACTGTTTGAAGTACAAGTATATCAGCCTAGATCTTTTTATTTATTTATTTTATTTCTGTACCACTAACTATTTTTTAAAATCCCTAAGTGGTTTACATATAAATATTAAAATCACATTTAAAATATTAATATTAAAATCACATTTAAAATACACTTTTAAAAGCAATTCCAGTTACAGTAATAATAATATAGAGCAGTACTGGAGCAGTACAGTGGAGCAGCCTGATTGTTTTAATTACTAGCCAGGGGAAGCCTGGGTGCACAAATGCAATTTCAGGAGGTGTTTGAAAGATGCCACATTTTCTGCCTCCCGAACTTCATGAGGGAGTTTTCTCCACACATATTTGGTGGATAGCAGCCACTTATTTAAGGATAACTAATCCTTGACTCATTTTATGGAATCCAGTGGCAATTCAGTGATTCTACACCAGAGCCACGAGGTTTGTGTATTGCTGTCCTAAGCATATTAACATGTATGGACCTTCACTGTTTGGCAGTGCCAATTTAATACAGGAATATTAGTGAATTAAGGCAATATATACATTAAGGCTATACACACTTCCCTGGAAGTAAGCCCCATTGAATTCAATGAGACTTACTTCTGAGTAGATATGTATAGGCCTGGTGGAAGCACATGGCATGGTTGGACAAAAGCCAGGACACTAAAGCCGCTTCAAATAATTTCTGGCACTGAGAGAAGTGTACCTGTATTTCAGCAAGTGCCCATGGATGGGTGATGGGGCAGATGGCCTCCCAGAGATTCAGGGCTCCAGCCCTAATAGGGCACCCCCTAACATAGATTTCATAGATCATAGAGTTGGAAGGAGCCTACAAGGCGATCGAGTCCAACCCCCTGCTCAATGCAGGAAACTAGAGGAGGGGTCTCCCATCCAAGTAATAACCAGGCTTGACCCTACTTAGCTTTCCACACTCAGACAAGCTGAGCCAGCATAAATATAAGAAATAAATAAATAAATAAATAAGCCACAGGCCTGTATGTACTAGATCTCCTCTGGTAGTGCCTGGAGACTGAGTTTGATGCTTCTCCCTCAACTTCAGTAAACTCTGAGCCTGCCTTTTCTATTTCTTCCAAGGTAAATAAGGGTGGGGCCACCTGAGGCAGTGTCTCGGCATTGCACCAAGCATGATGCAAAGTGCGCACTTGGTGTCAAACTTGAAGGCAACGGAGCCCCTTTTCCCTCACAGCAACACTTGAGGAGGTGGAATTGTCTAGCTCCTTGCGGAAGGATGAAATAGCTCTTCATGTCAAGAACACAAAGCGATGCTTGTTGCAGAAGTATAGCCCTCAAAATGTGCCTGCGCTCCTGCAAAAATCTATAAGAGAATTCTGATGCCACTCCTGATGCCTGCTGGGCTGCCCAGTAATCCCATGGCAGCCCATCCCAGCAGTGGGAAGGGGAGAAAGAGCAAGTGCACATCCAGCAGTGGGGTGGGGGAAGAGAGCACTAGAGTGAGTGTGCATGGGAGAGATCACAATGGCTCCAGCAGCATGGAGGGATAGCACCCAGCCAGTGTGTGTGTGTGTGTGTGTGTGTGTGTGTAAGAGAGCAGTAGAATGAGTATGCGTGAGAGATCAAGTGCACATCCAGCAGTGTGTGTGTGTTGGGGGGGGGCATCCAGCAGTATGATCACATACATTTATATAATGGCCCCCTTTGGGGTGAAAAGGTTCCTGGGGTTTGAATGGAGGAAAGTTACAAAACAGAATGTGCAAAGGTACCAGAAGGAAAAGGCTGAAGAATTGGAAAAACAGGCGTGGGTATGTGCAAAGCTGAGTGTGCAATTACGAAACTGACTGTGGAACACGAATGACAGGATGCGGGTAAATAACTGAGTCTGGGCGGGAAACCCCAGATAGAAGATACCAGGTAAGATAATTCCAAAACTCGATAATTCGGGAACATTGCTAATAGGTGGAATGATGGTTGTACAAATTTCTAAGGGCAAGGTGATGTCCTTCAATATCAGAAAGAAGAGTTTCCAAAAGAGACAAGATTAGCCCAATCAATGTACAACCAAATCACATTGTGTTTTTCCACATTGTGCAAAGACTTGGGGACAGAGTATATAAGATACACTAAAAACAGAATTCAGGAAGACATGAACACCACAGAAGCAGCTAGCATGCTAGCACATCTCCCACTTTCCACATTGTGCAAAGACTTGGGGACAGAGTATATAAGATACACTAAAAACAGAACTCAGGAAGACATGAACACCACAGAAGCAGCTAGCATGCTAGCACACCTCCCACTTCTGGGTATACGACCTGGATTGGCTACTATGTTCCATTGCTCCAATCCTGGGATGTAATGTAACCGTTCGCGCGGGGCTCGTGCGGGCCTACGGGCCTACCTTTTCCAGCGGCATATTGCGCCTGCGCAGGGTCCCCGTTGCGTCACTTCCGGGGCCAGATGTGACGCAACAGGACCAGCACCGGCGGCTCGAGCGGCGTGGAGAACTGCTCTGCGCCGCTCAGAAGATCGAGGCAGGGGGGCCGCCCCCACGGAAAGGCGAGCCAGCGGAGAGGCATTCATGGCACATCCCTAGGCCTGGTAACTATTTGAGTAAATGTGACATGGGTGAATGGATTGTTGAAACGAACTGTGTTTTATCTAAATAAAGGTGTTCAAAAAATTGTATTCAGGCTTATTTTTTAAATCTTAGTCTGTATCTCACCCCATGATCCCAGCAATTTGTAACAATGTGGGATAGCACCCAGCAACAGGGGGAGGGGTGCAGCAGAGGGGATTCACCAGGGCCCCTCAGACCTGGAGCCAGCCCGGGATGTGCATAGGATTACAGTGTTAAAGAGTTGTATAGGTGTTTTTTAGACTAGGGCTTAAGGCTACAGCACTGTGCAGGAGAAATTCCCATTTACATCATTTGAACTTATTTTTGACTTATTTCTATGCATAGGATCAGACAGCATGTATATATTATAGGCTTCCTTTTTTTACCCATTTTATCCCATTGGTTATTGCTTTTTGGCATCCCTTGTGGAGTTTCCCATTTTGTAGGATTCCTTTTTGTACCACCACCACCCCAAATACATTTGGGTTGAGTATCCAGTGCCTGCAATTCAACCTTCTCCTTGGGCGGATGCATCTGTTAAGACCTAGGATTGTTTTTTGTACCCTGAGGTAGTTGAAATGAGTAATACTTTAAATCCTCCATGGCATCATTTATAACTTCTTGGTAATTGGGATATGATATATCACTGTCAGATGATTAAATTAGCTCCTGCAGAAGAATGTTTCTTACTGTATTCTACTTCTTCAGTAACCAGTCCCTTCTCAAAATAAAGTGACTCAAGACCAGGTGAGCCAGAATGTTCTTGGATCTTCACCTTTGGAAACTAAGGGTCCAGGTAGCATTCCTGAGGTGCCTGTCAAATTGTGAAAAATATCAATGCTTGAATATGTGAATTTTCACACTAAATCTTTTGGAAAGCAACCATGCTGCTCCTGGGCACTGGGTACTAAGTAAATATTAAGCTGAATTAATAAAAACAGCTCAGAGAAGTTTAGTTAAGACCTTACACAAAATGATTCCTCTGAGCCCCCAGACCCATCACAAATACATCCCTTCATTCCCTCTAGCAACGTCCCCTTCTAACCTGTTTGCTTTGTTTCAAGTTGTGCTTCATTGCCAGTTTCAGGCTTGGTTTTGGAACAGAAGCTGTCTTAGTCACCTTATGGGATGACCTATACCAGGACAGAGACAGAGGAAGTACAATCCTGTTGGTTCTCTTGGACCTCTCAGTGGCTTGTGATACCATTGCCCATGGTATCCTTCTGGATAGGCTGTCCATGTTGGGATGTAGGGCCACTATATTGCTGTGGTTACACTCCTTTAAAAAAAAAAAGTTATTATAAACTACATACAACACTGTAAAACAAAAAACATACAAGTATAGTAAATCATAAGGTGCACCCCCCCACCCACCTAGGGACCAACTAATATACTTCCATCCCCTTAATCAACTGAATTCCACATTCCAACATGTCCTGACAAGGCATACTCCCCTTCCCCTTTATTAATACATAGTCTAATAATTTATTCTATATATTTATCATACACTCCTCCTACTTCGATGGCCATTTCCAGGTGCTAGGGGATCATAGAATCATAGAATCATAGAAAAGTAGAGTTGGAAGGGGCCTACAAGGCCATCGAGTCCAACCCCCTGCTCAATGCAGGAATCCAGGTCAAAGCATCTCTGACAGATGTCTGTCCAGCATCACTCCTGCGGATCGCGTCCCCGGAGCAGCTGTGTTGGAGCCAAAACCAATTTGGTGAGTCTATTTGTGTGAACAATGTTCCCCATGTGGGGTACCGGGACACAGGGGCGGACGTGACTGCCCTTCCAAGGGGCAGTGTGAAGGAAACCCAGTTTCTGCAGGGGCGCACCTGCGCTATAAAAGCCCCATAACTCCCCGGACATACAGGTCCCCCTAGCCTGGGTGTGGCTGAAGTTTAGGGGATGGGAGGGGGAGATGGATGTGATTGTGCAAGAACAGAAGGAGTGGGGGATCATAATAGGGAATGATTTGGCCTTCTGGGTGGCAAAAATGGGGGTCCTGACCCGTAGCCAAACCAAAGGGCAACCGCCCCTCCCAGCAAAGGGGGTCCCGGACCCCATTCTCAGCCCCAAGAAAGACAAGAAGTTGGCTAAAACGCTGGACCTTTGTTCCCCTGCCCCGGTTAAGGAATCTCTCAGTGGGGGGCAGGCAGGATGAAAGCCCAAGAAAGCCCTACCTGCCTGTACTCTTCCCTCGTAGCCTGTCCTTCCTTGCAATTCCTATATGTGTCCTTTTTTGTTTTCAGGTCCTCTTTGAGTTTGTGAAGCCACATTGGCTTCTTCTGTTGCCCTCTGCCTTTTTTCCTTGTGGGAATTGATTGCAATTGTGCCTTTAAAATTTCCTTTTTTAAAAACTCCCACCCATCCTGGGCTCCATTTCTCATTAGAGTCGCTTGCCATGGGGACCTTACTTATCATTGTTCTGAGTTTCTTAAAATTGGCTTTCCTAAAATCTAGGGTACATGTTTGGCTACACTCAGCTTTTGCTCCCCTTAGAATCAAGAACTCAAGTATAACATGGTCACTTTCCCCCAGAGTTCCCGAAACTGCCACTTTATCCACTAAGTCGTCTCTGTTGGTTAGAATCAGGTCAAGGATAGCCGATCCTCTAGTTCCTTCCTCCACTTTCTGTAGGAGGAAGTTATCAGCAGCACAACTCAGGAATTTCTTGGAGGGGCCATGCTTGGCTGAATAAGTCTCCCAACAGATATCAGGGAAATTGAAGTCACCCATTACTACCACATCATGCCTCCTTGAAACATTTGCAATTTGCTTTTCACAGGTTTCATCCTCGTCTTCTCCTTGATTGGGTGGTCGGTAGTAGACTCCAACCGCCATGTTCGTCTTTTCCTTTGCCCCCTTTATTTTAACTCAGTTGCTTTCAATGGGGCTGCCAAGCTCCTCTTCCTGTATCTCTGTGCAGAGATACGTATCTTTAACATACAGCGCAACTCCACCTCCCTTTCTGTTGCTTCTGTTCCTTTTGAACAAGTTATACCCTTCAATTGCTGTGTTCCAGCCATGGGAGTCATCCCACCAGGTTTCAGTTATCCCTATCAAGTCATATTTGCCCTCATGTATCAAGAGTTCAAATTCTCCTCATGCTGTGGCCAAACACATTCTTCCCAGTCCTTATGAGGTGCAACCCATCCTTTGCCAGCAGTCCATCTTCCAGGAAGTGGAGCCCGTGGTCCCAGAATCCAAATCCCTCACGTCGGCACGACCTTCGTAGCCAGTCATTCACTCTGAGTATTTTTCTTTCCCTTTCTATGCCTCTTCCAAGTACTGGAAGGATGGATGAGAAAACTATCTGGGCCACAAAGTTGTTGAGTTCCCTTCCCAACTCTTCAAAGTCTGCCGTGATTTCTTTGTAACTCCGCTTGGCAGTATCATTTGTACCCACGTGGAAGAGAAGAAAGGGGTATGTGTCATTGCTCTGTCTCCTGGCAGGTATGCTATGGGTTCCACAGGGGTCTATTTTATCCCCCATTCTGTTTAACATCTACATGGAATCACTGGGTGAGGTCATCCAGATATTTGGAATGAGTTGTCATCAGTATGCTGATGACATCCAGTTCTAATTCTCTTTTCCATCTAATCCAACTGAGGGAATGAATATGAATCAGTGTCTGGGTGCAGTAATGGACTGGATCAGGGCCAACAAACAATCTGGGCAACATGGAAGTAATGTTTGTGGGTGGGTGGTCTCCGGCTCAGTGGTATTTACCCAGTTCTGGAGAGGGTCACAGTCCCCCTAAAGGATCAGGTCTGTAGTTTTGGGGTGCCCTAGGATCCATCATTTATCACTAGAGGCACTGATGGAGAGACATGGTGGCTCAGAGTGCCTTTTATCAGCTAAGGCTGATATGTCAACTACAACCCTGCCTGAGCAGAGATAGCCTTCCAACAGTTGTTCACACTCTGGCAAACTTCCCTTTGGATTATTGCAATGCATTATATGTTGCAATGCATTATATTCAATATCCTTTCAAAATGGTCCGAAAACTTCAGTTGGTCCAAAACAGGGCAACTAGATTTTTAACTGCGACTGGCCAATATGTGATCATATTACACCAGTACTCTTCCAGATGCACTAGCTCCGTCCATTTATGGGCCCAGTTCAAAATACTGATTTTAACCTTTAAAGCCCTAAATGGCTTGGAGCCTGGTTACCTGAGGGTATGAAATCTTCTCCTCCCATATTGACCTACCAGGACCCCAAGGTCATCATCCAAGGCCCTCCTCCAGGTGCCTCCATCAAATGAGGTGAGACAGGTGGCTACAAGAGAAAAGGCCTTTTTAGTGGTACCATCCTATCTGTGGAATGACCTCCCCAGAGAGGCTCACCTCACACTGACATTATGGTCTTTTTGGTGCCAAGCAAAGACCTTTTTATTCTCCCAGTCATTTGAAGAACTGCTTTAGTGCTTCTAGATCCTATGCACTGTTATAATTTTTGCAGGTGGTTTTACTCTGATTTTGTTGTGTGCTGCACTATTTTTACCTTCTGCTGCTGATTTTACTTTGTGCTGTTATGCCTTGTGCTATCGTATTATTGTTTTATTGTGGTTTTATAGATAGTGTTTTAAAATTAATTTACCTGTACATCACTCAAAAAAACTTTGGTTGTTGAACAGTGTAAAAGTGTGTGTGTGTGTGTGTGTGTGAGAGAGAGAGAGAGAGAGAGAGAGAGAGAGAGAGAAACACCCCCCCCACACACACACATCATGTACCTTAAAATTCCTAGAAATGTGTTGCTCAGCTTCAGCAAAGGTTTAAGAAAAAATAGTTTCCACAAACATACTCTCTTCTCTTGCTTCCCTGTAGAGGCTGTTGTCGCTTGCAGAAAGTCTGTTCTGCTGCTTAACTTTGTGAGAAGGATACGCCTGCAAGGACTTCGCTGAGGCTCCGGATTTCCTGCTACAACCTTCCCCTTCCCCACACCACAAAAATGTTACCATGTGGAAGGGGGAGGGAGTAGCAGTTGACACAGGCTCCCTCAACAAAGGAGAAGCCCTGTGGGGCTTCTTCCTAGGTGGTGGTATAAATGATGCACAAATGGTCATTTCCTGACACAGTTATGAGGGCCGTAATCCGGTATCTTTTGCCACTATGGAGAGACGCTGTGTGGCATCTTCTGTGTTAAGGGAAGCTTTCTGCCATTTGCTACTCCCTCCCTCTTCCTCATGGTAAGGTGTGTGTTTTTCCTCCCTCCCTTGGGGAATGTGAGGGGAACTGGCAGGAAGCAGCAGAGTTGGAACGTAAGCCCCAATTCAAGGAGGGGAATGAGAGCACTCTATTAGAGGCGAGGAGGGCTCACATTTTTCAAGATCCTCTGTTTCGATCCATCATCCCTAGTAGGAGCTACCACCTTCCCTAGCAGAAGACCTCTGAACCTAGACATATTAATTAGATTCATTCTATACCCAAGATTGGGCTCAGAGCCAGGTACAAAACTGGCTGCCACTTGCTGTTCAGTGAATTACTAAGCATAATATATATGCCTGCATTACATGATTGCTTGGCTGGCTAGATCACTCAGGAAGTACACTCACTGTTTGTCATCAACTTCTTCCTGTTCTTCTTCATCCCTTCTTCATTTTTTTAAAATGGTGCCAGCAACAGTTGGACAACAGGGCTGTCTGATGGGAGACCTGGGGTGGCAGGGTGAGAGTTTGCTGCCGAGTGGGTTGCAATTGCAATCTTCTACATTTCTGGAAGGTTGCCTGTGTGGCAGCCTTCCCATTATCACTGTGAATCTCGCTACAACGTGCACAGGCATGCACAAGCGAGCCAGAAAAAGGAAACAGCAGCAAACAGGGTACAAAAGAGGCTCATCCGGATATGCATATCACTGTTTATATCCCATAATTAGCCAGAAGTAACAGGATAACAGGAGAAACAAGGATCAAACAGACTCTGCCTGCATGCATGCGACAGCCATTTCCTGGGTTCAATGTGAAATTTCTGTTTTTTCAGACATTATGCAGTGTGTTATAAACAGTTGCAGAAAAATGTATGACTCTTCAGTCTAAGACCGTTTTCACAACAGCAACTGAGTGGAGCAGCTACACTGATTTCTACCTGTTCTTCATGCAGATGTCAAAGCTGTGATACACATTAAATGCACATTAACCCTCTGTAATGCACAGGTGTGAATAAATTCCTAGAGTGCTTTTATGCAGCTTGTTTTGGACCCAATCTGGCACAATATAGCTGCTCCCACAGCAATGTTTATGTTGTGTGATTCACTTCCAGCCAATTATTTCAGAATGGTAAAACGTGTATTACTGACTCTGAGTGAGTGATAACTATGGAATCTGCTGTAGAGTATTTCCCTGAGTGCTCAAGGAACAGTTACTTAATATGCATCTTTCCATGTTAGGCAAATACTGGAATAGTAAGCTACATTGGATGAAACAATGAAATGACTATTTCCCTACAGATTCAATGTTCACCCAGTTCATGTGTTACCAGTGTAGCATGATTGCTGCTTCCCTGTGGCTTTCCATGCCTTTCCAATAACGTTTGGATCACGGAATCATTTAGGCTCAGTGGGTACGGTATATAAGGGTACAATCATATCAACACTTCCTTCCCCCATCCAGGCTCCTGATGTTGGTGTGATTTAACTGGATCGCTGCATAACATCAGGTTATCAAACCACACCAGCATCAGCAGTCCTGATGAGGGGGTTGTGGTTGTGGGCATAATCTAGCTGCGCCTATGTAATTAAGTAATGTGAATATGACTGGAGCCAGCAACAGGAAAAGAGCAAGAGGTCTGTTCTTGCAACTCTGCTCTTACATAACCTTAAATGACATGCCTTCATGATAAGCACATGGCAAACACAACAATCCTGATTGTTGCTATCAACATGTCTCCCCCTACCTCACCCTATTATTTTATAAATACATAGCTTGGAATTTGTCAGTAGCTGCCTGATCTTTGTCCCATGTCTGCTGTTTGCCCTGAATCAGACTAACGCTGCATTCCTATACATGTCTGCTCAAAATTAAGTCCCATTGTGATCAAGGGGCTTATTCCAGGTAAGTCGGTACATACTGGGAGTAAGCCCCATTGAACCCAGTGGGACTTACTTCTGAGTAAACATGCATAGGATGACACTACATATACGTATCTCATCCATCTCAAAGAGTCAAATCATTTCCAACAGTGCAAGGATGGTTGCATTTATTTATTAAATTTCTACAATGACTTTTAATCAGATCTATTGGGGAGGCAATCCCCCCCCCCCAGTATTTTCGATTCCTGTCTATTATAACATACATAGTTGTCAGCAAGTAACTAGGCTGAAGCAAGAAAACTCACATAGTTTCAAATATTCTAATTTACAGTAGAATTCTCTACCCACTTTCCTGGGACTAAGTTCCACTGAACTCAGTAACACTTACTTCTGAGTAGACATGTATAAGATCGCACTCTCAGATCCAGTGTAACTCGGAGGATTACGGGCATCCAATCCAGTGTGGAAGGAGCGTGGAGGCAAGGATTGCCTGTACTTCCCTCACCCTGCAAAAGACATAGATGGCCCATTTCTGCTGTCTATGTCTTTTGCTCCTGTTTGCAAGGAGGAGGGGCTGAGGCCCCGCTGGGATATGTCATATCCCAGAAGAGCCTCACTTCTCCCCGCCCGCCCGCCCACCCGCCCCCAGCACCAGCTCTGAAGTTGCACTTGCAACTTTGGAGTTGCAGCTGGTGTGGACAGAACCACACCGGCTACAAGGGAGGAGGGACGGCGTTCCATAGTCAGAGTCCCAATTCCAACTTGGAATGCATTTCTGAGGTCAGAGCTAGGACCGGGACCTATACTATGGCTGTCTAGACACCGTCTAGTGGCTATAGGATTACGCCCTAACTTAATTCCCATTTATTTAAATGGGTCTCCTTTAAGTATGACTTAGTCTGGATGCAACCCATAGTTTTACAAATTATGCTGATTGTATTTTCAGCTTCAGATCACTATCTTATTTATATTTGTCATTGTCACACCAAAGGTTAACCACATCTTCCTGGCTGACTGAAGATATGCAAGAGATGGGTGCAGCCTGCCAATAATCCAAGCATAATTAACTTCTGTGTTTGCACTTTCACAGATTTCCTATAGTCTTATGTTTTTTTCTAATGTGAATCACAATCCAATACAGCACTCATTGTATGAGATTGACATTGATTTCATTTTATAAATTGAATTGGGAGTAGCCATGTATCTTGGTTGCTTTCGTATAGTAATTGGACAGTATGTTACAGCACTTTAAAATGTTTCTATCCTCTTTATCACTGCCATCATCATAAACAATTGAATCCATATTTATAAGAGTAAAAAATTATTGGCAGTCTATTCTTCCGTCTAGTAGTATATGAAAAGCGAGAGAAGAATAATCTTGTGGCTAATGCAAAAAATACAAAGAATACCCCATATACAAAGAATATATATATATATATATATATATATATACACACATATATATATAGTGTCCTGACTGACTGACTCATAAACGCCCAGCTCAAACCGTTTAATCCAGGAATGTGAAATTTTGAAGGAACATTACTTTTATGACGTAGAGTCCCGCTAAGGAAGGATTTTTGGAAATTCTGTCCCTAAGGGGGTGAAAAAGGGGGGCAAAATAGCCCCACACTCATATCTCCTATGGGCAAAACAACAGGGCAGCAG
Organism: Shinisaurus crocodilurus; assembly: GCA_021292165.1. Taxonomy (NCBI): domain Eukaryota; kingdom Metazoa; phylum Chordata; class Lepidosauria; order Squamata; family Shinisauridae; genus Shinisaurus; species Shinisaurus crocodilurus. Next base: position 247,955,237 of record CM037878.1, on the reverse strand, counting down.
TTATGCAAATTGGCCTCACCTCAGAATTGCTGCAGGAGCCAATAGGAACAGTTATGCAAATAGCCCATATGACACTTAGAATGTTTGTATGAATTCCTGCAGGGGCCAATAGGGGTGGGTATGCAAATCTCCCCTAGGCCGTTTAGAATGTTCTCTGAGGGTGAAAAGGGAGGAAAACTTTTTAAATAACTGCCTGACTGAATGACTGCTGTGTGCGGGGCGTCGTCTCATAGGCTCCATCACGTTTTGACAGATCTGCCCCAAACTTGGCATGCATACTCTCCATCGCCCAAGGATAAATCTCCGAAAAACCCTCGCTGCACTTGTACAGCCCAAAATAGATGAGAGCCAATGGCGTCACTTGGAATGTTCGCAGGGGCCATTCAGGAGCGGTTATGCAAATCGCTCCAACGACATATAGAATGTTCGTATGAACTGCCACCGGGGCCAATCAGGAGTGGATATGCAAATCTCTCCTAGAGTTGAGCAATCGAGCCTTGCCGGGGCAGAACGAGGCCGAATTTGGCCCCGCTCACGCCCCGGCAAGGCCTTACCTTGTCTTCGGGGCGGCTTGCGCACTCCGTGGAGAGCTGCCCCCACCGCTCATTCTGGCGCACTCTCCACGGAGAGCTGCCCCCGCCGCTCGGTCCGGTCCGTCACGTCACTTCCGGTACCGGAAATGATGCAATGGAACCCTGCGCAGGTGCGCTGGACCCCTATGGTTCGTTCTACGCCTGCGCAGGGTCCATTTCTGGGCCCAAAAGTGCCGGGAAAGCTAAGGGGGATCATTCGAGCGGCGCACAGCACCGCTCGAAAAAACAAGGCGGGGAGGGGGGAGGGGAAATAAGGCTTGGGCGGCGCGCCCAGCCTTATTTACATGTCTAATCTCTCCTGCGTCAAAACAGAATGTTCATATGAACCACAGCTGGCGCAGAGCTGGGATTTCATTGTTGGGTAGTCCCGAGGGGAAGGGGCAAGCAGGGATTTTATTGTTGTGTAGTCCCAGGGGGCAAGCTGGGATTACATTGTTGAGTAGTCCGGGGGGGGGCAGGAGAGCAGGAATTTCATTGTGTAGTCCTGGGGGGGAGCAGAGATTTAATTGTGTGGTCCTGGGGGGGCAGGGCTTACATTGTTGTGTAGTCCCGGGGGGAGCAGGGGGGGAGCAGGGCTTTCATTGTGTAGTCCCGGGGGGGGGACAGAGATTTGATTGTGTAGTCCCAGGCGGGGGCAGGGATTTCATTGTGTAATCTAGGGAGGGAATCAGGAATTTCATTTTGTAGTCCCGGGGTGGGAGGAGCAGGAATTTCACTGTGTAGTCCCGGGGGAGCAGGTAGTCCCGGGGGAGCAGGGATTTCACTGTGTAGTCCCAGGGGAGCTGGAACTACCGGGGGAGCTGGTAGTCCTGGGGGAGCTAGGATTCCATTATGTAGTCCCGGGGGACCTTTCCTATGGAACGATTCAAAACAGCAGGTCAGCGACCTTAAGGAATTTCGAACAAATAGTGCCTATAGGAAAATGACGACCTGTGCAAACTTGGCACGGTCATTCTTCATCACACGTGCGAAGCCGCGGACAAAAGCTAGTATATATATATATATATAGAGAGAGAGAGAGAGAGAGAGAGAGAGCATTCTGTGTGAGAAAATATATATCATTAAAGGTGCAATGATATGCAAGTTTAGACAGAAAAAAGGCCTACAATTCCCAGTATGCCCCAGCTAGCATGCTGGGAGTTGCAGGCCTTTTTTCTGTCTAAATTTGCATAGCATTGCTCCCTATTTCATTTAGTCTCAACAGGAAGCAGGTACTACTTTTTATAACACAGGTTTCTGCATCCTTGTTTCGTGCTCATAGAATAAGAATATGGCTCTGCTATATTCTTACATGTAGTTTAGGCCTACAATTTAGGACACAATCCTATGCGTGTTTAGACAGAAAAAAAGGCCTACAACTCCCAGCATGCCCCAGCCAAACTTTTTTTCTGTCTAAACATGCATAGGATTGCACCCTAAGGCTCTCCAAGAAATTTAAACTGTGTTATTTTATTCATTTCTATAGAACCATCAACGTGCATGACACTTTACACTCACAGTAAAAGATCATGTCAAATACTTAGTTTGGTACATACATCTTGAACAATTAAGGTTATTTCTTCCTTCAGGCAAGATGGAGATTTACAAAGGATATTTGTATTCAGAGTCCATAAGTGAGTTATTTATTTATTTAAAAGATTTCTAACCCACCTTTCAGGGTGTAGCCCTCCCAAGGTAGTTACTGCACTTTAGTGAATTTGCACAAATCCCCACAAAAGTTTTTTTTTTTAAAAAAAGTTAAATTTGCAGAAATCTCCCCAAAGATAAAAAAAACCAAACAAAGCCCAAAATACACGTTAAATATTTGCAAATCTCAATTAAGGAGGAAAAAAATCTACAAAATAAACTCTACTTCACTGATGAGTGCAAATGCACTCATTAGCGGAGTAGTGGAGTAGGCTGCTGAGGATTGTGTTGCAAAGGCCCATGGGATACTTGCCAGGAGCAGGCAGGAGGACTAAGTTGGAAATAAGCCACACAAAGCTGCAGAGCTCCTGATAATCTTTTGGGAGTTATCTGGGCTAGCAAGCGAACAACCAACCCACCGTAGCTTGCTTTCAGGGTGACTTATCATGATGTGTGAACCTGTCCACTGTAATGGTGTGCCAGAGAGCAGAACATCAAAAGTTCTTCTTCAAACCTAGAGAGGCTCATACAGGTACGTACAGGTGGTCCTTTAGATAACCGTTAAAGCCCTGAACGGTTTGAGACCGGACAAATGCCAGCACCTTAAATTGGTCCCAGAAATGAATAGGCAGTCAATGTAACTGGTACAAAATCAGTGTAATATGTTCCAAAGGTCTAGATATGAGAAGTGTTCTAGCTGCTGCATTCTGTACTAGCTGAAGTTGCTGGAGGGGATGATCCTATGTCATCTGCCCTCAAATCACTGTAAGCCTCCAAACAAGGAGGCGCATGTGCATCCAGTGCAAGGTGTGAGGCGCAGTGGCAATTTCCACCACCCCACACCTCGCGCCCTGTATTTGAACTGAAGCACTTTGGAGTGGGAGGGAAGGAGGCTGGGTGCCGTTTGGATACAGCTAAAGCTGTTGGCCCAGCCTCCTCCCCTCCCTGCCCCCCTGGCATGCCCCTTTAGCCCTCTCTGAGGTCAGTTTTTGACCTTGGAGATGCAGCCAGCACAGTTCTTTCCACACTGGCTGCTGCAAGGGGCAGGGCGGGAGCTCTGCATTTGGAGTCCCAGCAATGTGGTTGGAAGACCTTGGAGCTGGGACTCCAAATAATCCTATACCCTCCCTAGACAATGTTGGGAGGCCACAGAAATACACCCAAAATGTATTTAAAAGCAACCCATGTTGAGCGTGTTACAGTATCCTCAAGATGTCCTTGTCACCAGCAGGGAATGAGCACTGGGTAGCAAGTGTTCCTGCTGGTATCGGATTCTCCTGCCTTCTCCCAATTGTAGCAGTAAATGACTCATCATCATCAGTCAGTGCTGTATAAAACTATCTGTCCATAAGTTTCTCTCTAAGGCTTCCTATGCACACTTACCTAGGAGTAAGCCGCACTGAATACAGAGGGATGTCTGAGTAAACATGCATAGGATTGCACTGTATAATGTGGAAAGAAGCATCCCAGTGACTATCATGGCCACTGATTGCCAACGTGGCTAGCCACGTGTTAAGTGTCTCCTTTTGGCCCTCTATTCACCCTTTAGGAAAGCTGAGAGCAGCAGTCACTCAGTCATCCTAACATCATTGTAGCAAGCAAGAACAAGAAAATCCCTGTTGTGGCTTCATTTCCTTGTTCCTTCTAGCTACCCAAAGTTCTTGAAGCATTTCACAGCTCTGCCCTGTTATGTTCCCACATTCCATTACAACTCTAGCCTGAATACAAATTAACACATAGAAGGGTGTGTTCAGGGTCATGCCTGTTTACCCTGCGACTGATCTTCACAGTCCAAGGCACCATTTGCACAGAACCTATGTCGTTTTATCTGTGGCCTCTGCCTCTATGTTTTTTATTGTGCTGTTGTTGTTCTTGTTGTTCTTGTTGTTCTTGTTCTTGTTGTTTTACTGTAGGAATCTATTGTGGTTTAAATAGTGAGCCACTTGAGTAATGCATGGGCAATAGAAGGGCAGAATATAAATGTCTATATAAATATATAAAATAAATATGTGCATACACCTAAACCTGTGTAGACTCCTGTATTTATGATACAGGACCTTTCATTTTCCAGGACGCCAATTCACACGCACACAGAAGCCACCATACACATTTTTGGGTGTATGTATATCGGCTCCACGCATATGGTACCATTGTACCCAAATGAACATACGGAAAGGGCTTCTGCTTTCCAGAGATCTACAATTTACTTGTATGGAAGTGTGCAGTTTGTTTATTTATTTATTTATTTATTGCATTTATGAATCACCCATCTGGCCGGCAAACCGGCCACTGTGGGTGATGTACAACATGATAAAATATAAAATACATTTAAAACAGAATAAAATTTTAAAATCTTAACCCACCCCATATTCCCGCCTCAACAGCCATGTTTTTAGTGAGCGGCGGAAGCTCAGCAGAGAGGGGGCATGGCGGAGGTCACTAGGGAGAGAGTTCCACAGTATGGGGGCCGCCACAGAAAAGGCCCTCTTCCTAGTCCCCACCAATCTAGCTGCTCTGGCTGAAGGGACAAGGAGAAGGCCATCTGTGGCAGATCCACATCCACAGATTTATGAGCTTTAACTATCAAACTGAACATTATAAAACCTTCTCAGATTGATGTTGTATAATAAAGAGTTTCTCATTTATACAATAGTCAGTAGTGAATATTGGTTTTGAGATTATCTCCCCCACTTTGGTTTTGATACCTGCTACACTTTGGGGGATTTTTAAAGAAATCTGCTTTGCTGCTGTACTTTTTAGGATAAAGCATCTGCACCTAGCTTTTATGCAAACAAACATGGGACAAGGCATAATATCCTAGAACATGTTCATCAATGAACATTGAAATAAAGAGTTTTCCAGGAAAAAAAGCTATCCTCTAGTTCCAGTAATACTGAGAAATATTAGCATTATAAAACTGACAATCCGCTTATCCAAAGTAATAATAAAATAATAATATATGGAGAAAAGCTGCAATTTTGGTCACAGTTAAGCAGCTCACATTACAATCCTAGGCATATCTCCTCAAAAGTAAGTCCCACTTAGTTCAATGGGGCTTACTCCCAGGTAAGTGACATAGGAATTAAATTGTGTAAATGTGCACAAGATGGCAGCATTTACCTCCCCTCCCCATCTGGTTTTTGCAACTTGCAGCTGGTGTGATCTATATCCAATATAGATCACAATATAGTAGAGCAGACTCCCCACTTCTCAAGAAAAACCTACAAAAGTTACTCGCTCACAAGAAGTATTAAGATAGACAGCCAGCTCACACATATCTATGTTATTATGTTGTTTGCGGTACACAGTACACACATGAACTAAAACAAAACTTTTGTAAAGCTTCTTTGTCTGGTCACCTGCAGGTGATCCTTTCTTATTTGGTGCTGCTGGTGACCAAGTGAGCGGTTATTTACATGTCTGGTTTCATCACCTACTTACGGAAAGGGCGAGAAGGAAAACAACAGAGATTGCTAGCAAGGCGCAACTCACTCAGGAAATCTCAGTGTGCTTCAGCAGCCATCAGGCTTGTCTTGTATTAGGGTGTTTTGTTTTTAACTAGTGAACAGACCCGGCTTCATACAGGTTGGAATAGCCCATAGTCTTGACACAGTGAAGCCTTCATGCAGACCATCCTGCTGTCAGAATTGGGCAGATTGCGCCCGCCTCACCTGAGTGAAGCCATGCCCGCTGGCACACCTAGGCATGGCTCCTGCCATGCTGCACCCCTGCTGCCCTTATTGTCTGTCTGCTTCATTCCCCTGAGGGAGGCTACCCAACAACAGGGGGAAGGGGTATAACTCTGTCTCTCAGCCTAATACGGTAATCTCCCCTGGCTTCAAACTGTAGGGACTTCAAAGCCATGTGCTGATTGGGGAAGTCTGAAGGTGTTACTGCAGGCTTCAACAACATGGACACATATAAATTAATTAAAATTAATTATTTTGTTTTAAAAACAAAATAACCCCTAGGCACACACCCCTAGAGTCATCTTAGTATGCATGCCAAGGTTCAGGAGCCTAGGTATTATGGTCTTCACACTATGGTGCTGGTGGAGGAATCCTCTGTTGTTGTTGTTGTTGTTGTTGTTGAAGTAACAGTTATGACCAAACCAACTGTGCATGATTTACGACAAGGAGTCTTGTGTTACCTTGTAGACTTGAGTAACAAATTTATTATAGGATAAGCTTTTGTGGGCTACAGTCCGCTTCATCAGATGCAAGAATCAACTAGTGATGGCCAAACTCCTCTTGGCTTGATTTGGCTCAGCAGATCAACTTATTTTCCAAATAAATAAATAAACAAAGAAACTCAGAACCCTGTTGCATTCTTGATGATGTCACAGGGAATGTAATGGCATTTAAATGCATCATCTAATCCCTACAGTCCCCAAGTCCCCTGTAATCCTTCAACCTTGCCCCACTGTCACTTCTCTTACTCCATCAGTGACAGTGATAGGGACAAGGAGATTTTGCTGAAGGCATATGTCTGAGACCTAACTCCCTGGTGTCTAGGATGGATGCTCAGGTGCAAGAAACTCCAGGAAATGTCATTTCCAAGGTGCCTGATGTCTACAGCATGGATTCAGGTACCCTGAAAACTAGGAACATAGGGAGCTACTGAATCAGACCATTGGTCCATCTAACCCAGTATTGTCAATACTGACTGGCCAGTGCCTCTCCAGGGTTTCAGGCAGGAATCTTTCCTAGCTTTTCCTGGAGATGCCAGGGATTGAACCTGGGAGTTTCTGCATGCAAAGCATGGGTTTTACTACTTACCGTAACTCCAGCCCCTCCCCTACATTTCTGTGGTTCCCTGTTGCTTGGGATGCTGTTGTTGCATCATTAAGCCACTGGGAATATAGGGAGGCACACCATGTGGGATTACAATCTGAGCCAAAAAGGGTTTTGTGGGGAAATTAGTATTCTGGAACAACGAATTTTCACAGCATCACTATTAATTTTCCTTAATGATGACCTGTTGAGAGAGGAAGAACATAATCAATTTTGCTAATTTAATCAACTGATTAAATTAAATACAGCAAAGGAGGTAATTGACACTATACAAATAAGTATAATAAATTTGTTTATTCTCCTTTCTGCCCCAAAGGCCCCCAAAGTGATATATAACTTTGAAAGCAACCCCATAAAATAATCAATTTAAGAACAGAACAAACCATATTTAAAACATCCAGAGAGTGGAGTAAAGCCATTTAAAACACATCAAAAGCCAGCCTAAACAAAATAGTCTGTATGGCCTGCCTAAAAAAAAAAAAAGCTAGTCGAAGATGGGACCAGTCTGACCTCCTTAGGGAGGGAGTTCCAAAAACCATGCAGCTGCCACAGAAAAGGTCCTGTCCTGTGTTCCCACCAAAGTAACCTCTCTTGGTGGTGGGAAATGTCACAGGGCCTCTGAAGAAGTTTGTAAATGACACGCAAGTTCATACAGGAGGTGGTGTTTTTCAGATATTTTGCCCCCAATATTTAGGGCATTATAGGTAAGAACCAGTTGTAACTTTTGGCACAATAGACAGATTCCCATGTTATCATGTCAGCATACTAGGTTTTGAATGGGCATACTCTGAGCTTTTAATTTTATATGTGATAACATTTTTTCAAGGTTTTTGTTTTGTTTTGTTTCCATTTGACAAAAGCTGTAAATAAAGTATACACAATAGCTTACTGATAGGACTTCAATGGAGTTTTCAAGAATTGCAAAGTAGACAATAGCTTGTAGAATCCTTGTTGAACAAAGGTGGCAAATTGGGCATTAGAGGAGAAATTGTACCTTGAAAAATGTGAGTGAGAAAGTAAGAAGTGAGAATGTAGGCATAACTAAAGGAGAGGAGACATTCACTTATTTTCTCAAACTGTGGCGAGATTCTGTCATTTCAGAAGGCATCTAGCAGTTGGAAGTTTATTTTAAATGCATATTCAGCACCAGCCCCAATCAAGATCCACGAGGAGCCCCATTACTTACATCCCTTCACTATGGAAACGGTTTATTCCCTTCTCTGCTTCTTGTACTTCAACCAGTTACTGATCCATAAGATCCATCTTCTAAAGGACCACAGAAGCCTGCTTAAATGTTACATTCATCTTCAGAAGTCCTATTCCAAACTCCCCACCCCCATCCTCACTCCTTCACTTTCTGATGGCAAGTGATGGCAGAGGAGAGGGCCAGGGCCAGCTCAAGACATTACCCTGCCCGAGGAGCTGTTTCAAATGGTACCCCTCCCCCACAAAGTCAAAAGTACATAGTACCCAAGGCCAGTCAAATTGTTTTGGCATCTGAGGCAGGAAATCTCACAGACATCTCTCTCTTTCTCTCACTCCCCACCGGTAATAAAAATGTAGCAATAATAAATTAAACAACAAACTATTTGCTGTCATTACATGGTATTCAAAATCAGTTGCCCTGAGGTGGTTGCTTCACTCTGCCTAATAGTAGGGCCAGCCCTGAGGGAGGCCCGCCCAGTGTAATGTTGACCTGCATTTGGAATTCATTCCACTTGGTGACTGAGGGCACCAAAAGATTATGCCATTTTGGCATCAAATTAAGGGTGTAATCCTATGTCCCTCTGACCTTGTCTGGGGGGGGGCATGGGACTGGGCATAGAGGGTGCTGCGACCTCAGAAATCCCTTCCGAGGTCACAACGCTGCAGAGCACCTGCCCCCCCGCCTCATTACCAGTGTGGTTCTTTCCGTGCTGGCAGGGAACTGAACACGGAAGACCATCTTTGGTTCTCCCATGGCGGGCGTTCCTGGGTGTGGGGAGGGGAGGAGCAAGGCACCATTGGATTCTGAGGCATACAGGCTGTGTGACAGCCTCTCCTCCTCTCAAGGAGAGGAAAAACATCTAGATGGCCAACATCAGCCGTCTAGTTGTTTTTGAGGGTGAGGGGAGCATGGCGGATATCCTATCCATTGTGTTCCTCCCACCCTCAATAGAATGCCCATAATCCTCTGAGTTCAGAGGGTTACAGGCAGCCTCATAGATTTCATAGATCATAGAGTTGGAAGGAGTCTACAAGGCTATCAAGTCCAACCCCCTGCTCAATGCAGGAAACTAGAGGAGGGGTCTCCCATCCAAGTAATAACCAGGCCTGACCCTGCTTAGCTTTCCACGCTCAGACAAGCTGAGCCAGCGTGAGCCAAATTTTTTCCAGGCTTTTAAGAATGTTATCTAGCCTGGTTTTAACATCATGGAGAATGATTCTGGCTTTTATTGCATGAAGTGTTTTGATCTAAATGCTGTTTTATCCTTTGTATTGTATGTAGTTGTTTTATTATTATATACCTGAGTCAGTTTTTAAACGGAAGGGCAGCATATAACTATTGCAAGATAATAAGAAAGGAGCTGTCCTCTTATCCTAAGACTGCAAAGTGTATTGATGGACCATTGATGAAGGTCTTCGTCAAAAACATTTGGAAAGTCCAGGTATACAATGTTTTTTTCTTCTATATGTTTCATAATTCTCACTTCCATTATGCCTTCTATCAATTTGCCTTTGCGAAACATTAAGGTAACAGGCCTGAAATGTCTCAACTCTGCTCTAGATTCCTTCTAAAAAAAAAAATAGTGTTATGATGGTTACCTTGCAATCAGCTGGTAAGCAGGCAGCTGGAGATGCCATTACCAGCCACCAAAAATTGTTTTCATGCAGTTGGAGTCCATGTCTCAGCTGTAAGTAACATAGGCATGCAATGACCATGTGATTGTGCATGGTTATTTTCCAGCCCACCCCCCACCCCTGTGCTCAGTGCTGCTCCAGGTTTTTGAGGGCCCTTTGGCAAGACTCACTCAATGGGTCTCCTTCCTCAATGAATCTACCTACTCACCAGCATTGTCACTAACTACTATTGCTCCTCATCCTCCTTCTCTTCATTGCTACCACTTGCTTGCTTGAGAGGCAGTGAGCAAGTAGACCATGGCAACTACTGCTCCTCCTTCTGTCTGCCGCCACTGTCTGGACCCCGGGAGATGCAGGTGAACAAGAATGTGGCAGGCATGAAGAGGAGGAGCAACTCTAGGGGGCTCTTGTCCATGGGCCCCTGCTGGGGTGTGAGCTGTCAGCAGGTGCCCAGCCACATCCATGTTGGCCCTGCCAGTGCTGCGCCAGGTGCAGGGCATGGGAACTAAAACTAACCATTCTGGGTAAGTGACCCAAATGGTCGCCACTTTCACATTTATGAATGCAAAGTGGAGCCTCAATCATGCAAATGTGTGTGTGTGTGGGGGGGTTGACTTGATGGTAACCATGTTGCCATGGTAACCTTGTATGGAACCAACATCTGTAGGCAGAATTTTCAAATGGTGAACTGTTCAACAAGGCAGACATGAATCTGTCTGCATCCTTCAGCAAACAGATGTTTTTTTCCCCTAAATGTGAAAATAATGAAGTAAATGTCATTTAAATATTTCAGTTTGCTAGTTCATCTTACACTATGATCCCTTTAAAAGAAAAGAAAAAAAAAGAAATGCCCCAGTCCCCAGATAAAGCTTGCCAAAAACTAAAAAGGAAAAGATTAGAGCCAAAATGAATAATCACAATGAACTTTCAAATCAAAAAACATGTGGCTTGGTTCAACAGTCAATGTTCAAATACATTTCCCCCAAAAGAAAGTATTTTAAACTAAAGCATGAATTTAAAAAATGGCTTGTTTTGCCTTTCAAAACTTTCAGAGCTTCTGAAGAAACGTCTTGGGCTCCCTTTTATTTTTCAAATTGCTCATCTCTCTCTCAAACACGCCCTGCCTGAGAAATTCAGTTTAGTTCTTCTAAGAGTGACGATCAAGCAATTAGGGGGAAGAAAGGCACCCTGCCGTGAGTACTCAGAAGCAGCGGCCCACTTAACTGGCTGTTCCCAGACTGAGTGTTGAATATTCAAACTGCACAGTCCACAGAGGGAGCAAAAAGAGAAATGCAAAAACGAGTTAAATAAATTAGATTAATGACTAAATCTGAGAAAAGTAATCGAGTTATGGGCGTTAAATAATATGAAAAAGGAGCTCAATTAATTCATCAAGCAAATTTTCCCAGGACAAATAATGTATGCATTTTTAACTGACACCCAGTGTGAATTCTGCCCAGCCATTTTCAAATTCCTTGCCGATTTCAAAATGAGTTCCACTGCTTAGTCAAAATGCAATCAGAGCCCTCGGCTGACACTGCACTAGGACAATAGGGTACTTTCCATCCCAACAAAACAAGGGTTTCTTGACCCAAATGTCTGAACTCCTGATATCCTTTTACTTCAGGAGGGTCTTGCATATGGTGTATGCTTGCCATGTGGTGTCAAACCAGTGATCTCTCTCTAACCTCCTCCACCTGAAAACAAATAATAAAGAATTTGCATCCTGAGAAACTTCTCTCCCCTCTCTCTAACCCACCATTCTGTATTTGGGCAGGTTCATACATATATGCTTGCAGCTGCTTCTCGCACTACCTATGGAGAAACTTTGGTGTGAACTGGATGGAGGGTAAGGTAAGTGCACACAAACACAACAAATGCAGCCATTTCTATTTTATGTATGTATGTATTTATTTATTATATTTATACCCCGCCTTTTTTCCTGAAAGGAACCCAAGGCGGCTTACATAATCCTCCTCCTCCTCTCCATTTTATCCTTACAACAACCCTGTGAGGTAGGTTAGGCTGAGAGTCAGTGACTGGCCCAAAGTCACCCAGTGAGTTTCATTGCCGAGCGGGGACTAGAACCCGAATCTCCCGAGTCCCAGTCCAACACTCTCACCACTACGCCACACTGGCTCCACTACGCCACACTGGCTCTTCTATTATTTCAGTTGTACTTTTCCCCGGACACCACAAAATGGTGTTGGCTCTCTTATAGAAGGGTTCATAGATCATAGAGCTGGAAGGAGCCTACAAGGCTATCAAGTCCAACCCCCTGCTCAGTGCAGGAAACTAGAGGAGGGGTCTCCCATCCAAGTAATAACCAGTCCTGACCCTGCTTAGCTTTCCACGCTCAGACAAGCGGAGCCAGCGTAAGCCACAGGCCTGTACTGCAACTGTTCTGTTCACTCTACTTAATAGAAGGAAAAACAGCCAGTTGTATGTGTGACCTGACCCTCTCAGCCAGGTCAAACTGCTGTCTGAGCCAAGTTGCATCAAAACTTATAGTGACAAGCAGTCGTGTGCACTGCATGAAACATACAGTAATACCTTGGATTGCAAGTAACTTGGTTTGAGAGCGTTTTGCAAGACAAGCAAATTTTTAAATATTTATTTAATTTTTTTTGACTTGATATACAAGCGTCGTCTTGCAATACAAGTACTGTAGTACAGCTTAAATTAAAAATCTCTGTACAAATTTTTTGGGAGGGATTTCGTTTTGATATAAGAGTGTTTTGGATTACAAGCATGTTTCCGGAATGAATTATGCTCTCAATCCAAGGCATGACTGTATATAAGAACATCTTCTTGTTAGGGCTTTCTGTTAGAAAATACAGTGCATTTTTAGCTGTCTGTAATTGAGTGACTGAAAGCTCATTATGGAGTGATGCATGGTATGGGGTTAGATGATGTCTAATCTTTGAGGAACAATGTATTCAGGATGCATGGCTCTATGTTTGTGGGGACCCTCAGCCAGGTGCCCTCCATGGGCTGCCAGCACACTGCTTGGCCCAGCTGACCACAGGCTTAGCTGGCGAGAGTGGTGCATGACTATAAACTGCCATTTAAAATTTCCCACAGTGATCCACAGCATCAGACATAGCCTTAGTCCATGGCATTGTGGGAAATTTTAAACGGTGCCTCATAGCTGCCTAGGGCAAGGGGCCCATGCAAATATCAGTGCTGTTGGGCTCTGCTGTGGTGCTGGGGCCCACGCAAGCAACTATGTGTGGGTGCCAGCTGCAGAAGCTGGGTCTGGTAGTCAGTAGAAAAGTGGATAGACTAGTGTTATCGCCCCAACATTATTTGCTATTTTCATTGCCATGATTTTACACCTTGTCGAGGGGAAACTGGTGTGGGAATTATATATCGAACAGATGGGAAGCTTTTTAATCTCAGCAGGCTGAAAGCAAAAAGTAAGGTAATTACAACCTCCATCGTGGAACTTCAATATGCTGATGATAATGTGGTCTCCGCACATTCAGAGAATGATCTCCAAACTATCCTAAATGCTTTTGCAGAAGCATACGGAAAACTTGGTCTCTCACTTAACATCAAAAAACCCAAAGTGCTTCATCAGCAAGTGCAAGCTAACCCTTTGGTGATGCCATCTATCCAGCTTGGTGGGACAATACTGGAAAATGTCGATCATTTTCTCTATCTTGGCAGCTATCTTTCTGTTACAGCTAACATCGACAGTGAAATCCAGCATCGTTTGAGCTCCGCAAGTGCCGCGTTTTCGCGAATGAAACATAGAGTGTTCGAGGATCGGGATATTTGTAAGAAGATCAAAACACTGGTTTATGAAGCCATTGTATTACCAACTTTATTGTATGCCTGCGAAACATGGACTATCTATAAACGTCACTTCCACCTCCTTGAAAGATTTCATCAACGTTGCCTCCGGAAAATCCTGCGAATTACTTGGGAAGATAGGCGAACAATTTCAGTGTACTGGAAGAAGCAAAGACTACTAGCATTGAAAAAATGATCCTTCAACGCCAACTTCAGTGGACCGGTCATGTTGTTCGAATGTCTGACTGCCGTCTCCTAAAGCAGTTACTTTATTCCCAACTCAAGGATGAAAAGCGGAATATCGGTGGTCAATATAAGAGGTTTAAAGATGTTCATAAGGCTAATCTAAAAAAATGCAATATAAACATCGAAAACTGGGAAGCTCTGGCCCATGAACGATCTAAATGGAGGTTGGCCTTTCACAAAGGTTCCATGGACTTTGAAGAAGCCCGAGTGCAAGGTGAAAGGGAGAAACGTGCTAAGCGAAAAGCACGTCAAACGAATCCTTTACAGGACCATCTTCCATCTGGTAACCTGTGTCCTCACTGTGGGAAGCTGTGTGGATCTAGAATTGGCCTCCACAGTCACTTACAGACCCATCACTAGAGTCTACACAATCTTCTTTAGAATTTCCTCCTTTTATCCTGGAAGACAATCTTACTCGGTCACGAGTGATTGCCTGATGATGATGATGATGATGATGATGATGATGATGATGATGGATAGACTAGCATATCCATTGCCACTGTGTCATCCAGAAGTATGAGTCTGATCTGGTCCAATTACATCTCCTCCCTGGCTCCTATTGGCTTAGCTGCCCTGCAGTAGTAGAGGTGTTTTCTGCATCCCTCAGGTCAGGCTGCTGAGGGTTGGCTCACACGTAAAAGCCAGCCACTCATTTTGCTCCATGCAATTCCTTCTGAATGTATTCAGGTATAGCATCACACATGGAAATGTTATTGTGAACTGGGCTGTACATGGATGCAGCTGGCAAGGATCTGCAACAGCTTCTGTAATTGTAGCCACTGTGCTGTTTCCTGCCCTAATGACAGAAAAAGGAAGCGCGGGGAAAGAGTAGCCAGCTTGTATATGTGAACCAGTCTTAACTGCTAATTGAAGCCGGGGTCAAACAGCAATGCTTGTTAACTTAAATTGTATGAGTAGTGCGTACAGATCGTGGCCTTTTGGATGACCTGCTGTCACTACAAATCAGTTGAGTGAGTTGCAGTCTTGTAATGAGCACCCATTGGCCATAGTCAGATACTGCTTATGCATGCAATTTGCCATATACATTCTGTTCTTATCTATGTTTATTCAGAGGTTAATATAATTGAGGTCAATGGGACTTCCTCCAAAATAAGTGTTCAGAGGCCTGCAGTTTGTCAGCCTGATCCTATACATGTTTACTTGGAAGTAAATCCCACTGAGTTCAATGGGGCTTGTTCCCGGGTAGGTCTGCATAAGATTGAACCCTTAGTAAGCCATCTTCCTGCTAGAATCTAGATATTTTTATGCCACAGAATTTGTGTTCAGCTTTTATATCTGTTATAGCTTCCCTTCTTGAAGTGATACCACAACCTATTTATCACAATCGGTGTCAGAAGCCTTATCCTTTTGAACAGTACGGTTTGCTATAAAAAATGTTCTGGCATCTCTCTGCTGACTGCAACATTAACATTATTGATGGTTCTGCATTATCAAAACTCCAAGACACCTGATAAGATTCCTAAGGATGTCTAAAAACATACTCAGAACCACCAAGTGTAGTCTGAATAATCCTGTAAGGAGATTGTATATTAAATACTCAACAAGATCTATGGGTAAAGCAGGTTGCCATTTTCAGGGAACTGATTGCAAAGGGATGCATGTCAGCTTGCTGATATTTTATAGTTGTTCCAGGTGGCTGCCTCCAGAGAAGGAAGGCTATTTTGTAAGTTGCGCTCAGCTCTGAGCAGCAGAGAAGTTTACAGACTAAAGGCTATGCTGTTTTGTGGCATTTATTCTGGCATTTAGTTCTATCTGGAGGTCTGTGCATCATCCCAAAGGTACGCTATGTTTATCCCTGGGTAGATTCCTGATTACCTCTAGCAATCCCACAGAGAAAATTTGCAATTACTCTGTGGTAAACGTGGAACCCATCTAAGCCCTCTATAAACGATCTCTGCATGTACACAGGCAGTGCAATCCTATGAGGGTGCCTGCAACTCTCCGAACCCAGCGGATCATGGGTATCCTATGCAGGATACAGGCCTGTGGCTCATGCTGGCTCAGCTTGTCTGGGTGTGGAAAGCTAAGCAGGGTCAGGCCTAGTTATTACTTGGATGGGAGACCCCTCCTCTAGTTTCCTGCATTGAGCAGGGGGTTGGACTCGACGGCCTTGTAGGCCCCTTCCAGCTCTATGATCTATGAAAATGTGGAGGACAGGGAATCCTCCACACTCCCCTTGCCCTGAAAAAACATCTAGGCGGCCGATTTTGGCCATCTAGATGTTTTTCCTCTTCTCGCGAGTAGGAGAGGATGTGGTGCCACCTGGATTTCTCAGAATCTGGCAGAGCCTTGCCCCTTCCCCACCAGGAACAACACCCCCCCCCCCATGGTGGAACCGAGCATGGTCTTCTGTGCTCAGTTCCCTATGGTTTCCTTCTGGTTTGGAAAGAACCGCACTGGTTAAGAGGTGTGTGTGTGGGGGGGACCACTCCGAGATTTCCAAGGTTGCACCACCTTTTATGGCAATTCCTATGTCCCCTCAGGCAAGGTTGGAGGGACATAGGATTGTGCCCTAGGTGTGCGGATAAAGGGGAGTGGAAATGTGCCACTGGTCCCATGCCCAATGGCACATGTGCCACAGGCTCCACCCTCTTGAGATATGCCAAATGGATATGTGTGTGAAGGAGGGGTGGTTCATGATGTGAACTATTTATTACCTCACACACCAATTGCAGAGAGTCATTTATTTATATCCATATTTTGCGATGCTTACTGATAAAGAAAAAACTAATTTACTATGAATTATCCTTTAAGGGAGGGAAGTAATTCATGGTAATTGTCCACTTATTGTTAGATGTTAGCATAATGTGTGTACAACACTGGTATTTTGGTAGGAATCTTTCAGACTGGAGTAGAAGAATGCCCATCCCTTTTTGTGTACTTGCCCATCAAGATGCTCTGTGCCTTACCTAGAACCCGTCGGTCAGAGTTCTGGGGTCACAACATCT
Organism: Shinisaurus crocodilurus; assembly: GCA_021292165.1. Taxonomy (NCBI): domain Eukaryota; kingdom Metazoa; phylum Chordata; class Lepidosauria; order Squamata; family Shinisauridae; genus Shinisaurus; species Shinisaurus crocodilurus. Next base: position 247,938,371 of record CM037878.1, on the reverse strand, counting down.
CTGAAAATAATGTCCATTATATATCTTTCTGAATAATGCTTGACTATTCTTTAAGAACAGAAGAAGAGCCATGCTGGATCAGACCAAGGGTCCATCTAGTCCAGATTTCTGTTCACACAGTGCCCAAAGAGCTGTCCATGGGAAACCCACAAGCAGGACATGAGTGCAACAGCATCCTCCTGCCCATGTTCCCCAGCAACTGGTGTACGGAGGCATACTGCCTCTGACACTGGAGATGCATAGGCATACTGCCTTTGATACTACGGTAAGTTTTTTCAAAAATCTAAAATGCCCACCCACTACTGATGATAAAATTAGATTCTTGGCATTTTCTAAAATGGTACTACCATCTTTGTCAAAACTGTAATTTGAAGCATCTTCTGAGTTCCTGGCAAGAGATCCTTTGTGTATCAGTAAGTAGATCCATTCATTATGTGTGCACATTGGCAAACATACCCATATCTGCTGCTGTTAGTTCCTGCTATTACATTCCCTTTTGGCACAAACTGTTCTCTGCCACTGAAACTCTACCATTAGATACATCCTGGCTTCAGTTCTCAGACAATCTAATAGCACATCTTTCTTTCTTTCTGGCACCTCCACTAATAGAAGAACATGAAGCAATTTTGTAAGAGACGGCCTAGAAATGCAGAAAGAGGTATGATGGAAGGTAAGAAGGAAGTTTGCTTCATTCACAAAGGCACATTCATCTCTGGTACCAGACACTGCTCCATCTTTTAGGTATCCATTATACAAAGCCATCGTAATCAAATATCTACAGAAGAAAGTTAGAACTCCAGTGTATCTGGCTGTCATTCAAGAAATCTGAATAATCATGTACTCAGGAAGATGGAAATATCTGCTGGATTTGCACGGCATGACAACCCACCATGGCTTATAAGCCATGGTAGGTTCGTGTGTGATCCGAATCTGCCATGGTTTTGTCAGAGTGGCTTAAGTTTGGGCTACAAGCCACCCTGACAAACCATGGCTTGTTCTAGGGGTTGTTCTACCCACAATGGGTTGGTGTGTCATCCGAACCTGGACAACATGACCCATTGAGGGTCAACCCCATCAGCGGGTGAGCCGCTTGGCAAGAGTCACATAAACCCCTTGCTGCTCTTGCCGAGCAGCTCCTGGGTGAGTCCAGTGTCATCTGCCCCCAAAGGGCCCAAGCGGCACTTTGGGGAAGCTGGCATGGGCTCCCCCTCCCCTTGCCATGGCTTCCCCCCCTTTTAATCCCCCCCCCTGGAGATCATGAAAGCTGGCTATCCAGCCAGCTTTTGTGATTCCCATGCGGGCAGCCATGTGCAGCCCCTTCAAAGTACCCCAGTAGCACCTTAGAGCTGCCTGTGGCTGCCCAGCATTTTTTGTGTGTGTGCAAAGCCAAAAGGCAGCAGGCCCTGGACATTGCCCCAGCTGAGGTTTGAAATCCATTCCCTCCACTTGGTTTCTTTTGACAGCTTGCAGAAGCCAAGCTGTCAAGAAAAAACCAAGCCACAAGGGATCTTTGCTAGAGAATGGGATGTTTTTCAGGATTTACACCCTGTTCTCAGCAAGATCCTTATCTTTTTTGGTTTCCCCTCTTTAGTCTCCATGGGGGAGCAAATTTTGGAAATTATCCCAGGCTTCTATGGGCTTGGGTAAGGCTAAAATTGCTCCTCCCCTTTTTAAAGGGAAACCGAGTTTGACAGGTAGCTATGTCAAAGCTCGGGGTCACTTTAAAAGGCGGATTTTAAGTGGAAATTGGATGGATTTGGACTTGGACATACCTCTGAGTATGTCCCAATCCAACCCCCCCCCCATCCCACTCAAAACACCCTTTTTAAGTGACCCTGAGCTTTGACAGCTACCTGTCAAACTCAGTTTCCCTTTAAAAAAGTGGGGGAGTACTTTTAGCCTTATATGAGCTAGAGGCTTGGGACAACGTCCAAAATTTGCTCCCCCATGCAGGCTAAAGAGGAGGAACCAAAAAGAAGATAAGATCTTGCTGAGAACAGGGTGTAAATCCTCCCAAACCCCATTTGCGCGCGCAAAAGAGGAAATAAGAGTCGAGACACAGAATGATGGTGAAATTATGGGCCACATTTATTGATTCGAGGATCTGGGAAGGGACGAGTGCGGGTGCTAGCTAAACCGGCTCTCGGCCAGTATACCCTTCAATGGGCGAAGCATCCCAATCCGAGGAGTGGCGCTGTAACTCGCCACTCCCCAGTTTTACACCATGCGGTGTCGGAAGGCCTCCTCCATGTCACCGCACGGGGCCATGAAACGCCATGCGGGTGAGAGGAATTGGCCTCAAAGGCGGACCCTATCTCCCTGGCCGTGCCGTGAAACTGGGCTCAGGTGAGGCTAAGGTATCGCCAGTCACCTGAAAGGTGCCGTGGGATGATCACCGAACCTCACCCCACTGCCTAAAACCCGCACTTACCGCCAATGTGACCAAATCAGGGAGACTACGCAAAACAAAAAAGCACCCAACCCAAGAACACAGTGTAGAGTAGGCGAAACACGCACACCACCACCAGGCCAATCAGCAATGGTGAGCCAAAATTCCTACTCGGCCCCGTCAACCGGCGACCAGAAATCTCACACTGTGAATTGGGAGGGAGGGAGGGAGCTGCTTTGAGAAAAGAGGCAGAGGGTGGAGCAACGCTGCCTAATAAAGGCCTCCACCGCTCCTCCCCCCGCCTTGAGCCCATAGGTGATTTCTAAATTAAACAGCCTCACCTCTCATTCCTCTACGCGTGCAAATAGTCCTCCCACCAACAGCTACGCGTTGGTGGGGGAAGGGGATTGCGCGCGCAAAAGAGGAAATAAGAGTCGAGACACAGAATGATGGTGAAATTATGGGCCACATTTATTGATTCGAGGATCTGGGAAGGGACGAGTGCGGGTGCTAGCTAAACCGGCTCTCGGCCAGTATACCCTTCAATGGGCGAAGCATCCCAATCCGAGGAGTGGCGCTGTAACTCGCCACTCCCCAGTTTTACACCATGCGGTGTCGGAAGGCCTCCTCCATGTCACCGCACGGGGCCATGAAACGCCATGCGGGTGAGAGGAATTGGCCTCAAAGGCGGACCCTATCTCCCTGGCCGTGCCGTGAAACTGGGCTCAGGTGAGGCTAAGGTATCGCCAGTCACCTGAAAGGTGCCGTGGGATGATCACCGAACCTCACCCCACTGCCTAAAACCCGCACTTACCGCCACAGAGAGGGACTGGCTAAGCCAAGTCCCCTCTCCCCCACCTGCGCTGAATAAATTCGAGCAGGGCCCTTCGCAGATCCTCCAAGAAAATATCGTTACCCCCGTCGGAGAGATGAACGCCATCTGCCCGATACATCTCCCCCCGGGCCAAGGAGATCACAGGGTGAGGAATCGCAAAACCTACCCCTCCGAGGCCCCTACAAAGCTGACGATTCAGCCTTCTTCCCGCTCTGTTTAAGGCGTTGGGGCTGCACCACCCCGCCACAGAAACGAGACATGTGGGACCAGAGAATCTGGACCCCAGGCCAGCACTGCCACACAACAGCAAGGTCCGTAAACGCTTGCTCAATCAAGGACTTGCCCTCGAGCAATCCAAGATCATTCCCACTGAGGTGCACCACCAGCACGTCTGGGAGGATGGCCACATGGCCTGACCGGAGCAAAGTCGGAAGGAGGCCGCTCCACTGCATTCCACGCCGACCCAGCCATTGCCCGTCAGCGATCCGGCTGATCCCAAGCTGGGGTCCAACACGCGACCGTGCGGCTCTCTGAGCAGCCCAGTACACCATGCTGTGTCCGAACACGAGCACACGAATTGGCCTCGGTCCACTCCAGTGACCTGCAACAAGAAGAAAGGCACAGCAGCAGCACCACTCACGGTAACTTTTCGAATATAAGAATGATAGTCAGCTGAGCGCCACCGGCCCACAGCCTGTATTTCAGCTGGTGGAAAATTCAGAGCAGCGACCGTCCAAAACAAACAAACAAACAAAACAACAACTGATGACTGTAGAATGCTCTAAGCACCTGGCATGTACTGTACCAGTGACTGACAGGAGTGTCTTAAACCAACACCACACCTCTCAAAAGCGCGGAGAAGCAAAAGCTCGGCCTTGACTATCAAGTCTGCAAAGGCCACATACTCAATATTGTTGATCAGAATAATCGCAAATGCAGGCAGCACTTGGGTAATATTATGCTTCTGCAATACAGCCATTCCAGTGCGTTCGAAGAACAGGATGTTGCTTTCATGTGCGATTGCAACTACAGGGGAGGCAATACATTGCACTCCCTGCCTGGGCCAGGATTGGAGTCGGCCATCGTCGTATCTATGGACACTCATGGCAGCTGCCTACTGCTCCAGTAGTAAGAGAAGCCCCGTAGGCTAGGCAGGGGCTATAAAGGGAACCAAACAGGTGGCTTGTATTTCACGGCCGGCAGACAGGAATTAGCATGTGCCGCACCTTGACAACCGAGGGTGCATAAAGCACGCCCGACTATAACTATACACTTCATGAAAAACTGTCACAGACGCAATCAGCAATCTGGGCCAAACATAGTGCATGGAAGCACATAGGTTGGACGAGCCTTATTTTGTTGCATACCATCCTTGCACTGCCAAAACGGCTGCAGCCTCTGACAGAAAAACCCCTACTTCCTTAGAGGAAATAAAAGGGGTATGGAACTGCCTAGAGCCACCTAAAAGGAGGCCTCAAAGAGGAAATGCACTTATGGCAACTGAGCCCCCAATTGATGCCGTAGAGGCAAAGGATTGCTGCCCATATCTTAGGGATACCCACTTGCTGATACCCCAAGCAGTCTCCCGGGAAGGCAAAAATGAAATTGGGCCCTTCCCACATTAATGAGAATATGAGCCCGCCCAGCTATAGCTGGCACCCCATGGCAGTCCATGCCAGAAGATCAGAGGGCAAAACCAATTATACTAGGACATGGATCACTCTATTGAAAGCATGAAGTAACCCAAAATTGGGAACCCATCCCCACCTGTAGGAGGCATGTAGCCAAGAGAGGATGCCTGAAGCAAAGTCCACCTGAGTACTGCCCAATGACAGCCAATCACACTGCCTACTACCCATAACTCAAGCAAAACAGGGGAACCAAAATAAATAACATTGAGGATGAAGGCAAGTCATTATCAGGTCCAGGAACTAGATGGGCCAAACGAATCCCATAACTCTGGGAATGGAAGTAACCCTTTCAGAGTTACCTGCTTGAAATTGTCATGAAGTGATGAAAGAAGTTCGAGCCACCAGAGAAAGCACATGGCTTAAGAGCATTGGGACTCACGATTATGCGCTGGGTGAAGAAATAAATGATGAAAACATCTCCTCAAAGGACTAACAGGTACGCTACTGCAGATCCAGGAATTGCCTCATGGAGAACACACGGCTTAAGAGCACCGGGGAAAACAGCAAAAGAAAACATACAGTATTAATATCAAGGGATGGCATGGCAGGGGACAAAACCATGAAATGAACAAAGACGTCATAATACCCAAGCGGTTGAGGCAACGGGAAACAGAACGGGGCTGCACGTGGGTGTCAGGTACTAGCAGGGCGTATGTATCAATGCCCGCTGAATTGCAAATAAAAACGCCACACGAACTAACAGCACGACTTGGCATGATAAAATTGCTCTTGCAAGCCCAGAACATGACTTGGTTGGCAATGCCAGGACAACACGGATTAAGAAAAGTGAGCAATGCCACATTCGCTATAAAAACCTTAAGTGAAGCAAGATTTGTGTGGGCATATGTCCCGCATTAAAATAATTAAGATCATACGAAAATTAATAGGGTGAACATGAAGTCCCTATCATTAACACGCCAAGACCACTGACTGGATAAACTGAATCAGACCATTGGGCCATCCAGTCCTTTACCCCCGACATTGAGGAGCAATGGCCATCTGGGTTCCAGGCAGGAGGCCCCAATGAGATGCCGGGAACCTGTTCCCGGGATCCCCGGTACACAAGCCAGAGTTAAACCATAGAGCCACAGCCAAGTGCTCATGGAAACACCCCTTTCTTTTTCCCTGCCATCAAGCCCCCCATCATGAGGCAACTCAATGCCAAATAATATAAGGGGATCACCAGTGGCAGATTTCTTCCTGCTGGATGACTATACAGCACATAGAAATCCGCTTTATACTGAGTCAGATTATTGGTCAAACTAGCAAAATACAGTCTGCTCTGACTGGCAGGGGCCCTCCAGGGCACCAGGCAGGGATCCCTCCCAGCTCCACCTAGAGAGGCCAGAGACTGAACCCGGGACCCTCCGCATGTAAAGCAAGTGCTCTACCACTGAGCCATGACCCATTCCTAAATTGAGAAAAGTTAATGAAATGAGGACCACCAGAACAACAGACCACTCGGCTCAGTACCACCGACTAGCAGTGTCTCTCCATGATTTTAGGCAGGATTGTTTCCCAACCCTCCTAGAGATGCTGATGACTGAACAAGTGGGCATACGCTTGCAAAACGGGTGCCCCACCTACAGAGCAATGGCAATTAACTTGCAACAGATTGTTTTAATTCACTTGTTTCAGTACTAGAGCAATCAGTGTTTCACATACTTTCTCGCACAGTGATCTTGTGAGGTAGACCGGGATATGAACCCCCTATTTTAAGGAAGGTATTGTGTAGTATTGTACTGGTATCCCGCCTGCTTTCCTGCAAGGAAGCCAAGGCGGCGCACACAATTTACTTTACATGTTATCCTCACAATAACCCTGTAAGGCATGGCAGGCCGATAAGGCATAAAACAAGAGGGGGGAAGGTAAACCAACCCGTATGTGTAAGGCAGGGCCAGAACCTGTGCAAGAAAAGCAAATTTTACCGCCAGACCATAGACAATTAAGGATATAGAAAGTATGAACAAGCGAGCTGTCATTGCTCAGCTAATACCATTAGTAACTAATCACAAAATTATATATATATATATATATATATATATATATATCACAACAACTCTGCAAGGTAGGAACAAGGCAAAAATCAGTAGGGTAGGAATCCAATGCCCAATCGTTGCCACACGAGCCAGACGGGACCCCTCACATAGGCAGGCAAGAATCAGGGTAGTAGCATGGGGGGGCAGGGCGGCCACGTGAGCAACAAGCCCCCCCCCCACAAACCAAGGGCCTAGAATTTGTGCTCCTTTATTATCATTATTATTATTATTGTCATTGGAATTAGTATTATTTAGCTATGTATAGCAATTATTCATGTGTATGTATATATATACATACACACACATATACAACGACCACCCTGGAAGGTAGGACAGTGATGGAAATTGGGGCCCACAATCACAACAATATCGAGGTATTTGGTTGGCAACTGTGAACAACAACCCCATGAGGTAGCACATCAGGCAAAAGAGCACAAGTAGCCATTTCTCTCCTAACACACAATATGCTTATCAAGGGAACCGAGGAGACGCCTCAAAGCCTAAGAGGGCAAAGCCCTATAGAGGCCTGCGAAGGAGGCCCCCACTGGAGCCCCAAAATGGCCTGCAAACAGAGGCCTGCTAAGAAGGCCCTCACTGGAGTCCTAAATCGGCCTGCAGGCAGAGGCCTGCTAAGGAGGCCCCCACTGGAGCCCCAAAATGGCCTGCAAACAGAGGCCTGCTAAGGAGGCCCTCACTGGAGTCCTAAATCGGCCTGCAGGCAGAGGCCTGCTAAGGAGGCCCTCACTGGAGCCCCAAAATGGCCTGCAAACAGAGGCCTGCGAAGGAGGCCCTCACTGAAGCCCTAAATCGGCCTGCAAACAGAGGCCTGCTAAGGAGGCCCCCACTGGAGCCCCAAATCGGCCTGCAGCCAGGAGGGAGGCTCCACCAGATCCCACCCTCCAAGCTGTGCCTAACGTGCTAGTGATCCAGCACCTACTCCCAGTAACAGGCAAGGCATAGGGAGGGCCCTGGACTAGGCCAGCAATCCCCCCCACTCACCCCCGAAAAAGCCCACAAAGGGGGGGAGGGAAACAGAATCAAATAAAATTAAAGTAAGAGAGAGAAAACAAGAAGAGATGGGATCAGAGAGAGCAGGGAGTCCCAGGACTCCACCCCTACTGGTCCCACACAAACCACAGTAAAGGCACCAACTGGCACAGAACTTATCTCCAGCAGCTGCTTTGAGAAAAGAGGCAGAGGGTGGAGCAACGCTGCCTAATAAAGGCCTCCACCGCTCCTCCCCCCGCCTTGAGCCCATAGGTGATTTCTAAATTAAACAGCCTCACCTCTCATTCCTCTACGCGTGCAAATAGTCCTCCCACCAACAGCTACGCGTTGGTGGGGGAAGGGGATTTTACACCAAAAGAAAGTGGTATTTGTTTATAAAAGGAGCTAATCTAGATACCTATACATTTTGGTAATGCTGGGCTTAAGAACATAAGAACAACCATGCAGGATGAGACCAATGTTTTATCTAGTCCAGTGGCCAGTTGAAATGGGATTCAGGAACCACACAATATGCTGTTATTTCTTCCCAGCACCTGATAGCCAGTGGTTTACTGTCTTTGAACAGAGTTCCGCTGTATTTTTAGTACTTTGTATTAGTGGTTCCTGGAACCCCAAACATAAATATTTGCATATGCAATGCTAAACGGAAACACTTGTGTTGATGTAGCTACAATGGCTTCCTGCACAGGCCAAGTGTTGCAATTTGGGCCTTCTGTATTCAGTCCCAGTGTAATGTTACTACTACAGTAATAACTTGGATTACAAGTAACTTGGTTTGAGAGCGTTTTGCAAGACAAGCAAAATTTTTAATATTTATTTAATTTTTTTTGACTTGATATACAAGCGTCGTCTTGCAATACAAGTACTGTAGTACGGCTTAAATTAAAAATCTCTGTACAAATTTTTTTTGGGGGGATTTCGTTTTGATATAAGAGTGTTCTGGATTACAAGCACCTTTCCGGAACGAATTATGCTCTCAATCCAAGGCATGACTGTATATCTCATCTACTCACAATGCAATCCTAATTCAGAAGTAAATCCCACAGAATTTGCTAGGGCTCCCTCTATAGTAACTGAGCATAGGATTACAGCTTTAGGGCTGCATAAATGTCATTGGCTCACGGGTGGTCAAAATACCTTTAATATGGCATGCAAATGAATTGTCCCCTGTTCTGTCTTTCTCTTAAAACTATAAAGCCCTTTTCGTATCTCATAAGGGGTGTTCCAATGAACTCCCCTCATGTGCTGAGGAGGGTTGGATGGGCTATGCCCAGACCTTCATTAGCTTACACATTGGTCACCCATGCCCCCTAGCAGCAGTGTATCTGGCTGGCATAAGTAAAGGACCATCATGGGTACTGACATACATGCATAGAGTGCCTCCACACCTGGGGGCATCCTGATTGGCAGGGGAGGCTGGTGACGCCTGTGTCAGTGGGGCTCCTTATCCATTACAGCTTTTATTGTGAGCTTTGTAGGAGCTGTCCATTCTGATCCATGACGGTGAACCTATTTTGGGGATGGAGTTCAGCACCATGGATAGCTCCTATAAAGCTTAGAATGTAACACTGCAATGGATAAGGAGCCCCACTGACACAGTAGTCACCAGCCTCCCTGCTGATTGGTCCAGGATCCTGCCACCCATGGAAGCCCTGCATGTGTGTACTCTCATACTTGAGTAGGGATACTTCACATGCTTGCCAAATGTGCGGCCAATGGGGCGGCTGGCTGCATTGTTGGGGGTTGGGGTTGGGGCTAGCCCACATAGCTCTGTGGCCCCTGCCCTGACACATCTGAATCCCCAACCAGCAGCTTTGTACATTGCTGAAATCTTGTTTTATGAATTATCTATCATTAAAAGTTAAGTCATAGGCAACATCCAGGAGGAAGACACTAAAACGAAATTTATTATGACTGTTCTAAGAGGACAAAACTGTATTTTATTTTTATTTTTTTACTGTATCATAGTTTAAGTTAAACAAGCTCCTAATGGAGGAATGCAAAGAAAGTTAGGCACTGAGCAAATATTATGCTTGTGTTCATTTATAAGTGATAGTATGTGTCAATTTAGATAGGTAAATTAGATATGTCCCCATAGGTTTCAATCCAAATTGCTTATGCCCCTCTTCAGACATTTAAAGTGGTTACACTATTTTAAAATTAAAGTTTTTTTATTCCGTCCAAGAAAAATAGGCCAATCGTAACAACAGCAAAGCTGAGAAAAATCTTGAGAATATTTGTTTTTGACTGCATTGTTTATATGGCTACTCATTGTCTATTTATGACCAACCTTATCAAAATACAATATTTCAGGATTTCAGGTTTCCTGCTGTGGGAGAATGATTGCATCACAGCATGTGGTACAAAATAGTCCAGTATCATTTGGCATGATTGGCTGGATAGCAAGTAAGGATCAGAGAGAAGTCAGTAAAGGTAGTGCATCGTTGGTACCTGTATCCACTAAAACTTAATTGTAGTCATCATTTATTTATTTATTTATTTATTATATTTATACCCCACCTTTTTTCCTGAAAGGAACCCAAGGCGGCTTACATAATCCTCCTCCTCTTCTCCATGTTATCCTCACAACAACCCTGTGAGGTAGGTTAGACTGAGAGTCAGTGACTGGCCCAAAGTCACCCAGTGAGTTTCATGGCCGAGCGGGGAATAGAACCCAGATCTCCTGAGTCCCAGTCCAACACTCTCACCACTACGCCGCACTGGCGTAGTGAAACATCATAATGTTTCTCCAAAATATTGGAGGGCTATGAAGGCATGGGAGGCAAGTCTTTGCTGAAATTAATACAGCTAGCAATGTACTGTTATATCTTCAACTAAGTTAATGCTATTGAGTATTTTTGGACAGGTATTTCAAGTCACTGTGCACAAGATCTTTGTTGTCTCCTTCTTGCTGGAAAAGTCAGGATTCCTCTACTAAAGAATGATGGGGTGTTTCCAGACAAGGCTGTTATCAAGAAATTGCTCTGCCTCATTCAAGGAATTTTAAAAGTGTCCAGACTTTGCTGACTTCCCTCCTGTGTTTGTCCACTGCTTTTACCATCTTTTTTCTTTCCATAGAAAATCTCTTATGCAGGAGAAAATGGAATAACTGCACAATGTCTTTCCAATGGCAGCGCTACGAGCCATCCATATGCATTGAAGAACTCATGGCATAGGCCAATATGGTCCATGGCTTTATTGAACAAACTAACAACACAGATTCATGCCTATACTGTAATAAGGGAGATGAATCAGACTCTTTTTTGGATGACTAGTTTGCAAATAACAAGTCTTAGCTAAACATTCTCCTCAGAGACATGTCATCCTGTCAGATAGCCTCCATTATAATGATACATTGATTCTGTATATTTCCTATCACATCCCAGTTGTTATATATTTTTGTATGTTGTTCTCTTTCTTTTCTATAAAAGTTTCCTATTCAATAAAAAAAAACATATACTTTTTATTGAATAGTCATATGGCATTGATTCAATGTACATATCAAAAACAAAGCCTCATCTTCTTGGGAATCTAACCCAGGAAGAGACGTTTGCTTCCTGTGTCTTCTCTACTTCTGTTCTCCTTCAACAACCATTTGTATGACAATTGCAACCCTGACTGTGCCAAAGTGTGATAAGAGCAAGTAGTGCTCCTTGCGTCTTCAGAATACATGCACTGTTCTTATGTAGTATTTGCAGTTTTAGGGATGGATTTGGTTTGCTTGATGGTCACAGTTCATCTTTTTTATTTATCCTTGATAACACAATTCAGTCTCAAAATATGAGCATTCCTACTGACAAATCTGTGGCATTGTGCATAAAATTATAGAAGGAGTGTTAAGCTGATCTTAACAAGATTCATGTATAAAAATAGCATCTTAATTAAGAAATCTTTCCTGGCAACAAGTAATTAAAACAGGAAAAGGAGCCATGTAACATGCAATTATCCCTCTGAATCTCCTAAAATAATTGTAAATGACAAAGCCACTGGCAAAGTACATCAGATTTTTCTTCCCAATGTGAGATAATTCGGAAGGCAAGATACAGTTGTTAGATTATATAAATCAGTTTTGTCCTATGCTCCTCACCAATTTGCATTTGCTATTTCTTTCCACGCCATCAGGATTACAAAATCTTTTCAAAGCTAGCATGTGAATTTGGAGAATTCAAATCTATTTATTGTTAAATGCCTCTAACAGAGTGATCCTATGGCCCCAGGATAGCATCTAGAGGGCCATAAGATACTTCCGATTCCCAGATCTGAGGTCAGAAAAGAGTTCTGTCCTTGGAGCTGGGGATCCGTGCTCAAATTGCCCTCCCCACCTCACAGCGCCACTTGCTTCTCAGAGGTCATATGACAGACCTCGGAGAAGGGGTAAAGAGGGCATTGGGGGGGGACTGGGTCCACCAGGATATGACATATCCTGGCAGCACTCCAGCCTCCTTCCCTCCGCGTCTGAAGCACCACAGCTAGATGGCCAAAATCGGCTGTCTAGCTGATTTCCAGGGCGGGAGGAGCGAGGAGGTGATTGCCTCTATACTCCTCCCATCCTGCATAGGATGCAAGTAATCCTCTGAGTTTGGAGGCTTATGGACATCCCCATTGAATTGCAGCCTAAGAAAATCGTTTTCTGTTTTTGTTTCATTTATAGCCATGGGTATAGCAATTTTGTACTGCAGCTTGGAGGTTTCAAGGTGGATTTTTGTATCAATGAAATGGTAGCATGTGAACAATTTTGGAAAATGATTTTCACTAAAGAGATAAGAGTTATAAGCCACAGTCTAGAAAGCCAAGCTCTAATGGGCCTTTGGACCTGCATGTTATAAAACTATCATCCCCATGGCATTTGGGAAACTGCTTTTGAACCTTGAGGAATTTACTATTCTCTAGCCTCTTGAAAGATACTTGAAAGATATCAATGGGCAGGTTTGCACATGCTAAGTCACCCTGCTGATAAGCCACAGTGGGTTGGTTGTTCACAGAACAACCCACGGTATGCCCAAAAAATGATCCGGTTCACCATGGATTGTTATCCCACTCCTTCCTTTCATTATATTTCCCCTTCCATTTGCTTCCCAGCCATGAAATTTGCATATATTTTCCCAGGTGTTTTTTTTTTAAAAAAATTAAAAAGTTAAAAAAAAAAAAAACCCTTAGAGGTGGCAGAATGAGGCAGAGCAAATGGGGTGCCAGTACCAGCAGGACTTACCCCCCCCATCTGGCCCCATTTACTCTGCCCATTCAGCAGCCTTCTCGGGAGTTTTTTTTAGAAATGTCAGGGAAGTGCAGTAACCACAGCAGTACGTGCTCCGAAAAGGAGCTGCAAGGGGGGGGATATCTCCCCTTTCTGGAGTATCTGGAGACCCCAGGGAAGTTTCAAAAATGTGGAGAGCACTGAGAACTTTCAGTTCAACACTTGAAATCCAGATGATTACATTGCTAAGCGGAGATCTTGTCGCCACCCCCTTTCAGTGCACCTACGTTCCCCGCCTTTACCAGTGATTTTCAATTGACAGCTTAGCAACTGTGCGCAAATTAGCCTATATGCAGCCTCACCTTGCCTATTTCCATCTATGTTGCCAACTGCTCTTCAGTTCCTGTGACAGCTGAAACTTGCAAGGACATCAACCAGGCAAGACTACATAAATCAGACAGCTGTATGTGTGCACTTGTGCACCTCCAAAGGACTGACCATTTTTTTAAAAAAATGAAAATTTACAAAGACATTCACGGATTTTCACGCACATTTCTGGGGCTGGAAAAAAGTGACAATTGCTCCAAAGTGCTGTTTGGGCATCAGTGGAGGGGCTGCCACTGGTGATCATGAACAGCAGCAAGGGTTTTTTTGCTGTTTTTGCCAAGTGTCTCACTAACAGCTATTCACAACTCACAATGAAATCGGTCTCCTGGGTTTGAACAACACAACAATGTGTAGTGGTGAGAGTATTGGACTGGGACTCAGGAGATCCGGGTTCTAGTCCCGGCTTGGCCATGAAACTCACTGGGTGACTTTGGGCCAGTCACTGACTCTCAGCCTAACCTACCTCACAGGGTTGTTGTGAGGATAAAATGGAGAGGAGGAGGAGGAGGAGGAGGATTATGTAAGCCGGCCGCCTTTGGTTTCTTGCAGGAAAAAAGGCAGAGTATAAATATAATAAAATAAATAAAATAAATAAATAATCATGGGTCGAACAACCCCTAGAATAAGCTGTCAGTTGTCAGAGTAGCTTGTTGCCTGAAAATAAGCCACCCTGCAGAAAGTAGTCTGGATTTGGATGACACAACAACCTACTGTGGCTAGTTACCTCTGATGGATTGCCATGTCATGGGAACCCAGTCAATATGACAAGCAGAAGAGGATACAGAAATGTGGTGTTAAGTGGCTGGTTAGCTAACCGTAGCTTCCATTTCAAAAACAAACAAACAAAAACACTTACCAGAGTTTTACTTTTGTGGTGGTACAATCTACATCTTATGTAACCTTTTCAGCTATAGATTTATATAACCATATGCCCTGCACACTAACCGAAGATATCCCTTTAAAAAGACAGACTGCTCTTCCTTCAGTTATTTGATTTTAATAGCATCTCCTATTTTTAAGTTATTACTTTTTTGTGGGGTTTTTTTAAAAGCAGAATAATTCACATTCATTCTCTACATGAGATCATTTTATTTTATATCCTTGTATTCCTTACAAAGAAAAAGCAATGATTTATAATGCCATGGAGAAGGCCAGGCACTTCTAATCAATCAGACGAAAGTAAAACTGTTATTTTTGAGCTTTTTGAAGACAGATGTGCTAAGGACCTAGATGAAAATTGTTTCAAATTGTTTTTGTGAACAAGAATCCATATTTAGAGATGCAATATGGAATAATACATGTAGTATGGAATTAGACAACTCAAATATAACAGTTTTATTGAAATTACTATTACGTATATAATCTAAATGCAATATGCCTCCACTAGAAATCAAGGAGTAAACACCGAAAAGCTATACATTATACATTAAGGTAGAATTTTGGACTGTACCACTTCAGATGGAGGAGGCATATTTTATAATATTTCCATGGTTTTAAAAAAGAGAAGAAGACCTTCCTCATCCTGCAACTAGTAAATTTGCATATCAAGAAGGAATGGCCACTAAAACTGTCCTCCTGATATGCTAATTTGGCCCAGTGTGCAACTGATTTCCATAATGCTCAATGCAAATTTTCATATCTCCTGTGAAGATCAAGAGGAGAGTGTTTTGTGAGATCTTCTAGAATCTAGAAGGTTTCACAAAGCACTCTGCTCCTTAGCCAACAGCCAACATGCACTGACTCACTTAAGAAGTGTTAGCCAGGGAGCTTAACGGGCAATGGAAGCCTCCACAAGATCAGGGAGAATGACTTTGTAGGAATCAGCCTCTCATCCTCTGGCTGCAATGGCCAAATTCCTTCAGCTTCATCTTAAGGAAATGGAAAGATCTTTGACAGCTGGAATCATTCTTGGTAACTCAACTTCTTTGTTCTGAATTCGATTTTTGAGGTTAATTTGAACTATTCAGAACCAGTTTAAACTTGGGGAATTTCACATAGATTATCTCCATGAACCTTCATCCCCTGTCAAAACTGACTTCAGATATTCAGGTTGTGAAGGCTTTTGTTGTATCATTTCATATGGCATGCACTCTCCCCGTCAGTGCAACTTTAGAAACTGAAATCCCTGTACCGTAAAGGAAATCATGAACCTAGTTCTCATGGGCACACCATTGAAAATCTAGGGTGGGTTTCCAGAAGGCCCCTGCTCCATTGAAGTAATAAGATGAATACCAGATTTTCAAAGTTGTCTGCTCCCAGAAGTAACATCTGCTTTCCCATTTCCAGATTTTCAGAAGAGCCCAGCAAATTATCAAGGAAACAATAGCTTAGTATAGCACTGAAGACACTGAAAAAATTGACAATGCTTGGATCTCACTTAAAACACAATTGGATAATAACATGCATACCCTTGAAATTGCTTGAAAACCATCAAATTAGAGAAAACTATTAGAGCATAAAGAGTATTCACACTTTTTGGAAACAACTTCAAGAGGACCTGTGTTAGACTAGTCTGTTGCAACGAAAACAACAGTCTTATACCACCTTGAAAGACTGTTTGTTATTTTCACATTCTTATTACTTTTTCAACAGTGCCAAAACCCATCTCCCTTTTCCGAGACCTTGAGAAAATGCCCACTTATTCATTCACATTCCCCTCACTTGTCAATTGTCCTCAGCAATAACATCATGTAAGCAACTCTGATTGGCTATATAGTACTGTGATGTGATCCCAATTCATTATATGATCTCTAGCTGGTTGAAAATTTAGTACTGTGCTGAAAAATTTGACCATTCTTATTCACAGATAGAAAAGAAATTGTTTTTTTGGGGGGGGAATTAAAAGGGCATTTCAGTGAAATTCTCATGGGTGCGATGCAGGGTTCTTGTGCTTATCTTAGTTATGAGGAGGTTGAGGGTTGTGTGTGAGTGTCCTGTCTTTCACTGTACAATCATCTCTCCAGCTGTTTGCAGCCTCCCTGGCTTCCTTTGCTTCAATTAAATGGGAAGGCATCATGAAGTAACTCCTTCCATTGGGCTTTTTCAGATCAGGAAGCACAGGTGGCCTGGGAGGCAGCAGAGCAATGGAGAGATGTGTAGTAGAAAGAAACACACACGCAGCATTTTTGGCCACCTTACAATGATAGGCTAAGCACAAAAACAGCAACACAAGGAATTCAAAAAGATGGAAGCCTCTTTCATGAAGTTTTTTTAAAAAAACAACACTTGGGAAATGAGGGGACAGATTTCAGCAAAGCACTAGTTGAGATCACTCATGAGACTAATCCAGGAATAAGGAATATTCAGCATCTAGGTGGGGAGCGGTGGGGGGAATGTCAGCAAATGACCCATAGATGTTATTTATTTATTTATTTATTTATTTTACAGTATTTGCATACTGCTCCATATCTAAGCAGATTCCAGAGCGGTGAACAATAAAAAGATATAAACAGATAGAAGAGTCGAAACAATGCATTAAAAACAAGGTAACATTAAAACCGTGGCTGGTCAACAAGCAAAGCTTCCCAGAACAAGGATGTCTTCAGCAGGTGCCGAAAGTAACACAGCGTCAGAGCCTGCCTGATCTCCAGAGGCAGGGAGTTCCAAAGAAATGGAGCCACCACACTGAAGGCTCTTCTCTCACGCACTCTCTCAGGTATCCTGGTCCCAAGTTGTTTAGGGCTTTGTACACAAGTACCAGAACCTTAAACCTGGCCTGGTAGCGATAGGTAGCCAATGCAGTTCCTTCAGCAAAGGAGTTGCATGCTGAAAAGGGGCAGCTCCCGACAACAGCTGAGCTGCTGCATTCTGCACTAGCTCCAGCTTCCAGAGCACATTGCAGTAATCCAGTCTTGAGGTTACCAGGGATGGGGACTCGGACTCCAGGACTCGACTCGTGAGTCAGACTGAGTCCCCAGTCTGACTCAAGTCAAACTCGAGTCCCAATATTTTTAATGGGACTCGAGACTCGACTCGGGACTCGAGACCAAGGACTCTTCAACATCCCTGGGCTGTGCCAGAAGGAGTGGAGAGGAGCACAATCGCTGGCAAAGAGCACATGGAAGCAAGGCGCGCCGCTGCTCGGCCACTATGGATGGCTACCAGGAGCGCAGCCCCACCGGTGTGTTGAGATTTATTTTGATTGATGTGTTGCGTACTTGGGAGAGGCAGAGGAAGGACCTAAGATTACTCTGTGCGGCTGCTCTGAGTGTGTTTCTGGTTGCAGCAAGTTCATCACCAGTGGAGCGGGTGTTCAGTGAGGGTGGAATTGTGATGAGACCTCATCGTTCCAGAATGGGAGCCAAACATTTAGAAAAAAATCATGTTCCTCAAATGCAACATGGATAAGTTTTAGGAAGTACAGCAAGTTTATTTTTTAAAATCATTTTGCTAAAATGCAACCTTTCAGACATTTTGGGTTTGGCTGCCTCTGCCTGCCTGTTTGGGGTTCCCAGCCTCCTCTGCCTGCCTGGTCTCTTCTTGACCAGTTCCACAGTTTGAATTGTCCAAGACAAAGGCCTCTGCCTGCCTGCTTTGGGGTTCCCTGCCTCCTCTGCCTGCCTGGTTATTTTGGGTTTTTCTGCCTGGTCTGTTCTTGCCAAAATCAGTTGCAGAGTTTTGAAATAAAAAGGCACACTTGTGCCTAGAATTTATTTAAGCCACACATCTGAAGTAGCCTTATTTTGTTGGGAAAACCCCCCATTGGTTTTAATAGGGACTCGTGGAGTCAGCTTTGGGAGTGACTCGTGACTCGTGAGTCACCATTTTGGACCAAGGACTCGGACTCGGACTCGAGACTCGGGTCCAAAGACTCGTGACTCGACTCGTGACTCAAGACCAAGGACTCTTCAACATCCCTGGAGGTTACTAGTGCCTGTATGATATATATATATATATATATATATATGTCTGCCTACTCTGTGTAAGGCAAAGCACAGCTTTAAATTCTTAACACTTAGGGATGGAGAGGGGACGGACAGGAGAGCATTTATCTATTAATGCTTTACTTTGAGTTGCATATGATTCCTTCCTGTAGATAACTCCATGCAGCATAAGCCTTTGCCTATCTGCTCCATATTCCCCTGATTTCAAATCCCTGTGTGTGATTCAGAACACCAAAGAGAAAGGAAAGCAGCACAGGAGTATCCTGGCAGGGAATCAGCCAATTCACAAGTCTCTCTGTGCTGACTCTCTTCAAAATTTCATCAGGCGCAGATGTCTCCACATGGGAAAAATAATAGGATTTATTAGCATCATTTACATAGTCCAAAGCTGTGACCTCTAAAGAAAATATATAACTTAAACTAGGGTATACTTTAATTAGAAATGATGCTCTCTCTCTCTCTCTCTCTCTCTCTCTCTCTATCACACACACACACACACACACACACAGATTGTGTTTGTATATGATCATTTGCTTTTGAAGGAATAAAAGGAAATATTTACCAGTAATTTCTGTAACAATTACTTTCCACAACAATTAATGCTGATGGGAGGCCCTGCAGATCAAGGGTCACCAGGAACAGCGATGTAGTCCAAATCTATTGTAAGTGAAAGTAAAATGTAAAGTAAAGGCAAGAACTGATATGCAGCTGGAGGAACATATATGTGAAGCCACTGATGGTACATGCAGGGATGTGGGCTGAATGCACTACGTGGGAGCAGCGACTGAGGGGCAACCAAGGCAGGAGGAGTCCTGCCGTTGCCACAGAGTGTCAGTTGGCAGTGGGGGCCTGTCATGGGGCAAGGCAGGGGGCAAGCCATGGCTGTATGCAGGTACAGTGACTAGAGAGTGGCTAGCTATGCCCAACGGGACTGTAGGCCAATGGTGTCCCTGTCTCTTAGTACAACATCTGTACTGTTCAGCTCAGTTTAGGCTCAGCCCATCCCTGCTGTGCTTACACTACAGCCAAGCCTACACAATGAGAGGCTCCTTCCCCGTTGCCTTGGCTGCCACTCATTGGCAGCTTCATATGCACCATCACTCCCAGAAGCCCCTGCCAGCATGGTCAATGGTCAGGAATGCTGGGAGTTGAAGTTCAAAACATCTGGAGATCTACTTTCTATCCACCCCTGCTCTACGGCATGTCACAGTTCAATTGCCCTTTAGCTGTATATAGTGCGCCGGTTCACACGACCCAGGCTGCGAGTGGGGGAGGCACCACGGGGCCATCCGCGGGGTCCGGCGGGGCGCTGCAGACGACCTGCGCCCCGCACGTGTCGGCAGACCCCGGTGGAGCCGGCAGTCCCTGCACCGCAGTGCGGGCCTCCCAGCACTAGGGGGCGGGGGCCTGGGATGCCCAGAGGGGCCGTTTGGCCATACAGGCTGGAGCGGCGGCAGCTCCGGCCGCTCTGGGCTGCCGCCTCTGTGCGGACCCCGCAGGAGGGCCGCCCACTGTTCGCACGGCAGGGTGGCCACATGCTGTAGGGGCTTACCCCTCTACCGACCATGGTCACTTTGCGTGCGTCCCGCACGCGGCCCTCCCGTGGGGGCACCCCCAGTCGGCATTCACACGACACGGGAACCGCGGGGGACTTCTGCTCCCCCGTGGTTCCCGTGTCGTGTGAACAAGCCCACACCACAGTCATGGTAAAGGAGTCCATCTGGCTTCAGGATTAGTGTTGGGCTTCCCCACCCTATCCTACACAGTCCCTAGTTCATGACATATGAAGGATTTTATAATATTGGCTCTGAACTTGATATTTTTTCAGAAACTCTGAAAACTAACTTGAAAAGCCTGTTTGAGCAAATACCATAGGGGGACAGGGAAACAAATCAACATCTGTAACTAATGATAACATAACATCTGTACCAAATGATAGCTCCATCATAAAAGTCACTTGAAAAATCATGGTCTTTATTCGGTCACTGCTGTAGCTTGCGGCAGCAGGGGAGCCAGTACACAGGCTAAGCTGAGGAATAAGTTCAGCTACTATTAACTGAAACTGGAATGGATTCATAAATGGAACATAAAATGGGATAAAATTAGAGAGAGTTAAAAGCATATATGACAGGCAGCTCTAAGAAAGCATATAACACAAATTACTAGGATCCATTAGTAGATAGGTATTTAAAGAGGTGAAGAAGTGGCTTGTTTTATGTTTCAGCATTCTCATTTGATACTTGGAGAATATCATCAGTAAAATGGCTCAGGCCTCCACAATTTGTTGTAAGGCAAACATAGCTCAACAGACTAAAGTGGCTGCTTATGCATTGCCCAAAAAAGAAGACAAAACAAGGCAGTGATTTGCCTAAAATCTGCATGTGCTGATTTATGTGTATAGATGAAAATTTAGAAATCATTACTATAATTTAAAGAGAAATAAAATATGTGTCACCATGACCAGGTGACCTGTGTTCTTGCTCAGTGTGTTGTCTGGGTCCTATCTGTTGATGGGAAACCTCAAGGTCCTTGCTTCTTCTCCTTCCTTATGGTTCTTTATCTTTAAACTGGGTTTTAACCGGACAGCACATCAAATAAAGGACTCCTTCAAATAGAGGACTGTCCTCTGTAAAGTAGGATACCTGGTCACCCTATCAGACATACCCCATGAAGGCAAGGACCACGGAACTAGATTCTGTGGGGCACCACATTTGTACAGCTGAGCTGTACTTTGGTTGGTGGGTCAAAAATTGTTCAGGCCTTTTCTAGATGTTCTCATTGACAAACATGAAATAGGCTATGAAAAGACAGGATGGTGGTCGCATATATTGAATATGAGCCAAAGGGAAATAATGAAAACATATGTACCGTATTTGATTTTTAATCAAATGTCCATTGTCATAATGTATTTTGGTTTTGCATCTTTATGTGCATATCTCGATTGCTTTTAGAATACATTCTCCATTTTTGCTTGTTCTTCCAAGTCTAAATAATTACGTGTTAGGAGCCTGGATATTTCAGTTGGTAACTAAATGTTCTTTCTTGGTGACTAAATTTTCTAGGTGGTGACTAGCTGACCTAAGGCACAATCCTATGCATCTTTAGACAGAAAAGGGGCCTATAACTCCCAGCATGCCCCAGCCAGCATGCTGGAGCATGCTGGGAATCGTAGGCCTTTATTTCTGTCTGAACATGCATAGGATTATGCACTTAATTTTTCTTCCTTTTGTTTTCTACACTGGTGGTATACATCTGGCTGCACCAAGATGTTGTTGACATTCACTGTTTGATGTAATTTTTCACATTCACTGTTTGCTTAATGCTACTACAATTCTCTTAGGCTGTTTTCTGCTTCTCAACATCTCTAGAATGAACAATTTCAAACAGAAAACAAACACAACTGGCAATCTGATCCCCAGAGATTTCTGTAGTAGCAGTGAAAGCATGGCAAGAAAAGCAGAATCAGAATGTTTTCTCACTGAAAGTACATACTATACCACTCCAAACTGATGGTGAATGCTAATACCAATCAAGGTCACTATGATCCTCCCATATCCCAAGCACAATAGGGCAATGAAAATCGCTGATTGTTGCCTCATCTCCAACCCTTATTGAATAACTCCCTTATATATAATAAACTGTTTGCATCATGCTGATATACAGGGGCTACTATTGGGAGGAAGCAATACTATTGGGAGAGCCAATACTGGTTTGTGTGTCAGACTGGGACTCGGGAGACCTGGGTTCTAGTCCCCACTCGGCCATGAAGCTCACTGGCTGACTTTGGGCCAGTCATGGACTCTCGGCCTAACCTACCTCACAGGGCTGTTGTGAGGATAAAATGGAGAGGAGGAGGAGGAGGAGGATTATGTAAGCCACCTTGGGTTCCTTGCAGGAAAAAAGGTGGGATATAAAAACAATAAAAGAAATAAAGAAGCAAAGCATAGCAATGCTAATGACTGTTGATGAAACAATAACAGGGTTTGAGTTAATTCCATCATGGGCTGTTTCCTATTCTGACAGTGGGGCCCTATTTCCTGATCTTATGTGCATGCACTTACTAGTCCAGAATTCCAATTTCTGTGGTGGAAGAAGAGGCAATACCTTTGGAAAACCTCCCCCAGCGGTTTCATGTAGATGTTGAACAGCATGGGGGATAGAACAGGGCCCCGTGGAACCCCATAGCATAGCTGCCGCCAATGCACAGAACAATAATCCCCCAGCACCACCTTCTGGAGTTGGCCATAGAAGTAGGAGTGGAACCACTACAGCAGAGTGCCTTCAGCTCCCAACCCAGGCAGGCTATCCAGAAGGATACCATGGTTGATGGTCTGATGAGAATCAACAGGATCGCACTGCACTCTCCCTGTCCTTCTCTTGGCAAAGGTCATCGCATAGGGTGACCAAGACAATTTCCATTCCAAAATCAGGCCTGAAGCCTGATAAAAATGGGTCTAGATATTTATTTTGGCTGCTTGGTTTTATCATATTACATTTTAATATGTCTGTGGTTTTTATGTTATTATTGTTGATGTTTTTGTTTTAGTGTTGCTTTGTTTAGTAAACCGCCCAGGGAGCCTTTTGGCTGATGGGCAGTGAATAAATATATTAAATAAATAAATAAATAAAATAGATAATCAGTTCTATTCAAGAGTTCCTGCAGTTGACCGACAACCACCCACGGAAGCATGTTGCCCAGGAAGGGGATGTAGGCTACTGGCCTATACTTGTCAACATCATCTGGGTTCAGGTTAGACTTTTTCAGAAGTGGCCTAATTACCACCTCCTTTAAAGAGTACAGCACCACTCCCTCTCTCAAAGAGGAGTTTACAACCTCCTGAACCCAGCCAAATATCACCTCACTATTAATACATAATTAGCTATGAAGGGCAAGGGTCAAGTACACAGGTGATCGACTGGACTTGGCTAAGCACCTTGTCTGCATCCTCAGGCCTTAAGCAACTTAACCTCATCCAATAAAATTGAACCAGATGGTGCTCTGGGCACCTCTGCTAATGGAACTGCATTAATTGTGGTGTCCAATTCATGCTGGATTTGAGCAACAATCTTCAAAATGCCATGCAAACTTGTCACAGCATGCTACCAAGGGTTCCACCATCTCTCTTCCTGGACCAGATTGCAGCAGGCCATGAACCACTTAGAAAAGCTCTGATAGGTGACACTGAGAAGCTGCAATGGTGGTGGAAAAGAACTCCCTTTTTGCCACCATAACTGCCACAGTAGGCTGGATAATTGGCTCTAACCTGTGTTCGGTTAGACGTTGCATGAGTTTTCCTCCACCTGCATTCTAGCTGTCTTCCCTCTGGCTATTGAAACTGGTTATCACCACGTGGGTTATTAAACCCTGCTAAAAAGGCTCTTAAAAGGAAACGGATTGTCCAAACAAGGTTTAAAACTAGTAAAGACATTTATTAGTTTTACTTACAGTCCTTTTATTCATATGGGTGTGTCCATCATGTTGGAGAGAGAGAGAGAGAGAGAGAGAGAGAGAGAGGGAGGAAGTAGGGAGGAGGGGATTGTTCCATTAACCCTTTCCTCCCACTGTAACTAGTGGTTACATTACCTCATTGATTTAAGCAGGCAATATTACAATTTCCAACAACCTCCCCTGACCCATGGCATGGCCTCACCGATAGGGGCATCCCCTCTCCCAATGACTTTCTCAGGCACATGTTAAAATAGCAGTATAAAATAGAGAACCCTGGCCCTCAGTGCAAGAGCTAACAAGGAGCAGCCCAGGTGGATGTCCACAATTGCTCCTTTGTTCTCTAAGCTACTGCCCTCTCCATGCTACTGTCCCCTGTTTGTTGGAGTGTATTGAGCTGAACAGCTATGAAGTGCTTACCTCTGCTGGTAGGTATCCTTTGACTAGTAGTCATTGCTAGCCTTATCATCCATGAATGATTCTAGCTCAGAACAAGATCTAGCTGGAAATATCAAGAAGGGCAGTTACTTTAGTCTCAAAGTAACTGGGCACTGAGGCCCAATTTAAATGCCACTCTAAGGAGTGCATAAAAACAATCACCCTATCCATGCAGAGTCCCACATTAGCTGACATCATGACTAGACTGGATCGCTGGCTCTTGTGCACTAAGTGTTAGCACATCGGAATAGTGCTGACTTGAGCCACAAAGCCCTGTCATACCAATACTGCATATACCAACAAGGTGACCAAGTTTTGATGTGATGTATTGGACTTTTAGACCCACCCAGAGTTACATTTAAATCCAACCAAAGCAAGATTCAGCTTGAAGTTGTTTCTTCAAGGCTTTATTGGCATGTAGCTAATGTGACTAGTGTTCTGCATGAGATTTATAGTCAATAAAGGATAACGCTGAGATACAATAAGAAGAAACTGTCTTATGATGACAGCACAGAAAAGGAATAGAGTGTTGTTTTGTCTAAATCATGGGAATCCCTAGTGAGCAATGGAAAACAAGTGATGATTCCAGATATTCAGAAAGTTCATTTCCCTTGATGTTTGTCTGGGAAAAGCAGCAGTAATTTGTGGTATTTGTATGTGTGCCTTAATAATTCACGAAGACATGGTTCCAATAGACCAGGGCTCTCCAATCTTGGGTCCTCAGATGTTGCTGGCCTACAGCTCCCAGAATCCCTTGCCATTAGCCATGCTGTCTGGGTATGCTGGGAGCTGTAGGCCAGCAACATCTGGGGACCCAAGGTTGGAGAGCCCTGCAATAGACTTTATTTGGGCAAAATGCATTGATAACAATGGAAGATTCATACCCCCCCTCTCAAAACAAATACTGCTGAAGTTATTTTATTTATCTCAGAATTGGTGAAAACCAATTACTAGATAAATTGTTTATAAGAATACAGATTTAGGAACAGAGGAAGCTGCATTATACCAAGTCTATTTAGCTCAGTCTTGTCTCCACCATGGGAAAGCAA
Organism: Shinisaurus crocodilurus; assembly: GCA_021292165.1. Classification (NCBI taxonomy): domain Eukaryota; kingdom Metazoa; phylum Chordata; class Lepidosauria; order Squamata; family Shinisauridae; genus Shinisaurus; species Shinisaurus crocodilurus. The sequence continues at coordinate 247,913,012 of CM037878.1, read as the reverse complement.
CAGAGTTCTTTCTAGATTCTTTGGACTACAATTTCCATAATCCCTTACTATTGGCAGTGCTATCTGTGGCTGATGGGAGTTGTAGTCAAAAACCTCTGGAGGACAATGGGTTGTCTACCCATGGTCTACACTGACTGGTAGCCACTCTTCAGGTTATCACTAAAAAGTAATTCCTGGCTGTCCCTGGAGAACCTGAGGATCAGACCAACAACCTTCTGCTGATGTACAGTCTTCCTCTGTACATTTCATAAATTTAAGAATATAGAAGAAAGGCAATAGGGGGAAAACCTCAGGAAAGCACAGATTTCTATAGAACAGATCTATATGTAATTTGTGAAGTATTTGGCGTGATACTATTCAAATAATTGAAAATTTCAGAGAGAGAGAGAGAGAGGGAGAAAGATAGGTGTGGCGGACCAAACCTGGTCTGCTGCGCGGGTTCGGTACCTTAAGGGTTAACCGGCACCGAAGTTGTGCCCTGTACCCGGCTTCCCAAGACTTTATTTCTAGCCACGAGTGATATTGACACGAAATTCCATAGAGATACAAGGTACCTGCAATCTGGTCAGTTTCAACAAGGTTTAATGGAGCGGAACTAATAGACTACAGGAATTTCACAGTATAAACATAGCAGCCAATACAGATAGAGGAACGGAAGTATTCAATTTGCTTTCTAGGTAGGCTTAGCTCGAATGCAGAGAATTACCTGGCATCAGAGAATCTGACTCTAAGATTTAGCATAGCGGTTTGCTTTGCTGATCACCGGGTGCCCTGTCCGGGGTTGGAAGTTTGCTTGGCCCTAGCCGGAGGCGGAGCTAGCGACCTGATCCGTGCAAACCTGCACCGTGTTCCCAACAACCTTTTGTCTTTCAGCACATATCTTTTCTACCCTTCCTCACCCCCTCCCCGCCCTTGATGATCAGGTGGGCTGGTCCCACCCCACGGGGTGGTGGCACCTTTTGGGTGCTGGCATCTTTTGGGAACTTTGGGGTACTTTGCAGCTCTTTGAGAATGCACCCCCCACCTCTGGAATGTTATGCGCTTCCTTGAGGGAAGGTATGCAAATGTGGCTTATGTATAACCGGTCTGCCCAGAACTGTGTCTCCTGTGCCCTGGTGGGGATTATGCAGACAGAGGGGTGGCAGCGGAAAAGGGGGAAACATGTCAGGGTTCAACAGTGTGCTCAGGCTTTCTCTCCACAATAGGAGTTTGATATAAAAATGAAAAATAACTGCTATTACAACAATAACAATTAGGTTTTAGGGCAAAAACCTCTATCCTAAATGGGTTTATTGGTAAACATAAGTTAGGACTGTTGCCAAATATATTTGGGCCCAGAGGCAAGATGGCTGAACTGCTGAAGACAATAGGACAGATTAGACACCGCGGTAGGAACAAGAGGGAACAACGAGGTAGGCATACAGATGAGGAGAAGAGGAGCTGAGGAAGTATGAAGCTGATGACAGGAGAACCCAAGGCTAAACAAACAACAACAAAAACAAAACACCCAGCCTCATGCAGGGCTATGGGACAGGAAAGGGTGTGCACTGTTGGAAGGAAGAGAGTAGGCAGGCAAGGGATCACAGGGAACCTACAGAGAAAGGAGGGCTGAATTTCACATATTAAGTACCATCTATCTAAATTTTGGCGGTGTCTCTTTAGAACATTGTGAATATAAGATGCCGGGAGAAATGGCAATAATTTTCTATTAGCCAAAAGGTCACAATCTCTCTGAAGAAGCCATTATTCTCTATATAGTCAAACCATAGTGTTGGAGGTAAGTGTTTTAAAGGCCATAGAATTTAAAAGGGAGATTTGGCATGCCAAAGGGGGAAAAGACATTTCTATGTTTCCAAGTCATGTAGCAATCACACAACCCAATGATTTCCTTGAACGCTTATGTTAAAACTCAGATGATGTGCGCTACCCATTTGCCCCATTGCTCCAGTTCATCTTGACACCTTGTTTATTTTGACTACCTGGTTATTATTTCACAATCCTGAAACATGGCTACATCGTGATCCTATCTCATGATCCCTCCAAAGTTTGGTCAAACACATCAGATTAATGGGTGGGGAAAGACAAGGATGGGGACATGTGCATAATAGCTCAAATTCTTCATGTGTTTGGAAAATCAACAGCTTTCCATCTACCTTCTCAAATGGCTCCAGTTATTCATGTTACAGAGAAGTCTTAATTGTGGCCTAGCCGTAATACTTAAAACAAAGGGTCTGTGAAGCAGATTTTGTCAATAGGTGCCTATTGTCTACTTCTCAGTAGGTCTCAGTCACCAAAATGTCTGCTAATTTTGTAGATGGGTTTTAAGAAAGAAAGAAAGAAAGAAAGAAAGAGCCAGCACAGATGTTTCCATTGTAAGAAGGAAAGAGCTAATGTCATAATACAAATTAATTGGAAGGAGAGGAATTATGCACCTAAAATAGGTTTTTGCTGAAATTATTCTTATTGCAGTATAAATGAGCTAGGCCAATGTTGCTGGGCTGGTTTCAGTATAATCCCAATGGATCGTACCATATCCCCATTAAATAAAACCACACAGAAAATGATGACCCTGGTTGCAAGCAGATATGAGCTCAGCTCCCTGTACACTTACTTGAACTGGGCACCTTATCATATTGCCAAGTCCAAGTCTCTGATTCACTGGAGCCAGAGAGCTTTTTGTCAGCAAAGCAAGCCAGGATTGCTAATGGAACAGTGGATGTGGCTCAGTGCCATATTGCTCCCATATCCAGGTTTGAAAATCTAAAATGCCTGGGCTGCAAAGGTCTCCTCTCTGGCTGTGCTCTGCGTCCCTGAATGGTGGGTGAGGTTAATGGCACTCCCGCATGCTAAATGCGAAACATCGTTTTAGCTACAAACACATCTGAATTCAGCTCCTGGCATCTTCATTGCCCAAAAGTTATTAGCAATTTGGAGAGGGTTCAGAGAGAATACAATAACACCAATTAGAGAGCCAGAGGGAGTTTCTTGTGAGAAAGGATCTATAAAAGGGCAAGAACGTAGAATCATAGAATGCTGGGTCTGAAATACAGAGGATTGTCTGGTCTGCCCCTCTGTTCTTAGGCAGTCCCATTTATAGCTAATTGATCCCTGAGAGCTGCTTGTCCAAACTAGTCACATCTGCACATTGCAGCTAATACACATATAGTGAAGCCCACCAATCTTTTCAACTGATTTTTCTAACTTGCAGCTGAATCCTGGGACCTTTCTTTATAGGGAAACTCCATCGGTCTGATCATTTTGACTGACCTTTTCTGCACCTTTTTGAGTATTCCAAATGTGACCTCGCCATAATGTATATATGGACATTATGATACACTGACTGCTTTTGTTTTCAGCCACTTTCCCAATAATCACAAGTGTGGGATTTGCCTTTTATCCCCCTTGGTGCTGCACACCGAGTTCACAAATTCAGTGAGCTTTACATCATGATCCCAAGATCCCTTTCCAGTGTTGTCACAGCCATTGCAGTTCTTTCGAAAGCCCTTTCACAGTAGTATCTGCCTCAGTTTCCCTGTAGTTCAGCGCAAAACAAGACTGTGTTCTCTAATGCAAAATTTGGAACCCTTCAGCTTCTCATATTGATCAGTCCATGTCAGAATGTGTGAGTTGAGCCTCATTCATGCCCTGCCACAAAATCTAATACAGCAGAATGGCTTTTTCAGCCTGATGCAGTAATACATCTAGAGAAGCACAATCATAAAGCCAAGTTTTGGAAAATAATGGCTTGCTGAGCTCCATGGTGAAAGTATGCATTTAATGAAATCATTGAAATGTACATACCACAATGTAATTTAGTGGTGCTTCACGTCTACTCCAATTCCAATAGTTTGTTACCTGTGATGAATTTTGCTGACCTCTACTTGACCCACAACCCTGAGAGTAAACACCACTGTATGATTCAAGTGGGGGGGGGGGGATTCTTAAGGCTGCAATTCTAAACACACTTACCAAGAAGTAAGCCCCATTTAACTCAGACTTACCTTTGAGGAAACATGCATAGGATTGTGTTGTAAAGCTACTTTAGCTAACTTGTAGTTTGATTACATTGTTCAGATCAGATGTTCTACCTGTTGTTCTCTCTTGATTTGACTAGTCCACTTAGGGTGCAATCCTATGCATGTTTAGACATGCATGCTGGGAGTTGTAGGCATTTCTTCTGTCTAAACTTGCATAGGATGTGATGTAGGCGATCACTCGTGACCAAGTAAGATTGTCTTCCAGGATAAAATTACAAAAAGAAAATTATAAAAAGAGGAAATTGTAGGAAAAAAATGGTGTAGACTCTAGCGATGGGTCCGTAAGTGACTGTGGAGGCCAATTCTAGATCCACACTGCTTCCCACAGTGAGGACACAGGTTACCAGATGGAAGATGGTGCTGTAAAGGATTCGTTTGACATGCTTTTCGCTTAGCACGTTTCTCCCTTTCACCTTGCACTCGAGCTTCTTCAAAGTCCATAGAACCTTTGTGAATGGCCAACCTCCAGTTAGATCGTTCATGGACCAGAGCTTCCCAGTTCTCGATGTTTATATTGCATTTTTTTAGATTAGCCTTAAGAACATCTTTAAACCTCTTATAATGACCACCGATATTCCGCTTTCCATCATTTCCCAGAGAAGGCAGTGATGTCCGAACAAAGGGCAACGTGGTTACTAGAATATCTTTTGAGATTAGGAGATGATTATTCACTCAGGGTTTGGACAGAGTTATGCATAATACATTACATGATAAAGTAACTTGAAAAATCTTCTACATTACAATGTCAAACATAAGTTATGTATGGAACAAAAATATTGAAAAGGCAAATAACATCTAACTCCTTTATTAACAATAATATGTGAAGTCCACAATACTGAAAGCTTTTTCATGGGTGTGTGCAAACACTGAAAAAAGCTACAAAAAGAAGATACTGAGAATCAGAATGCATCCATATACTTCAGAGAAAAGGTACACATTTACCTGGTTTGCACAATCACTGAGGCTTAAACAAGCCACGGTGGCTTGCTTAAGCTACAGCAAGTGCCAGGCATGATTTGAATAATCACCGCATGGGTGCAGCTTGTTGTGTTATCCAAACCTGGGCAGCATGGCTTGTTAAACAACCTTCAAATAACCCATGGGACTTCCAGCGCCAGTTGATTATCTGGCACTGGAATGACAGCAAGGTAGGTACCAGGCAGACCTATCTGAGTAGAGCATTCTAAACTTGGGGCACCACCACTGAGAATGTTCTGTCCCTGGTAGCCTTCCTACTCCCCTTTACCTCAGATACCAAGGGTGTCTGAAAAGCTCTCCACAGAAGATCTAAATGTATAGATAGGCATATACAGAGACAAGGTTCCTTCAGGTACTCATCCTAAGCCATAAAGAGCTTTAAGAGTCAAAACTGGTGTAGCCCATGCATCTTACTATGGGGGAGATAAGAGAGCGCCTCCTTCACACATTACATCAGAAGCACAAGATGAAGTGTGGCATAGTGGTTAGAGTGTTGGACTGGGACTCGGGAGTTCCGGGTTCTAGTCCCCACTCAGCCTTGAAGCTCACTGGGTGACTTTGGGCCAGTCACTTACTCTCAGCCTAACCTACCTCACAGGGTTGTTGTGAGGATAAAATGGAGAGGAGGAGGAGGATTATGTAAGCCGCCTTGGGTTCCTTGGAGGAAAAAAGGTGGGGTATAAATATAATAAATAAATAAAATAAATAAATATTGCTCTGGTGATATATTATTTGTGAAGCTGTCCTCAATTAGACTTACTTTATCTTCCTTCCTGTACTTCATTCAAGGACTACATCTCCCATCAGGCAGTGCTCCAAGGTCAGTGAAATGTAGGCAATAGTAGTCCTATGCAAGTGTTTGCCTGCAACCAGTGTACAGCTAAAGTGGGGACAGGATGTGGGGAAGCACACAAGCCCCACCCCCAACTGCGTTAAAGATCTATGCATGTTGAGCATGAAGATCCAAATAGGGGCTTGTAAGCTGAATTATGTTTTATTTATAGTATTTCTATATTGCTTTTCTAAAACCAACCAAGGTGGTTTACAAAAGGTCCAAAACATAAAAACCATGATCAGATAAAAATATTGGAAAACAGTAAAAACAACATTAAAAACCATAGCAACAGTGTAAAAAAAAAGAATGATTTTTTAAATTTAATTGTATTTATTTATTTATTATTACATTTATACCACAGTTCTTTTTCCTCTTGCAAGGAGCCCAAGCTGACTTACATGATCCTCCTCCTCCCCATTTTATCCTCAGAGCAACCCGGTGAGGTAGGTTAGGCTGAGAGTCAGTGACTGGCCCAAAGTCACCCAGTGAGCTTTATGGATGAATGGGGACTAGAACCCGGATCTCCTGAGTCCCAGTCCAACATTCTAACCACTACATCACTCTGGCTCTCAGTGCTGAATGTTTGAGTGAATGTTTGAATGCTGAATGTTTGACTGAATGCATTTACAAAGCTCCTGTGATTGCAAATCCTGCCTTATTGGGGTTCCCAATCACAGGAGCTTTGCAAGCAAGTTCAGCAAAACCAGTTTACAAGCCCCTATTCACACTCAGTGCCTGCAGATCTTTAACGCAGCTGGGGACATGGGGACATTTGAGGGCAGACCAGACCTTGCATGCTTGCCCATGTCTCATCTCCACTTTAGCTCTACTCATGTTGCAGGCCCTATATCGAAGAATGCCACAATGTTGGTATACATCCCTGTGGTTACATCTGGTGACAGATGACAGTTTGTTTGTTTCATCATTACTTCAGAAAACCTTATTCACTGTGTTCTCATAACATTCCACTGACATTACCAATGTAAAATGCAGGAAGTCATGGTCAGAGTTTGTCATTAAAAAAAATTCACTCCAGTGGTTCCAGCGAAGAGCCTTGGCATCTGGTAGGCGAATAAAAAAAAAAATTAAAAAAAATAAAATGTTATCCCCCCCCCCCATACACTGCCCAGTTAACTTATTGTTAATGGGCAATATAAAAATGCTGTTAATGATAGATAAATAGATAATGTTGAACCACTTCAACACTTTAGGAGGAAGTGCAAATGAGTACATCTATATTCAGAATTTTAAAAGTAGAGTTATAGCATTTTTCTGTACATTTTCCTGAGATTTACCCTCTATTCAATATTGAAGATGTAAACCCCAAGACCAGGCCAGAAAATGATGTGATAAAGCCCTTAGGTTTTTACCTAGATCAGCAGTAGTAATGTTGCCAAGGCTCATAATTATTCCATTTGATTGGACCTAGCACAGGGCTCATGTGGCAACCTCTGAACGTACAAATGGAGGCCTCTTCTCTGCAGACCTCCATGCTATATGTGTGGATGCCAGTGGGATGGGTCACATGACACCTGTGATGTCAGGAGCGGGCCTACTCCCTTGGAACAGCATGGGAGGTGGCACTGGGGGTGCAGCGGGAGGGGGTAATCAGCAAAGATTACTTCCCACTCTGTGGCCAGGTTATCCTGGGCGGAACTCTGCTCAGAAAGTGCTCCTATTGGCATGAGGAAATATTGGATCCAGCCAGTGGACTAAAATCTTTTGAGATTTCCTGTGTGTGTGGACTGAATATGGCCCTGTTTTTAAAGGCCAGACCCTGAAGACGGAGCTTGCATGTTCACTTCACCAGGTTACTTTAATTCCCAAGGTATTACTTTAATACCTCTCCTTCAAGTCCTCACCAAGGTTGGCTGTTGAAACCCTGTCCAAGTGCCTGGAGGTAGTGGGTGGCTGGATGGGAAGGAACATATTGAAACTGAACCCCGACAAGACCGAGGTACTTCTGGTGGGAGGTTAGGGGATGGTTAGGGGATGTTGACCTGGTGCTGAATGGGGTACATCTACCCCTGAAGGACCAGGTCCACAGCTTGGGGGTCATTCTAGGCTCCCAGCTGTCCATGGAGGCTCAGGTGTCAGCTGTGAGCCGGGCGGTGCTGTATCAGCTCCATCTGATGCGGCAGTTGCGCCCCTACCTTCCTAATCATCTGCTCCCATCAGTGGTTCATGCCTTGGTCTCCTCTCGCCTAGACGACTGTAATGCACTCTACGTGGGGTTACCCTGGAAGACGGTTCGGAAGTTGCAGCTGGTACAAAATGCAGCGGCTCGCCAGGTTAAAGGCTTCTGCTGGCGTAATCAAATCCCTCCAGTGCTCAAAGAGTTGCACTGGCTACCAGTTGTTTGCCGAGCCGAATTCAAGGTGTTGGCGTTGACCTTTAAAGCCCTGTATGGCTCCGGTCCAGTTTATCTCAAGGAGCTCCTCCAGCAACATCAAGTAGGCTGCTCAACAAGATAGGCCACGGACGGCCTTCTCCCTGTCCCATCAGCCAGAGAAACCAGGCTGGTGGGGACTAGGAGGAGGGCTTCCGCCGTGCATTAAAAATGTGGCATTTCAGGTGAGAATATGGGGTAGGTTAGGATTTTAAAGTTTTGTACTGTTTTTTTTTTTTAATTGTGTTTTACACCCTGTTTTTTCTTGTATTTTATTGGACTGTACATCGCTCAGAGTGGCTGACTGGACAGATGGGTGATTCAAAAATATAATACATACATACATACATACATACGCAGAACTAGTAGTATGCACATCTGTATTCTGACCCATCTCCAGGACCACATAGTTCTTCTCTAGCTTGGATTACAATCTGAGGTACAGGAGAACTGAGGAGGGGAGAGGTTGCTTCTCCCTCCCCCTTCCATGTGCTTGCCTGACTCTGTTTCTGACTCTGTCTGTTAGGCAGTGAGAGGGTTGCTAACCCACCACCCCTCTGCTCTTCCTTTTCCTGCCCCTTCTCTCCTCCCCAGTGCCTCTGGTGCATGAAACACTGCTGTAGGGAGAGAATGAGAAGGGGAGGAAGCAGAAGGGGGGGGAGGGAGGAGGATGAGGAGGAGAGAAAGGCTTCCTTCCTGCTGCCAGAACCCAGCATCTGCAGCCACCAGGTTGGGAGTCAATTTTGGAATGGTCCACCATGGAAAAATGGCATATAAATAAACTAAGCTACACTTAATTTATTTCTGTGAGTGACTTATTACTTTGTATCCCACAGCGGTTTACATAAAATAACCAACATTAGGGCTGCTTCTACTGCATTTTACGCATAGCTTTGCTCTGTCGCAGCATACTCTCTCCCCAACCCCAGTTCTTATTAGGTCATTGTGGCTGTTCCCATCTCCTTCCATTCTAGCTCACTCCCCCTGACTGCTGGCTATTGTGTGGCCCATTGCCTGGCTAGGTGTTCCTTACTCCCTTCGCTCTAGGAGCACAGGTCTTTCACAGTCCAAGGCCAGAGAAGGAGGAGCCATTGGCACAGCAGTGCCTCGGGTGAGTTGCTTAGCGATGGCAGTGGCCTGGCTGAGGGTCCTTCCCCTCTGGGCCACAAGTATTTTCACAGTCCAAGAGCAGAGATGGGGGTGGGGGGTGGGGACCAAGTGTAGCAGGTCAGAGCTCATGAGGGTGTGCATCTGGGGCTGGCAACTACAAGTAGATTTAGACAATTGAAATTGAATTCCCCCCAAATTCTCCAATGTCTATCTGCTGGTCCTAATCTGAAAAGTGTAGGAGGATTTGATCATCAGAACCCATCACGTCATCTGACATTGAGATTAGGAGGAGGGGACTAAACTATCCAAACTAGTTTGGGGCGCAATCTTATGCATGTTTAGACTCAAAAAAAGTCCTACAGCTCCCAGCGTTCCACAGGCAGCATTGCTGACAATTCTGGGAGTAGTGGGACTTTTTTTCAGTCTAAACGTGCATAGGATTGCGCCCTTAAAGTTTATAAAGATGCAACTGAAAAGCTGCTTAGAAATACAAAGACCAGGAACCATTTTAAGGCTGAAAGGGTATAATTTGGGGAATTACAGGAGGAAGAAAAACTGGCATATTTGAAAAGTTAATACAATGCTGTTGCAAATTTCAGGAATGGAACTGTCATTAGAATTAAAGTGAAATAATAAGACGTTTCCTAGGCTCACATAATTTTGTTCACATTCTTAATTTTTTCTTTATGTTGAAATACACAAAGAGCAGGAAAAGGCCATCTATTTAAAAAAAATAAAAAGGAAATGTGTTCATTTTGGTGTTCTTTTTTCAGAAGAGGAAATAATTTTTAGAAGCTATTTAAAGAATGTTCCAGGAACTGTAAAGTGAGTGATCAAATACATTGACTCAAACATAATCAGCTAGGGCTGAGCAAAAATATCATGAACATTTTATCCCCCTGTGAAATGCACACTTTCTATTCAGGGGAGTCCTCAGAGGTGGTGTTACGGGGTGGTCCACTAGGGCTAAAGCCCCAAATCTCTCATTTGGAGCCCCAAATCTCTGGGAGGCCATCTGCCCCCCACCCTGCTGTCCATGGGCACTTGCAGAAATAAAGGCACAGGGGCCCTGATTATCTCTGTTGCATCTGATCTCCTTGGATTAGCTGGCTTTTTGCCCACATGTGCTTCACTTCCTGCTGCCTTCCCCCTTGAATCTTCCTGCCTGAAGTTTTTTTCTGAATTCAAATGCCCTCCTCTCCCCTGTCCATACATCCCTTTTTACAAATAGGGGTGTCCTTGAGAGACAGGATCCTTTAAACACACACACACACACACACACACACACACGCACGCACGCACGCACACACACACACACACACACACACACACACGAGCATATGTAAATTAGCATATGCAAATTTGTGCATTTTTTTGTCTTGTGGTCCTAAGCCCCAGATCTTTTCGGAACCTAACACCACCCCTGGGAGTCCTTTTTTGTCATTTCTCCCCCTCAGGGGATGGGTACTGCAGAAAGAAGGCAGGCACACCACCACTCCAAGAGACATTAATCCAACTTTGTAGTCCTGGTGCATCATTCACCTCACCTGGTATTCAGGTAGCAGCAGATTTGCTCAATTGTAAGTCTGTTTAGAACCCTCGTAAGAAGTAGCTTTGATACTTTTTCTTAAAAAAAAAGAAGACATTCTTCCTAGTAATAGTGATATCATCATACATACAGTCAATCAAATATGGCCACATATTATAATGATGTAACAAGATCACTGCAACTAGGAAGAGTATTTCTCAGTTGGGGCTGTGAACCAACCATCTTGGAGGAAATTTTTGGATGTCCTTCATAGCCTCCTTTTCACACCAAAAAAATGTTGTCTAGGGAAGATTCAGCTCAGCTCTAACATAAATGCCCCCTACTGCATCCAAATCTGTGGAACCATGAAAGGGTGAAACGTGGGCTGGTAGAAAGGATCCAGCCAAGATTTCTGACTAGAATAAGCTTCCACTCCATCCCCTATGTGAGGAGTGCTGGATGCTTTGGGCAGTATATAAAACTGGTAGTTTGCCAGCACCAATCACATTACACTAGTAGGATGACCACTAATGCAATGGGAAGCTAGTGCACAACCCTGGAACCTAGCTCAAACTAGTGCTTCTGGAAAGGGAAATGTCAGAGGAGCTCCCTTCTGCATACTCCACTGACTTGTCCCATTCCAGAAGCGCTAGTTTGAGCTAGTTTCCAGTTGCGCTATCAATTGCCTTTTGTACTAAGATTGCTATACCCAAGTATAAAATATACTGTGAAAAGATTCTTTTTAGACTCAATAGTCACATATTCAAGTCTAATACATTTCAAGTCATAAGACTCTTCTTCAGAGGCAATCAACTCAAATCTCTTCAAGAGATAGCTAGAAAAAAATATGTATGCTATTTCATAGAAATATCCATAGAGTCTATGAGACTACAAAAGGGAAACGACATTTCATTTCCCACAGAGAAGGTAAACTGCTTATTTGTCATTCTGTAAGTGACACTTTTATTCTGAGAAACTCAAATGTTTATGAACATTCCATGACCTCACAAAAGCTAAATCAATGGTAGAGGAGGGCACAGAAAGCAGCTGTTCTTGTACAAGCTTCATGCTCATCAAAGAAGTTTACACTTTTCTCATGCCTAGGATGTGTGTCCCATGACTAATGCTCAAATTTTAATATAGAATCATAAGATTGGAAAGAACCAAAAGGTTCTTCAGTCAAATTTCTTGTCCCAAAGCATGATTCTTCTTAGTACTTTGGGTAACCATAGCATTAACCTCAGGGCCTTTCCTATTTTCTAGCTAGGACATGCGTGTATCTACATTCAGAGGCGTAGCGTGGGGGGTGCAGGGGGGGGCCGGCCGCACCGGGCGCAACATCTGGGGGGGGCGCTCGCACTCGCAGCTCTCTGCCCCTGGCGGGAAAGAGGAAGGAAGCGAGCCGGACCAAGCGCCCCGCGTCCTCCCTCTCGTCCTCCGGGGCTCGCGCCCTCAGCAATGCCGGCTGCTGCTGCCGCTGCGCGTGCACGCGCGCGCACACACACACACACCGTAATTGCCGTGCCGCGTCTTCCGTTTGAGCGGAGCAGCGGCAGCAACCGGGAGGTGGGCTGAGCCTGCGAGGGAGCTCCCCAACTCGCTCTCTGCTGCGGCTCCGCCAGCCCCAGCCACGACTGGATTCTTCCAATAGATAGAAGGACAAGACGGAAGGCGAGGGGAAGGAAGAGGGAGAGGTCAGGGAAGTGAGCACGTGTGAATGGCGGAGGACGAGCGAGCGATGGTGGGGAGGGGTCAGGAAAGGCCACCTCATGGCAGAACTGGGTCAACGGGAGTCGCTGGAAGGAGGTGAGACAAGAACGTTTAAAGCAGCCTTCCTCCATCTCCAGATATCTTGCGCTACAACTCCCAACGTTCCTGACCATTGACTATGCGGGCCGGGGCTGATGTGAGTTGAAGTCCAAAATGTCTGGAGGGCACCAGATTGGGGAAGGATGGTTCAAGGCATGAAGCCCATCTCTAGACCCCAGAGGGATTTCAGGGACACGGCTTAATTATTATTTTTGTTGTTAGTTGCATTTTTACTGCGCCTTTCCTCCAAGGTTCTTTCCCGCCTCCACCTCCCTGTTTTATCCTCCCAATAACCCTGCGGGGTAGGTTAGGGGGAGAGATAGTGACTGGCTTAATGGGGATTGGAACATGGTCCTAGGCAGGCACTCTAACCACTTCATCACGCGCACACACACTTGTTCTGATAATGGGTTTCTTGAAACCAAATATTGGCCTTGGCTTAGAGGTGATGAGATGTCTACCACTACCTTGTTTCGAGTGCCCTGAGCACCATGGGACCCATAGGCTCTCCCTTCATTTAGGACCTCAGTCACAACTCCCTAGATGAAGCCATCTCAGTAGTTTTGGGGCCATGCACCTCCTGAAATTTTCAGTCCAGCAGCCCTCTTTGTACAGTACCTGCAGCAATGCAGCTGCTGCCATCCCATAGCTGTTCCCATGCCACTCCCTGTAACATGCTCTGCTTCTGCCAATGAGATTAGGGTGGATGGTGTGGTTATGCTTCACACTAGTGAAACCCGCCCTATTGAGAAATACAGGTAGTAGCCTATGTAGTCTGAATGTTCCCATTTTATAAATTAACATTACATATATATGTGCAAATGACAGACAGGTTTGACAGGTCCTTACTCCCAAAGGGCTTACAATCACAAAACAGACACAGGGAAAACAACAGCGCAAAGGGCAGGAAATGGAGGCAAGGTTAGCAGGGGGGAAATATGCTATTATTTAAGTTACACACATATTTTGATTAGTTAATTAATTTTATTTTATTTATTATATTTATACCCCACCTTTTTTCCTGCAAGGAACCCAAGGCAGCTTACATAATCCTCCTCCTCCTCCTCCTCTCCATTTTACCCTCCAACCCCCGTGAGGTAGGTTAGGCTGAGAGTCAGTGACTGGCCCAAAGTCACCCAGTGAGTTTCATGGCCGAGCGGGGACTAGAACCTGGATCTCCCGAGTCCCAGTCCAACACTCTAACCACTATGCCACACTGGCTCTATATTGTATTAAATTACAATATAGTGTTGTGACTATTTGAGGTGACTTTTGAGGAGAGTTCATCAAACTCCTCCAAAACAACTTGTTTCTACTTTTCTCCCCTCATCCCTGGCTTTGCAAAATCTCCAGCTATTTTGCATTATTGTGGGTCTCAAGTATCCTCCCTAAATTTTATGCCATTTCTGTCATATTTTGGGCACATTTCTCTAGGTCAGTGTTCTCCAACCTTGGGCCCCCCAGATGTTTTTGGCCTACAACTCCCAGCAGGCCCCAGCCAGCTATGCTGGCTGGGGCACGCTGGGAGTTGTAGGCCAAAAACATCTGGGGACCCAAGGTTGGAGAACACTGCTCTAGGCACAATTGTCTGTGTGCAAGAAACAAAAGAACAAACAAAATGTCTTGTAGTGGGTACACAGAGGGTTTCTTTAACTAATCTAGTGGAAGAGACTCGAGTGCTAAAATCCACGGGTTAGGGGGCGCAAATTACTTGCCTTGCCCCGGGTGCTGACAACCCACGCTACGCCACTGTCTACATTACTTGTGGTCCATAGAGAAGCTGGCATATAGCAAATCTGTGTGTACATACACATTAATCATTAGCCTAGCTATATGAAATGTGAAGTGTACATATTTAATACACAGTAGTTTTGATTGCAAGAAATGTAAATGGGAATAGACTCTTCTTCCCTCAACCATTTTCATAGTCCCCAATTACATTCTGAGCAGTGATGATTACTAAATAATACACAAATTTATTGGACACCCCGTGGAGACCATATAACACCGGTCTTAAGATCTTTACACTGGCTGCCAATTTGCTTCCAGGCAAAGTATAAAGTGCTGGTTCTTACCTTTAAAGCCCTACATCAGGGGTCCTCAAACTAAGGCCCGCGGGACACATCCGGCCCGGCGGGTCTTTTCATCCAGCCCGGCGGCCGGTAGAGACTCCTTGCGAGGGAAGGGAAGGAGGAGCGAATGAACAAGCGGCGGGGCGCAGACAGCCCGCCCACCCACTCGCCTGCCTGCCTGCGGGGTAAGGGCGGCGAAGCGCGGGCCACCCGCCCGCTTGCCGCCCAGCATCTTCTGCGCGGGCCCCCCCCGAAAGGGGCAGCTGAAGCGGCGGCAGGGCCCGGACAGCCCGCCCTCCCGCCTGCCCGCCCGCCTGCCTGCCTGCGGGGTAAGTGGAGACAGGACGAATTTCTCGTACATCCCTAGGCCGCCACTTGCCCGGCTTCCAGCAGCTGAAGGGAGATGACACACAGAGCTGTATGAATGGCTGCTGACAGTAGGTGGCTATGCCAAGTGCTGTTTTGTAGCCCGCTTTAGGGCAAGTGGGCATCCCTCCTCCATCATCATCATCAGGCGATCACTCGTGACCGAGTAAGATTGTCTTCCGGGATAAAAGGAGGAAATTCTAAAGAAGATTGTGTAGGCTCTAGCGATGAGTCCGTAAGTGACTGTGGAGGCCAATTCTAGATCCACACAGCTTCCCACAGTGAGGACACAGGTTACCAGATGGAAGATGGTCCTGTAAAGGATTCATTTGACGTGCTTTTCGCTTAGCACGTTTCTCCCTTTCACCTTGCACTCGGGCTTCTTCAAAGTCCATGGAACCTTTGTGAAAGGCCAACCTCCATTTAGATCGTTCATGGGCCAGAGCTTCCCAGTTTTCGATGTTTATATTGCATTTTTTTAGATTAGCCTTATGAACATCTTTAAACCTCTTATATTGACCACCGATATTCCGCTTTCCATCCTTGAGTTGGGAGTAAAGTAACTGCTTTGGGAGACGGCAGTCAGGCATTCGAACAACATGACCGGTCCACTGAAGTTGGCGTTGAAGGATCATTTTTTCAATGCTAGTAGTCTTTGCTTCTTCCAGTACACTGACATTTGTTCGCCTATCTTCCCAAGTAATTTGCAGGATTTTCCGGAGGCAACGTTGATGAAACCTTTCAAGGAGGTGGAAGTGACGTTTATAGATAGTCCATGTTTCGCAGGCATACAATAAAGTTGGTAATACAATGGCTTCATAAACCAGTGTTTTGGTCTTCTTACAAATATCCCGATCCTCGAACACTCTATGTTTCATTCGAGAAAATGCGGCACTTGCGGAGCTCAGACGATGCTGGATTTCACTGTCGATGTTAGCTGTAACAGAAAGATAGCTGCCAAGATAGAGAAAATGATCGACGTTTTCCAGTATTGTCCCGCCAAGCTGGATAGATGGCATCACCAAAGGATTGGCTTGCACTTGCTGATGAAGCACTTTGGTTTTTTTGATGTTAAGTGAGAGACCAAGTTTTTCGTATGCTTCTGCAAAAGCATTTAGGATAGTTTGGAGATCATCCTCTGAATGTGCGGAGACCACATTATCATCCGCATACTGAAGTTCCACGACGGAGGTTGTAATTACCTTACTTTTTGCTTTCAGCCTGCTGAGATTAAAAAGCTTTCCATCTGTTCGATATATAATTCCCACACCGGTGGGAAGTTTCCCCTCGACAAGATGTAAAACCATGGCGATGAAAATGGCAAATAATGTTGGGGCGATAACACATCCCTGTTTAACACCTGATCCCACTTTAAATGGAGCACCATGAGAGCCGTTGTTGTCCAAAACCGTTGCCGTCATGTTGTCATGGAGAAGTCGCAAGATATTCACAAATTTATTGGGGCATCCAATTTTCATAAGGATAGTCCAGAGAGCTGTGCGGTCTACAGTATCAAAGGCCTTAGCCAAATCGATAAATGCCATATAAAGGGGTTGATTTTGCTCCCGGCATTTTTCTTGGAGCTGACGTGCAGTAAAAATCATGTCTACTGTCCCTCTAGAGGGGCGGAAACCATATTGGGTTTCAGGGAGGATCTCTTCTGAAATAGATAGAAGACGGTTTGCAAGAATCCTAGCAAATATTTTACCTGCGGTTGCTAAGAGAGAATGCCCCGATAGTTTCCACAGTCTGTTCTATCACCCTTTTTAAAGAGGGTGATAATTATGGCATCCCTGAAGTCTTCTGGGATCTCTTCTCTTATCCAGATTTTTTCGATGAGTTTATGAAGATGTTGTACAAGTTCGGGACCCCCTTCTTTAAAGATTTCAGCGGGAATCCCATCTGGTCCACTAGCTTTGTTGTTCTTCATTTGATTAATGGCTTTTTTTACTTCATCCAAAGTGGGGAGTATTGCAAGTTCCTCTTTAATTTGTTTTTGCGGGATTTGCGAAAAAATCTCATTATCCACCTTAGATTTACGATTTAAAAGGTCATAATAATGCTCTTTCCAACGCAGTGCAATAGACTCTTTATCTTTTAAGAGTTGGTGCCATCTTTTGATTGTAAAGGGTTTGTACCATAGGTTTTTGGTCCATAAATGGCCCTTGTGGCCTTAAAAAGCCCCGTGCATCATGAGATTCTGCAAGTTGTTGAATTTCTTCAGCTTTCTTTTTCCACCAAGCGTTCTTAAGTTCTCTTGTTCTTCTTTGGACCTCAGCCTTTGCGCTAGCGTAGGTTTTTTTTCTTGGCAGCGCAGTTAATATCATTTTGCCATATTTGGAAGGCTTTCCTTTTTGGTCAATTATATATTTAATCTCATTGTCATTTTCATCAAACCAATCCTGATGTTTCTTAGTTTCATATCCAATAGTTTGTTCACAAGCTGCAGTAATGGAGGTTTTCAGCTTAGACCAATGGTCCTCAATGTTGTCAGGAGGTTCCGTAGGTAGATGTTCCTTAAGAAGAGATTGAAGACGAGTTTGCTTAATAGGATCTTGAAGGACTTGGATGTTCATTTTACGCCTTGGTTTCCTTCCTTGAAGCCTACGTTGGGGAGCAATGTTGATAACCATTTTGGACCGGATTAGTCGGTGGTCTGTCCAGCAGTCGTCGGCACTCACCATGGCCCTAGTAAGAAGTACATCGCGGCGATCTCTAACACGGACAATTACATAATCCAGAAGATGCCAGTGCTTTGACCGTGGGTGCTGCCATGATGTTTTAAACTTATTCTTTTGTCGAAAGAGCGTGTTTGTGATAGTGAGATTATGCTCTGCACATATAGACAAAAGTAAGAGTCCGTTCGGGTTGCTATTACCAACTCCGTCTTTTCCAATAGTTTCTGGCCATAAATCAAAGTCACGCCCGACTCTTGCGTTAAAATCGCCCAGGAGGATAATTTTATCCTCCTTAGGTATCTCTGACAGGAGAGTGTCCAACTGGCTGTAAAAACTTTCCTTGATGTCATCATCAGCATCTAATGTTGGTGCATAAGCGCTCAAAATAGTTACCTGTTGGTTATTGGCGAGCTTTAATCGAAGAGTTATCAGGCGTTCGTTAATGCCAGTAGGAACTTCTGACAAAGAGTTCACTAGTTCATTTTTGATGGCAAAGCCTACTCCATGTATTCGTCGGTCCTGCTCAGGTAGTCCTTTCCAGAAGAAGGTATAACCTCCTTTTTCTTCTTTCAGCTGTCCCTCTCCTGCCCTTCGAGTTTCTTGAAGTGCTGCTATGTCAATTTTAAACCGTCTCAGCTCCCTTGCAATAATAGCAGTCCTACGCTCAGGGCGTTCACTATCTATGTTATCCAGCAATGTCCGTATATTCCATGTTCCAAAATTCAAATGTCTTTTTCGACCGCTAAAATGGTGACCCCACTGGACGCGGTAATCCAGTCAGGGGAGAAAGAGGTAGACTATGTTTAGGGCACCTTTTCTAGCCCCCTCCCCATACGGGGTGAGCAGAGTGGATCCTAAATAGGGCTGCTCAGTCATGGATACAGCTGCCGAGCTGCTCGACTACCTCGTTCCTTGAACAGGGCGACTGAGTCTGCATCCACCGCCCATGTGCTGGTCCATGACTAGGGGCTTCCAGATTCACAGTCCTGCCCCCGTTGCCATTCGCCAGTCGCCATGGGACTTTTTTTGTTTGTTTGGTTGGTTGGGTTGGGTTGGGTTGGGTTGGATGGGTTGGGTTGGAAGACGCCTGTGCGTGAAACTGTTTTATGTGGGGAGATCGGTGCACAACGAATCACCACACAAACTTGACAGAGTACGGCAGAGATCCAATGGCACGGTTACCCTGACGATTGGAAAACCATTCTCTGCTGCAGCCTTCATCCGCCTTCACAGCCGTTGTAATTTAGGTTTAATTATCTTCCGCCTGTTCTGCCGTTGAGGACTTTATGTTTTGGATCGTTCTTTGTCTGGTTCCTCTCCCCGGACCTTACCGCCATGGGTGACCCTACTGGGAGTACATAGCTCCCGACGGCATTGCTCACAGGATTCATCGGAACACGCAAGCCCACTCACCACTTCAAGGTGACGATCCGGCGAGGGGGCATCCCTCCTCCATCCCCCTCTTGGCTTCTATACCACGGAGAAAGCCCTTTCTTCAGTTACCACCTGCCTCACCCTGAGGGTGTCTGAGGCAGATTGAGGCAAGTTCAGGTGGGAGGAGAGGAACCCTCAGGTTCTTGGGTCTAAGCCAGAGGTGGGGAACATATTGTCCTGCCTGCCTGCGGGGTAAGGGGAGGCTGAGCTGGCGGCGAGGCGCGGGCCACCCGCCCACTTGCCGCCCTGCATCTCCTGGGGGAGGAGAAGGGGAGGAGGGGCGGACCCACGGTTGGAGAACACTGGACTGGAGGATGCTTAAGCCTTCTCACCCTGATATAAAGCAGCCTTTCCCAAGGTTGGTTCATCTTCGCAGCAGCCCTGAGACTTGTGTTTCTGGTGATGAATTTTGTGCTAGTTCCATTTTACAGATGTGGGAAACTGAGGCCGAGCAAGAGGCCAGTATGTGGCTAGGACCCAGGGGGTGAGGGCAGCTCTTTATTTATTTATTACACATGTATCCTGCCTTCTTTCCTGCAAGGAACTCAAGGCGGTTTACATAATCCTCCTTCTCCTCTCCCTTTTATCCTCACAACAATCCTGTGAGGTAAGTTAGGTTGAGAGTCAGGGACTGGCCCAAAGTCACCCAGTGAGCTTCATGGCTGAGTAGGGACTAGAACCCGGATCTCCCGAGTCCCAGTCCAACACTCTAACTAACCACTATGCCACACTGGCTCACACTATGTTCTCTGGGTACCAGGTCTTCCTGACCTACCCCAGGGAATGGGTTTGTACTTTTAAGGCTGTGATCCTTGTATTGTTTTTTCCTGTTTCTTTGCACTACAGATATGTGCAGTGTGCAAATCAAGCCTTTCGATACCTTTTTAAAATTTAATGTATTTCAATTTTGGACAGCAAATTAATTTATAATTAATTTATTATTAATTTAATAACTTCCCATTTAATCAAGTAAAAAAAAAAAGGACCCCGGTCCTTTTTTTTTTACTTGATCCATTCGTTCATATTTTTTTCAAACTATAGTCCGGCCCCCCAACAGTCCAAGGGACAATGAACTGGCCCCCCATCTAAAAAGTTTGAGGACCCCTGCCCTACATGGTCTAGGCCCAAGGTACCTTAGGGAGCGCCTCCACCCCTATCTTCCACCCCGCCACTTAAGGTCTTCGGAGGGCCATCTGCTGCAGCTGCCTAATGTGAGACTGGCAGCTACTCGTCGGAGGTCCTTCTCTTTTGCTGCCCCTACATTGTGGAATGGCCTGCCACTTGAAATACGCCTGCTGACTTCTCTGAATGTCTTTAAGCAGGCACTGAAGACTTTGTTATTTCAGCAGGCCTTTCTTTTATAACATTCTGTCATATTACTATGGAATTTTATTGTTTTTATGGAATTTTTAATGGAATTTTTATACTGTTTTTATGGAATTTTAATGGAATTTTAATACTGTTTTTATGGAATTTTAATGGAATTTTTATACTGTTTTTATGTTTAACAGATGTTTTTATTGTATACTTATCTGTTTAATTGATTGTTATTTTGTACGCCGCCTAATAGTATATAGGCGGGATATAAATTGAATAAATAATAATAATAATAATAATAATAATAATAATAATAAGTTTGTGTATAAGAATATGCAAACCATACCTATCACATGAGCAGTGTATAGCATCTTCATGTTGACATTTTATTCGCAATAACCTTGGAATAACCTTGGAAGATCTAGATCAGCCTTCGCCAACCTGGTGCCCTTGAGATGTGTTTGACTGGAAATGCTGGCTGGAAATGCTGGGAGTTGTAGTCCAACACCAGGGTACCAGGTTGGGGGAGGCTAATCTAGATGTATTGTCCTCATGGGAATATATTAGAAC
This sequence comes from Shinisaurus crocodilurus, assembly GCA_021292165.1. Classification (NCBI taxonomy): domain Eukaryota; kingdom Metazoa; phylum Chordata; class Lepidosauria; order Squamata; family Shinisauridae; genus Shinisaurus; species Shinisaurus crocodilurus. The sequence goes on along the minus strand of CM037878.1, from coordinate 247,891,889 downwards.
CAGGGCTTTTTTTCTGCGGGAACTCACTGGAACTGAGTTCCAGCACCTTTTCTTCTATTAATTGCATTACAATTTAATCGCCATCTACTCCCGAGGAAATGTAATCCAAGGGTTCCGGTACCCTTTTCTCCAGAAAAAAAGCACTGATTAGAACTATCTATGATCTCATCTCATACCTATCATCAACCATCTTTTATGATGATGCTACCAAAGTGAAGGTGGTGTTTCAGTTTATCTATCTACCAAAATGTAACTCATGGCCTTTATCTGCATCTTCAGAGGTACAATGCAGTTTTCTTCTTGCAGTGTTTTAACTGCTAACTCTGAAGAAATAAAAGCAGGCAGGTGCTGTTACGTACAATTAAATTTTTATTTCAAGTTAATAATCATGAACTGCTTACACTCAGGATGCCATTTAGAATATTATTCTTTATTTAGATAAGTGGTGATGGGCTCTGACTAAACTGACATCCTATGAATAACAGAACCTTCATCTATCATCATCATCATCATCATCATCATTATTGCATCACAAAAAGCATGACACCAATTTATCTCATCATGTCAAACTTTTATGAATACTCAGTTTAAATACAAGATCAAAGCCCTCTTTCCCTAAAATTCTGATTTTGTCTATTAAAACCTAAGGAAATGTCAGGATGTCAGCTAAAGTGATGCTCCCCCCATTTTAAAGGCATTTTAACTTGAAATACCTGTCTTTAAAGGATATTTAAATACCTTTACAAATTATAGGTATTTGAGCCAATCATGTAAGGAGATGGTGTGGAAACCAGAGGCTTGTGTTTTAAAAGTCCATTTCCAGGATTTACTTCTGTGTTCCTTTACTTCTGTCCATTTCTGTGGGTTGTTTCTGAGTAGACATGCATAGAGCTGTGCTGTGTATGCCTGAAAGCTGTTGCACTGGGGCTTACTTCTCAGTAGGAACATAAGGAATTGAGCTGTGCTTTTGGTGCTTGGTGGGAAGATGTCCAAATTGGTAGAAATTACATCTGGCCCCACTCACTCTGTCCTTGGCCCTGGCCTACTGCTGGGATGTGCCCTTGAGACCCTTCCCAGTTGGAATTCAGTCCCTGGGCCAAAAAAATAAGGTTCCCTTCCCCTGCCTTAATCCAGTCCCAACTATCTATAACCAAGTTTAAGTATGGGTGACTGCATCTACTTTCATTCAAACCTTACTATCCTTGTTTCTCCCTTGCCTACCTCTGCTGTCTTCCACAAAAGACATTTCTTGGGGGCAAAAAACATGTCTGTTTCTTTGCTAATGAAACTTTGTAAGGTGCCATGTGCACAGAATAATAATAAAAAGGAAATTCTGTCATGACCTGCTGCTGGCAGGGTAGGAGGAGCGAGGGTGATTTTTGCCTCTCTCTCTGTTGTAAGTTAGTCCGGTCCAGAGATAAGCTGTAGTCATTATCACAGCCCAAGGTTAGAAGCTACAATATGTACCCAAAATCTAGCAAACACAAACCGGTTTAGGAGCAGGCCAAAGATTCGCCAAGGTTGTTCTGGAGTCAAAATTCACAGGTCTCAGACAGGTCTCGGGAGCTGACAAGAGTGTCTGGCTACAGCTGATGGAAACAATTGCTTCCAGCATCTGAAGTGTGTTTGGGGCCTGTCTTTTAAGCCAGCACTGATTGGCAAGGCAGCACAGCTGGGCCAGGCTGCAGATGACACGTGCCTGGCCCCTCCCCAAACACACTCTGACTCCGTTGCCCCATGTCCTCCTTCTCCATCCCAACTGGAGGCACAACACTCTCCTCTGTGTATACTTTTTTCTCTAGATCGACCTTTGAGCCCGTCTATAGAGTGCACACTGGTGGGGGCAGGACTGGGGCTGCAGGGGCCATAGGATCCCTTGTTTCCTGACCTTTCCTCTCCCCTCCCTCCGGCACACCCCCTTTCTGACCTCTCCAAGGGCACTTTTGCGACCTTGAGAAGCAGTCGGCCATGGTGGCTGTGAGGGGGAGGGGGGAGGGATTGGACACCAGAGTCCCCCTTCTCCAAGGCTGTAGCAGTGTCTATGCCCTTGGAGTTGGCAGGGGGGCTCTGAATCCTATGTTTCCTGGGACGCCTTCCTGGGACCATAGGATTGCTCTCTGAGAGTGGTTACGAAAACTGAAATTTGGCTTCATTTGCTGCTGACTGTCAAAAACAAATCAAATACTGAAGTTAAATATCAAGTCAAATATTACTACTTCTCAAAAAGCTGGCAGATTTTAAATATCAGGGCCAAAATCATACACAGATTTAAGTGTGAAATCAATAGGCTATACTACTGCATTGTGGCCCTTGTGTCGAGTAATACAAAATAACATAACTGTCCACTATCAAACACTGTAAGAGTTCCAGCAGTTGTCAGTACTAAAATACCTGCTTTTAGGCAATGCCAAATATTAAATAGTGATATCAAATCATCTGATTTCAGGTACTGATTGGCCCCAATCCAGTTAATGTTGGCCATGATTTATAAACAAGGGGGACTTGAATCTTAGCCATGATGACAAACTTTAGCGCGATCAAAATAAATATTTGGCAAGCACATACAACATCAAAATTTGCAGAGGAGGATTTTTAGGAGAATTTTGGAAGATACCATTTGTTTTGGCTCTATGTTGCAGCTGCTATTAGATGAGCAAAAAAATTAAATTTAATCTGATAAATTGGCAGTGAACTGGCAACTGAAACCACTTGAAACCTAGGGAGGTAATATGAATGATGACACCCTGGCCTGGTTTCGACACCCAGCATCCTCTGGAGATGCTGGGGCCTACGCACCCTGAGAAGGTGCGCTGCTGATGCCTGTCTGGGTGGTGGGGGCTTCCCCACACACAAAGTTCCCACACTCAGCTTCCAGGTCATGGGGTGGGACGAGGAAACAAGATGGTACCAAGCAACCTCCAGTCAATGATGCACCTAAAGATAAATGAAAAGGGTAAAAATTAATTTTAAAAAATTAAAAGGGGGCCCAGGGCATGTGTCAGCACTGGGTGTGGCCCAAAGGACAGCATTTTGCCATGAGCTCCATCAAACCTGGAGTAGGCCTGATGATGATACTTTAAGATGGCAAATATTTTTCGGTAAATGTCTTTCACACTTGCATCCAGTTCAAGGCCATTGAAATCTGGCATGTTGGAAGAGAAGGAAAAGAACGACTTCTGTGAATGTACTTTGCAGCCTTGAGAAGTTATGTTGACTCATTTCTATTGACCAAAATCCCTCTGGAGAGCAATGCAAACCTAGCAAATGACAAGCATTCCTGATTCTGCTTCCAAGCTGTTATAAAGACTGAAGTCTCACCCTAGCCTGATGTGAATTATTTCAGTCCCTGCTATCACTTGCTGATAAAACCATTTCCATTGTTTATTATGACTGATGTTAATTACTTTTGTATTTAAAGCTCTTCACTGAACACTTTGGATTTCAGTGAATACATTACTGTCTCATTTCAGTAAACACTTTCTTTACAACTTGGCCTTTGTTATCAGAGCACAGAGAACCAGATGAAAAATAGCATTGGCTAAGTGATTGTTTTATTTCTTTGAGATAAGATATTTCTATTAATAGAATCAGACAATTATCCAAGGACATTGCACATTAATTAAGTTATGCACCAGATTTCAAGGACTCCATCTTTTGATTCTCACTCGCTCGCTCTCTAGACTGATTTAATACTAAGCATGCAAGACAAATTTGCTGTACGTTTTCTAGCTCTCTTATTTAGTATGAATCATAAGAGTTCATGGACAGGAAAAATATATATGATCCATTGCACAATTCAGATATATTAGTTGAGGCTCAAAGAACTTTCCTATGATAGCTGAGTCTCTGTGAGGTATTACAGTTGTTCTCTTCTAACCAGGATATTTCATTCATGATTCCATCTGTTCTTCTTCTCTCACATTTCTTATTGGTTATTGTTTTTCATGTTATATATGACAGATGGAGCATAAGGTAAAAGTCTGGGTCAGGAAAAATTCTGGGAACTTCATAATTTTGTGTAATCTCACAATCACAATCTGAACGGAACTGAGAGGTTTTTCAAGTTCAATGCCATTCTCAAGATTGATCTCCCATGGCTCAATTTCTCACAGGCTAATCAATATAAATAAAAAAGCATCAGAGAACAGAAATTACCAAGGTGGACCACATTGCCTTGTTTTCTAAGTTTGTCCCCAAATTTACTTGTAAATTACAGGCTGCAACAGTGTTTGCAGAGAAAGGTACCCTCTTAACTCAGGCTTGCAATGTGACTGCTTCCAAAAATCCACCCCTTCTGAATTCAGAGCTCCACGTTGTATGTAAGCAGCAACTATGTGGATCAAAATCACCCAGATTCGGTGGTTACTTCCCCTACCAGCACCTCACCTCTCTCTGGGGACTGACATGGAAAGTGAACACATGCCTATGGTGGTATTCCATGTTGTTGCTTTTCACTTTCATCTTACCAGCTTAGGTACCTCTGATAACATGCAAAGTTTTTAATTTAATTTCACTATAGTCACACCATGAAAGGTAAAATATGGATTGTGTTCAGTCACATTCCAGACTTCTCAGTCTCCCCTGTATTTTCTGTGGGGGTAGGTTTACTGTGGAATCCCAATACTCATCCTCTAAAAAGGTCTTCCCTGAGCTGGGGTTGGCCTAGAGCCTGACACTCTCACAATAGTGCATCAGAGAAAAAGTATCCTTGGATTACTTAATTTACTCATTGCATCCCTTTAGATCCAAAAAATCATAGCACTTGAAACTCAGTCTCACAGCCTCCACTCCATATGGGACCCAGTCCTCTATTAACAACACAACCAGATTAAATCAACCAGATAATCTGATGCAATGTTACCAAATGGAAGTAGTTGCATCTTGAACTTGAAATTTTCTCTGCAGGATGCACAATTAATAGCTCTATTATTCAAAGAAGCTGCAGTATATCTTCAGGTGCTTCTCCTCAGGGATTGGTTACATCTCCATGTGTAGATGAAAGAGTCATGTGTTTACCGCTATGCATGATCGATGTATTCTCCATTTTACAGATGGCAAAACTGACACAGACCAAGAGTGACTAGCCTGATGCCAGTGACTCACCCTGTGACTCCACGAAGATGCTAGAATATGATGCCAAACATCTTATTCTGGCTTCACACTCTGTCCCTAGGACCACACTAACTTTCACACTATAGCCAGTACTAACACCATCTATAGACTTTAGAATTCAACTGGTTTTCAATTGTGTTAGGGAAATACATAATAGGCCATACATACCTATGCAGTAGCATTCTTCCAGAATAATCCAAAATGGTAGTATATGTAACGCTATTTATATAAAATGCTGTGAGTCAGACAATATACTGGGAAGAAAACTGAAATTAAACTAAGGGACATCTCTATTTATTTATTTTTAAATGTACCTATGATATATCTGGGTTTGACCTTATTTTGGGTTTGACCCTACCTAGGTTTGACCTTATTTTCAATATAAATCCACATTGATTTTTTTAGAGTGCTTCTGCAAGAACACATTAATTTCAGGTTTATAGAGAGGTTTTGATCACCAAGAATATCACTCAAACCTTCTAGCACTTTCATCAAAATCTGCCATGCTTCCCACAAACCCATTGGTCATACCTAAAGTTTCATTGTGCTTTGGGTATTTGTGGCAATATTTTTTTTTCTAAAAACCTGTTTGTGATATAGCAGATAGTTCAGCCTTCCCCAGCTTGGTGCCCATCTGGAAGGTATGAGGTTGAGGAAGGCTGATGTAGTTGTATCCCATGTATTTCTTTTTCCATATAAACATCAATTCTGCTGCCAAACCATCATCTGGCAATGGGCCTGTTTGTTGTTGTCATTGTTTTTCCTTTTCTTCCTTGCAACATTTCCTTTGGCATCTGTACGCATCGCATGTGCAACATTACAATGTTTAAAGGGTACACATCTCGTGCGGCAGTGCAACCGTAAGCAAAAGCACATGTGCAACAGCTTCTAGGTTTTACGTTCAAGCATTACAGGAAATATAAGCAGACTCTAAAGAGTTTCAACTCAGACCCATACCTCCAGGCAGAAATCCACGTGCTGGTTCCCAGGAAACCCTGAGAATTTTAATCCTTCACTAAATTTAGGTAGCTCTTAGGAGATGCTGCATCTTTGAAATCTGATGAGGCTACTAGAATCAGCTCTAAAAGCAGTTCCTATGGGCAAACTACACATTATGTTGTTCACACTTTTTAAAAGTTTGCTTAAACTGTTCACTTTTATTGTGAAGAAAAGCAGCTGGCAGGCAACAATCCCGAATGTGATCCTATTCCAGAATGGGACCCCACACCCGTTTTCTGTGGAAGTTGCACCCCTTGGCTGCTATTTGACCCTGAAGATGCTATTTGCTGTAAAGACATTCAGCAGGAAACTAGCACAGGACCCAGAGGCGGTGTTAGGGGGCAGCCCACTAGGGCTGGAGCCCTGAATCTTTCATTTGGACTCCCGAATCCCTGGGAGGCCATCTGCCCCACCACCCTGCTATCCATGGGCACTTGCTGAAATAAATGTACAGGAGCCCTGATGATCTCTGTTGCAACTTATCCCCCTGGATTAGCTGGCTTTTTGCCCACATGTGCTTCACCTCCTGCTGCCCCCCTACCTTGAATCTTTTTGCCTGAGGTTTTTTTCTGAAATCAAGAGTCCTCCTCTCCCCTGTCCATACATCACATGAGGTATCCTTAGAAGAGAGGGTCCTTTAAAGGCACGCACTCACGCACGCACACACGCACGCACGCACACACACACACACACACACACAGACTTTACAGCATATGTACATTAGTATATACAAATTTGTGCATTGGGGGGGGGCTGTGGGCCTGAGCCCCAGATCTTTTTGGTACCCCAATCCATATCAGGAGCAAATTCCAGAGGGCTCATGACTGCTTCTTCTTCAAAATAAAAGTGGCCATCTTAAGCATACTTTTGAAAAGAGAGAGAGAGAGAGAGAGAGAGCATGAATATAATGTAGTGTGTAGTTTGGCCTTAAGAGGAAAGATTTAGTTCTCTTATATTTGGTCCATAAAGGGGGAAAAATTGAAAGCTCATGAGTTCCAGTGCATACATTGGGTTTAACCCAGGGAAGCTGTGAACTACTTCTCAGGTGACTGGGCAAGGCACTTCTGGTAATTACAGCACCAGTATGAGAATTATTACCATTTAACATCAGTATGACATTAAGAATATGTGAGGTCAAACAAGGTAGAGATTGAAAATCACTCTGCATATGAAACAAATTCAACTTAATAAGCATGTGGTCAGTTTGAAACTTGAGCTTCTGACATTTGAGCCAGCCACAGTAAATTGGCTGATCTCCATTTCAGTACCTGTGGAGAACCATCACAACAATGGCAGCGGAAAAACAGTAGAGAATATATTTGTGCTCTTGAGGGACTACATTATACCAGCCTTCCCCAACCTGGTGCCCTCCAGATGTTTTCGACCAACTCTCAGCCCAAACCATCTGGAGGGCACCAGGTTGAGGAAGGCTGCATTATGTTAAACTAAATTGTCAAACTTTTTAAAAAAATTAAATACACACAAGCTATTGTATTGTGTTATAGTGGTTTATCTAACTTTAGGGGGAAATGAGAGAAAGAGACAAAAACTTGAATGTTTTCCAGTTTGGCAGGTTCACAAATAGCTTGAGATAAGGGAAAGCAAAGTGTTTTTTAGTACTCTTATCAGTGCTTCACTTCAACACATCAGCCCTGTTTTGTCAACAGGAATAATTCCACTGAGCCTTAAAAATGCAGTTCCACAAGAAAAAACCTCTTCAGCACATTGTGACAGTCACTGTATTACTCTGGTGTTTTCCCAGGTATATATGGCATGAGAGCCTTGAACTTTGAATCAAATAGGCATCTACTACTCCCTGGCCCTGCAGCTGGTGACGTCTTGCCTCAGCCTGTCAGGATGAGAAATGCAGCCTGTCAGACCCAGAGGCTTAAAAAGAATTTTTCTGACCCTGTTACTAAACTCTTCAAATCTCTCCACCTCTTTTTACATATGGCACTAAGGACAAAGTAACTTCCATTTTCTTCAGAAATTGAGGGGAAGCATCAGATTGTGTAATATCAATGCACATGAGCAAAAAGTGAACTATAACAGATAGGCACAAACATGCTGATAGATAGATATAGATAGATATAGATATAGATATAGATATATAATGTTCCTTCCTCCTGACTCATTTTGGCTCAACTCTTATCACAACATCTCATTCTCAACTTTTGCAAGCAAAAATTTAGTTCTTGTTTACCCTGTTTTTGTGTGTGTGCACATCAGGAGTCTGAAAATAGTCCCAATGGAAAGACAAATCCGACTGTAGTGCTTACACTCTAACTGTCCCTATTTCACTGTCCCAAATGGAGCAATTAAATTAGGGATTCTTATATTCATGCCTGAGATGTTTCTCCACAGCTAGCCAACACACATCCAGAAGTTTGAGCAGAGAAAAGCCACAACACTTAATCTGGTGTGGAGGGGTGTTCCCTCAAACACTTTCCTCCCACCCCTAGTTCCATTCTGAAAATGGAGCTTGCCTAATGACAAAATGGGGGCTGATGCTGGTGAGGTAAGCAAAGGGTTGGGGAGGATTAAGCAGCCCCAACTACATATCTCTTTTGCTGTAAAATCTCTCTCACTTACACAGAGGTTTTTTGTGCTGTGACAGACCTGGATTGAAATATACAGATGTGCCTTTGTCACATATTTGCCCCCAAATCAGGATTTGAATTCAGGAATCTTCAGGGGCCCAAACAGCCATTAGTTTAAATGTTTGTCTAGGAGCTACAACTGTTCCCATTTTTACTCTAGAGCAGGCACAGGGTCCCCAACCAGATCGGGGGGCCCTGCACCTGCTCTAGAGTAAAAATGGAAAAAGACATAGCTCCTGTTGCGCAAATATGCTCAGAGTCCTCTCCCCAGAGAACCCAATACTCGAGGAGAGAGAAGCAGCACATCCAGGAGTGAATTTTTCAAAGTTTTATTTCTGCGCAAAAAGGTTCAGCTCTGTGGCTCAAACCAGGATCAAAAGCTGAACAAAGGAAGGTGGGGTATGCAGGTCTTCTTATACCTTTTTACACTCATGGGTGTATTCATTCTCAGCAAATCAAATGCGTTCGCTTAAACATGCCAACCAATCGGATACATTTCCCCGAATATGACAACAACCAATCAAATACATTTCTTTGAACATGGTAAGTTCAATCTTTAGTTAGATAGAAGGCCACCTGGCTGCCTCTTCCTTGGCTAAGATGATGTTTCTCATGACCTCTTAAGTCACCCGAGATATCAGGCCTGCTACCCTTGGTACCTCTTATCAATCAAAGGGACTCTTCTGTCGATTGTATTTTTGGAGTTGGCACAAGGAAATACACTTTTAGCAGCCAAGGTGAAGATATGATGGTCAGGCATACAATTCAGAACAAAGAAATACCACAGTCAAAGCAAAGGAGCAACATGGCTCTTCAAGGTTCCCTGTCTGGAATATCAAAGCAGATAAGCAAGGCCAGGTGCAACATGAGGTGATATGTGGGCAAAAAGGCAGTTCATCCAGCAGGGATGAACAGCAGAGTTCATCAGGGCCTCTGGACTTTTACCTTAACAAGTGCCTATGGACAGCAGGGTGGTCTCCCAGAGATTTTGGGGTTCCAGCCCTTGTGGGCCACTCCCCAATGCCACCCCTGCTGGCCGGGGAATGCTGGGAACTGCAGGACCTTTGTCTGTCCAAACATGCATAGGATTGTGCCCCTACGTAGCTTTAACTCAGACTCCTATCATGCCAGGTCACACTGATTGGCAGCAGTTCCCCAGGGTTTCAGATTAGGAGTCTTTTCCAGCCCTGGATAAACTGGGACCCTTTGCATGCAGTGCAGGTGCTCTGACACTGAGTTTAAAGTTTTTCCTTATGTGTCCTATGTGAATATTTCAGTCTAGGACAGTGTTCCCCCAACCTGGGTTCCTAGATGTCTTTGGCCTACAATTCCCAGTGTCAGAAATACTACTATGTTAACAGAGTGCCATATCATTAAATGGATTTTAAGAAATCCATTTTGCTTGTTTGCTGTTTGAACTTAAGTCACCTTCCAGCTTGTTTGTAAGGTGGCCTTCACTACATACTACAGAACTTTGGCAGAGATAACAGAATGATAGATAAAAAGTATCCTAGCAGAGGAGCAAATGTATTTCTGACTGTCTGGGCCTGCTGCCAACCAGCAGAACTTGGCACTGGCCAGTAGCCAGACACGCACTTTAAAACTAAAGGTTTATTACTTTTTATCCTTACATATTGGTGATGCTAGACTACTGTAATGCGCTCTACGTGGGGTTACCCTTGAAGACGGTTCGGAAGCTGCAGCTGGTACAGAACGCGGCGGCTCACCTGGTTAAAGGCAGCCGCCGGCGGGATCACATCACGCCAGTGCTGAAGGATTTGCACTGGCTACCAGTTGCTTGCCGAGCCGAATTCAAGGTGTTGGTTTTGACCTTTAAAACCCTATACGGCTCTGGTCCAGTTTATCTCAAGGAGCGTCTCCAGCAACACCAATTGGGCCGCTCAACAAGATCTGCCACGGATGGCCTTCTCCTTGTCCCTTCAGCCAGAGCAGCTAGACTGGTGGGGACGAGGAAGAGGGCCTTTTCTGTGGTGGCCCCCGTACTGTGGAACTCTCTCCCGAGTGACCTCCGCCATGCCCCCTCTCTGATGAGCTTCCATCGCTCATTAAAAACCTGGTTGTTCAGGCGGGAATATGGGGTGGGTTAAGATTTTAACATTTTTATATTGTTTTAATGTATTTTATTGCATTTATGTATTTTATTCTGTGTACATCGCCCAGGGTGGCCGGTTGCCGGCCAGATGGGAGAAAAATTATTAATAATAATAATAATAATAATAATAATAATAATAATAATGCTATGTACAGCCTTGTTCAATACACATGTATGCTGGAACTTCATTCTTACACTCTGTATAGGCACCATGTCCATTTTTCTAACACTCCTAAACACACATTTAAACTAATTTCTGTTTTGGCCCCTAGAATCAAGTTTAGCATAGCATCGGCTAAAACAAAATGAGCTATTTCAGGAAAATATCAAGGCATTACGTCTAAGCTACCAGTGTCTCCATTGATTAAAAGTGAGGGGCCATTTTAAATGCCTGCCATGAGCTCACAAAACCCCAGAGAGTCACTCTATTTCCCCCTTATTAGATACTGGCCCCCAGGCCAATTGATCATTGCCTTGTTAAATAGACAGTTGTCCTTTAATTAATTGGATTTTTTTTAAAGACTAAAAAGTTATCCTTATTGCCCCTGGGTAATTATTAAAATATAAGTATAACCACATTGATCCAAATGATTAAGAGGCAAAATTCAAAGGCATCTGTCCTTGAGCATAAACTACCGGTATTCTAAAATCCTTGGAATTAGTATAAGCACCAGAGATCTACAGAGGACATTTAAATATCTCTATTATCTTTTGTTTTTGTGCTCCAAAGACGATAATACTTTTGTGCTTAGATTGCTTAGGCAGGCACCACCATTTTAAAGACATTCAAGGACTTTCTTAAGGATTCTCAAGTCATTTCCTTTTTCTTTTGGCCCGAACTCCCTTGGCAACAGCAGTTTTTAAGCTCCTGCTGCCACTGAGAGCGCTAGGCACAAAATGTGGAGTTCGCAAATTGTCTGTGCCTCATCTTTCAAATGTGTGATCCCGATAAGGATCTTAATGGAGGAGGGATTTTGCATTTGCCAACTTTCCTATCTGGCAGCTCAGAAAATGCAGCAGCATGGCCCGGGCACTGCGCTGGGGACAGAACTGATTTCAAGGGAGATTGTAATAAATGAGGGCTTTAAGCTTATCATGCTCCACAGGCTGTTGTGCTTAACTGCTGCCTTTCAGGTCCCAAGGTCTATGAAAGCACAAAGCTCTGCTGGGATGACAGCACACATCATCACAATGTTTGTGTTTGGTCACATAGCATCACATTAGCTGCGATGATGCACCAAATGGAACTCGCCCGTCCTGATCTTGAGCGGCAGCCAAGCATTCCTTTGGAAAGGCATCTTCCTCAATTGTGCTGAGCTCTTACAATTACACACAAGGTGAAGAACTAAGGTGACTCTTTGGACTGGCTCTACATCAGCTTGCCCCCTCTTATTGTTTTATCTGTGACTTTTCTGTCGAAGGCGGTGTGTGTGTGTGTGTGTGTGTGTGTGGTACAGGAAAACATTGCCAACGCCTCCGGTGAAGGAAAGGCCAATCCAACGTGTTTATAAATTTCCACAAATCACCATTCTGCCCAAAAGGTTTAACAGAGTTCAAGACTCTGACACTTTATCCAACATTGTTTCCAACTCCTCTTTGTCCTGCATTATGCCATTGTTACGTCTTCACTGGTAAAATCAGGGCTGACTCTGCCATACCAGGCGAACTTGTCAAATTAAGCATCCAGAAGGGCACAATTCAAGGGCTACCTCACCATGCTAACACCAGCAGGTGAATTGGGCTTCCATGCTGCTTCCAGCATGGCCAGTTCCCCCAATGGAGGAGCACCCCATAATTTTCTTCAGTAATGCAGTGCACCCTCCATTTGCACAGCCAGGGCACCTTCACCCTTCCTTACCTAGGGTGGCAAAATATATTGAGCTTTGTAGGTAAAATTCCTTTAGGGTTAGAAGATTCATTAGCATATTGAGTAAACCCGTGGTTAACTCTGTCACAGTATGCTTTTCCTTCTATTCATAGTCAGGTGATTCTTGGAGGTTGAGCTGGTCTTCTTCCAGTTCACTTTTGTCAGAACTCAGGAGTGCAGCACTTGCCAGATCCTTGTCTGCATGCTCCCAAGGTCCCAGGCACAGGATGCTATCTATGCCATGCTATTAAGTATCTGAAGGACAGAACAGCAATTTTATACCTGCATGGTGGAAAAAGCTATGAAAGATCAGGGAGATGGACTATTCATTAAAGATGTCTAATGAATAGGGGTGTCTATTTCCAGTTCATGTCTCTTTCACATGCGTCACTCATAAGTCCATCCTTCCCTGTTTCCACATTAATCAGCTTTTTTGAAAAGCTGCACAAAAATTCAATTTAAATACATATTTAAAGACTATTTTAACATATTTTCTTTCAAAATCTGCATTTCTAAACATATTTTGCCTCAAAATAGTCATTTTAAATACATCTTGACTTATTTTTGAGCTGAGAAATATAAACCAACATTTGAAGAAGTGTAAAAACTGATAGACAGCTACATTTCTATCCATACATTAGTCGAGGTATGGATAAAGTTGATTCATATTACAGTTCACTAAGATCAAATTCCTCAAACATTCCTACAATTCCTACCACTTTGAGGGGGGTTGAACAGAATAAATAGAGGTGCCCCATGGTAATGGTATGGGTACTCCGGTAATAATGTCACAGGATCACCGGGGGGGGGGGCAAATGGCCTGAGACAAGGTTACCTGAAGGAGTGTCTTCCCTTACTGTCTTGCTAGGTCACTTTGATCAGCTGGGGAGGCTCTCCTGGTTGTGCAACAATTTGGAGATGTGTGTTTGGCGTTAACCAGAAACGGGCCTTCTCTGTGGTAGCACCCTCCTTCTGGAATGGCCTACCCCTTGAACTCAGACAAGTATTGACATTGTTGATCTTTCAACACCTCTTGAAAACTAATTTATGTGCCCAGGCCTTTGTTATTTGATTTTAACTTGCCCTGGATCATAGCAGGATTTTTTAATGTTGATATTTTGTATTATTTTAATGCTATATGTTTTAGATTGTTTACTTGTTTATATGTTCTTTGTACACCATTTTGGGATGATTTATGAAAGGTGGTGTAGAAATGTTTAAATAAATAAAAGGAGTTGCAGCTCCTATGTGACCTTATCTAGTCTGCAGTTCTGAGAAAGAAAGAACCCAGAAAACACCGAAGTCCTGACAGCCACAGACAGAAAGAGCAGTATGCCCTGGGGACCTGCCTGCCATCTTGGAAGCCAGCAAGAAGTGAAGCTTCTCATTGGGCTAGTGCAGGGGCAAGGTCAGCATAGGTGGCAGGATGGTTTAAATCCTGGGCGACTGACATGCTGGGTGGTGGTGGTGAGGAGAAGAATAGAATAATTGGGCTCTTATGGAGCACAGCAAACCCAGAGTTGACAGAGGAGGGTGAGAGAGAAGTAATGACAGCGAAGGATACCAGGGACAGATACAGGCTGGAGGAAAAGGGAAGGGTGATGGAAGAGAAAGACTAAACTGAGGAAAGAAAGGAGCCAGAGCAGAACAGATATGGAAAGAAGGACAGGACAACAGAGAAACTGGCTGGGAGAGAGAGGAAGAGAGACTGAGACCTCAAGAAATGAAGGCGAAAGCAGGAGGAAACCTTAGAGGAGCAGAATCCCCCCCAAAGTTACCTAAAACTTGGAAGCATCATCCATTCCAGCCCAGCAGCTAGACCCAGGGAAATAGAGTGTAGGCCAGTTTACCCTAGAGGTGGTGACTCAGCTGAATCTCCTACATTAAGCCTCTGGTCCCCTTCTGAAGGCACTTCACTCTCCAAGTCCCAAAGCTGCTCCTGATAACCAACCCTGAGTTACTTACCCACTGAGGTGAGTCAAACACCGTCTTATAACCTTAGTTTAACGTTTCACATTACTATTCATCTAAAATCCAATTAGACAATCGGGGGGACCCAACAGTGATGTGTATCTCTTGCTGGCTTAATAAATCATTTTGCTTATTGAAAAGTAAGCCTGTGGTGAGCCTAATTTCTTATGGATGTCATGGATCAAGGTACCCCTCTCCCTGAACAGATCACACTCTTAGAAGCACAGTCTTGGATTACAGAGTTCAATTCCCTGGTCCAAACCACCAAGGCTTTCCTTGAAAACGTCCATGGAAAGCCATTCTTTAACATTCCAAGGCACAATTACTCCAACATCTGAAAAAATTGGATGGATCAGTCTATTTCCAGTCCATGCCAATTTCATTTGTGTTTATTCCTAAGTCCATTCTGTCTCGTTTCTGCATTAATGTGCATTAAAAAAAAACAACTCTGTACGATTTTTGAAATATAAACATATATTTAAATACATATTGTAATTTCACACAAAATATGCATTTTATAAGTGGATTTTATCTAAATGTATGCATTTCTAAATTTATTTTATTGTAAAATAACCATTTTAAATGGAATTCACAAAGATTGAATTCTTCAAGGATCCCTACAATTGAGAAGATTACACAAAAATATAGGGGGTGGATGGGAGGTGGGCCCTGCTGTTGGTAACTTTGAGGCAGTTTGGAGCATGGAGAACACATTAAGTGACCCCATTGTATGTGACAAACTGTGGTGGAAAAACCTTGGCCAAGAGTTCAATTTCGAACTTAGTTCAAAACCTATGTGAACAAACAGCACAGAGCACAGGCCGCTTAGTCATGAAACAGTATCTCATTTTCTTAGAGAACAAACAAAATCTTTTAATGTGAATTAGTCCTTAATCCCAAGTGAATATAATCAGAATTCAGCAGAGTGTAGCACCACAAGAGCTAGCTGAGCTAGTTCCAAAACCAAATGAGAATTGAAATTTAATTATCAACTAAGTTCAAAGACTGCTCTAGAAAGTTTTAGCAGCTTACAACACACACACACACACACTCACACAGACCTGGCAAACCACGAAATCATCTAGCAATTGCAGTTTTGCTGGGGAAATACTGAATTTGCTAAAATAACTGGTCATGCTGTCTGATGCGCTTCAAACATTTGCCCAAGACAGCATTTCACAGTGTTCATTGTTCTTGCCCCCAAATCATCTCAAACATATTTATGTTGGCAGAGTTATCAGTGCCTCTTTGTTGTAATAAGCTTGGGGGATTACTACAAATAATTTCCAATGCGTAATTCTAATTAGTGACTAAAGTTGTCATATTTCCTGCTATCTAAAATTAGATCAGAGAGACAAGTTGAGATGAAAAAATCCCTATTAACTCCCCAGGCCTCCAGTTCTTATTTGTTGGTTGAAATTACTGTTTTGATCTTTATCACTGAGTATCTGAAGAAGTCTAGAGTCAGTGATAACAGCAGGACTTGTGGGTGCTGGTGGGGGGAGAATGAAAACTATGCTTTTCAGGACCTTTTAGTGAAATGGTATAAATCTTCTAAACGAATTCCTCCAAAGAAGTTCTGGTTAGTGATGGAATTATTTATTATTTACATTTATTTATCGCCCATCTGGCCGGCAAACCAGCCACCCTGGGCGATGTACATAAGATAAAAACAGGATAAAATACATTTAAAACAGTATAAAATTTTAAAATCTTAGCCCACCCCATATTCCCGCCTTAACAGCCAAGTTTTTAGTGAGCAGCGGAAGCTCAGCAGAGAGGGGGCATGGCGGAGGTCACTTGGGAGAGAGTTCCTCAGTACGGGGGCCGCCACAGAAAAGGCCCTCTTCCTAGTCCCCACCAGTCTAGCTGCTCTGGCTGATGGGACAAGGAGAAGGCCGTCTGTGGCAGATCTTGTTGAGTGGCCTACTTGGTGTTGCTGGAGATGCTCCTTGAGATAGACTGGACCGGAGCCGTATAGGGTTTTAAAGGTCAAAACCAACACCTTGAATTCAACTCAGCAAACAACTGGTAGCCAGTGCAGCTCCTTCAGTACTGGAGTGATGTGATCCAGCCGGCGGCTGCCTTTAACCAGGCAAGCCACCGCGTTCTGTACCAGCTGTAGCTTCCGAACCGTCTTCAAGGGTAACCCCACGTACAGCGCATTACAGTAGTCTAGGCGAGAGGAGACCAAGGCATGAACCACTGATGGGAGCAGGTGATTAGGAAGGTAGGGGCGCAGCTGCCATATCAGATGGAGTTGATACAGCGCCGCCTGGCTCACAGCTGACACCTGAGCCTCCATGGACAGCTGGGAGTCTAGAATGACCCCCAAGCTGCGGACCTGGTCCTTCAGGGGGAGATGTACCCCATTCAGCACCAGGTCAACATCCCCTAACCTCCCCTTGTCCCCCACCAGAAGTACCTCGGTCTTGTCGGGGTTCAGCTTCAGCATGTTCCTTCCCATCCAGCCACCCACTGACTCCAGGCACTGGACAGAGTCTCAACGGCCAACCTCGGTGAGGACTTGAAACAGAGGTAGAGCTGCGTGTCATCCGCATACTGATGACAGCACACTCCAAACTTCCTGATGATAGCTCCCAGCGGCTTGAGGTAGATGTTGAATAACATCGGGGAGAGGATGGAACCCTGCGGCACCCCACAAGTGAGCGGCCGAGGGTCCGAAGCCTCCTCCCCAAGAACTATCCTCTGGTACCTTCCAGAGAGGAAGGACCGGAACCACTGCAATACAGTGCCTCCCACACCCAACCCCTCCAGGCGGTCCAGGAGGATACCATGGTCAATGGTATCAAAAGCCGCTGAGAGATCGAGGAGGACTAGAAAGGAGCATTCGCCCCTATCCAAAGCCCTCCTCATATCATCCACCAAGGCAACCAAGGCCATCTCCGTCCCATGTCCAGGCCTGAAGCCCGACTGGCATGGAATAAAGTAATGCAGCAGCAGTAGGGGGATACAAATTTAAAAACAAACTATAGAGCAATTCAGGTTCAAATGTTTCCAAATGCAGTAATGATTTGACTATATTTCGGCTTACATCTGGTCATCTTCCAAGTTCCATCAGTTAGCAGTGTCCTTTTCAGAGTAGTTCTGGATGTCCTAAAGATGAAACGCGCAGAAAAGCATTTCCTTTTCCTAGGCTTCTAAAATATTATATGAAGAATGTAATTAGTTTAAACCAATTAAACTGTTCTTTCAGGGCCATAAATCAGTGCTAGAGCACATATTTCCATGCATAAAATTCCAGCTTCATTTCCGGGCATCTCCAGGTAAAAGGTTCAAGTAGTAGATGATGGGAAAGACCTCTATCTGAGAGCTTGGAATCTTTGGATAGCCACTGCCAGCCAGAGTAGACAATACTGGCCTGGATCAGGGGTGGGGAATCTGGGGCAGCATCCAATGCTGCCCTTGCATGCATGACCACCCTTGCCGATTCCATTCCACGAGCAGTCCCTACCGCTTGCAATTTAGCACTTCTGGGGCAACACAAAATGGCTGGAAAAGGCATAAGGGAGCTCTGCCAACCTGCCCCCTTCAAGAAACAAGCATTTCCACTCGTTTAGGGGCTTCCCTCAGAAGTGCTAAATTGTCATTCTGCAAGCAGTAGGGGCTGTTTACAGAACAGAATTGGTGGGGCTGGCCATGCATGGAACAGAATTGGCAGCCAGCTCAGGGCTGGATTAAGATAGGGGCTATTGGAGCTGCAGCTCCAGGCCCCTACCACAAAATAGGCCCACAATATAGGGACGCGTGGCGCCGGGGAAATTTCTTTACATGCCCTCCACTCGTCTCTCCCTCCCTCAAGTTCAGCTGGGAACCGGAGATGTCGTCATAATATCATCGAGTCTATGTCCCCTCAGGGGTGACCGACCCGCATCTTCGCCTGGCACGGTCTCCGAGCGTCCTGGTTTTGCGCACGCTCGGTTAGGCGCGCCGGATTATGAATTTTGGCGCTTTTTGTTTGGAGGAGAAGACGCCGTGTTTGTCGTTTGTCTAAGGGTGGGTGACGTCGCGGTGCCGTGCACGTTTAATCAGGGGTGAGATTCGGAGCTCGGATTCGGCTTGCAGCGCTTCTCCGGGGTGCTTGGTTAGATTCCTGTCTTGCTATAATGTAGCCTGCCTCAACCTGGTGCCCTCCAGCCGTGTTGGACTACAACTCCCAGCATACCCCCGCCAGCTCTGTTGACGGGAATGCTGGGAGTTGTAGGACTTTTTTGCTGTCGTAAAAATAGGATTGCACCCTTAAAGACTTAACACGTTTATTATTGCATAGGCGTTTATGGACTAGAGTCCGCTGCATCCGATGCATGAAGTGTCATCCCCAGTTGGCCACTACATGGGTGCAGAGGGAGGGGGGAATGGTAAAAGGTGGGATTAGGTAGCAATAAAATATAAAAATCGTCTGGATTTACAGGGCAGTACAAAGGCTGCAATGCTCAAGTTTACCAAGTACTTGGGTGCTCTCTAGGGCTACAATCCTATACACGCTTACCTGCTGTGAGTAAGTCCCATTTAACTCAATAGGAGTTCTGAGTAGACATGAATAAATCCCAGTCAATTTAATTGGACTTAATTCTAGGTAAGCATGCATAGGATTGCAGCTATGGAGTCCAGTCCTAAGCATCCTTACGCAAAAGTGCATTAAGTTTTCCCAGAGTTGCTTTTAAGTAAATGTGTATAGGATAGCACGCCTTAGCTACCACCCTTCACTCCCTTTTTCTCCCCTGTAATGTCAGTGTGTCTATGGGGCATAATTTGACTCTGCTCCATAACCTTGCTCAGCCCACAAACGCCTGTTATTTATTAACATTATTTATAGGCCTTCCCATAACAAAAAAAGTTATCTGGTGACTCACAAAATAAAAAGAAAAAATATACAGCAATATACTAAAAACAGAATAGGATAAAATGTGCCATTAAAACTACATAGGATAATATCAGGAACAAAACAGAGCATAATAACAAGCAGCAAAACCAAGACAGTTAAAAGTTACAACTAGATTTAAAAAAGTCGGGGGGGGGGTTATTTAATTTATTTAGGGTGCAATCCTATGCACATTTTGACAGAAAAAAGTCCTACAATTCCCAGCATGCCCCAGCCAGCAGGCCTAACTGGAGGGATGCTCCGAGTTCTAGGATTTTTTTCTGTCTAAATATGCATGGGATTGTGCCCTTATTTAAATAATTTATATCCCGCCTTTCCACTTACCAAAGTAGTGCTCAAGGCGGCTAAAACATTCAAATACAATAATCA
This sequence comes from Shinisaurus crocodilurus, assembly GCA_021292165.1. Taxonomy (NCBI): domain Eukaryota; kingdom Metazoa; phylum Chordata; class Lepidosauria; order Squamata; family Shinisauridae; genus Shinisaurus; species Shinisaurus crocodilurus. Next base: position 247,871,955 of record CM037878.1, on the reverse strand, counting down.
ACAAAGGCCAAACCAACAGAAACAGCATAACAGATAATTGAAAGAATCAATTTAAAATACTCCCATGGTGTCTTAGAGGGTAAAGTAATAAAAACAAATACAATAAAACTCCATATAACGCAATACAAAATTGAATTCAGACTCATACATATATCCAAATCACATTGGCACAGTTACATCAAGAATTAGCTTTGTTGTACTGATGTATATCTACAAGTTACATCTTGATGTGCAAAGAATTGAGAGAGTTATTGAAGACCCTTTTTTTAAAATTCAATTTTTATTACATTTCCAAAAAAAGACAAAAACAAAATACATAAAACAACAGCAACAACAAATAAAACTTAACAACAGTAATACATAAACCCACCCCAATCCCTCCCCACTCAATCCACATTCGATTATTATATTTCACTTCTTTATAAACTACTTCTTTTCATGAATCCCACAATTTTTAAACACTTCTATCAACACTGATCTATTTGAATCTTTTTTTTAATATACGGTACTCTATGTACTGCCGCCAATCCTTCTTAAAAGTATCTCTTTTTTTGTTCACAGATTCATAGATTTCTTAACTTTTGTGTCAACTTTTCATTGATTGCTATATCCCATATTTTCTTTTTCCAACTAGATAGTGTCAGCATTCGAGCTGTCTATTGAAGACCCATTTTTATTCCATTAAAAGTGCGATCCTATGCATGTTTAGACAGAAAAAAGGCCTACAACACCCAACATGCTCCAGGCAGCTGGCTGGGGCATGCTGGGAGTTGTAGGCCTTTTTTTTCCTGTCTAAACATGCATAGGATTGCACCCTAAGGCTGCAAGCCTATTGAATTTAACGGGGCTTACTTTTGAGTAGACACGTATAGGTTTGCACTGTTAGGCTTAATTCCTTGACAGAGAGCTTACTACTTCAGAGTAGAATTTTACTTATCATCAACGATATGTGATGAGTTTATTGAACTGATTGGTCAGCAAGTGCTGCAGCAAATCATAAACGAGATAAAAGAAGCCAAATATTATTCAATTTCTGTTGACTCCACCCCTGACATAGCACATTGTGATCAACTAACAATTATATTTCGCTATGTACTACCTAGTGGTCCAGTGGAGCGTTTTACGAAATTCATTCCAATGCACAGACACACTGGTATGGAGCTAGCAAACATTATTTTGCAGTTCATGGATGAAAATGGAATTTCCATCAAAGACTGCAGGGGTCAGTCTTATGATAACACATCTAATATGAGTGGCAAATATAATGGTATGCAGGCCTTAATTCGGGGAAAAAACCCACTTGCTGAATACATTCCTTGTTGTGCACATTCACTTAATCTTGTTGGACAAAATGCCGTAAACAGCTGTCCAGTTGCAGTTTCGTTCTTTAATTTTGTGCAGCAGTTGTATTGTTTTTTTTCTGCTTCAACTCATCGATGGAATCTGTTAACAGATAGTTTCAAACTATGTGGTATACTGACATTAAAAAGGTTATCTGATACACGTTGGTCTGCTCACCATGATGCTGTGAATGCCTTACAAAAAGGCTATAGTACTATCAGAGATGTCCTTTCAAATATTATGAATGATGAATCCACAAAGGGAGAGGTCTGTTTACAAGCAAAGGGCCTAAATAATGTCATGGATCAATTGGAAACTGGAATAATGGTTGTTGAAGTATGGTCTGTCATTTTACCAAGGTTTCACAGAACCAGTCAGTGTCTCCAAGATGCAAAATTAGATCTGCATACAGCAACAGACATGCTGAACTCTCTAAAGGATTTTGTGCAGTCTCTCCGTTCTAGATTCTCTGAATTTGAACAGCAGGGTAAAAGTATTTCCGGCTGCGAGGAGTACCAGCTACAACGTGGAAGGAAAGTGAAAAGAAATAGGAGGTGGGACTATGGTGATGCAGAAGATGCTAATGCTGATATGACACCCTCTGAGAGGTTTAAAGTGCATACCTTTTATCCTGTAATTGACCAATTGACAGAATCACTGAGGCACAGGCAAGCAGCATACAATATAATTCAAGAAAGATTTGGATTTCTATCAGAAATATGCACTCTAGCAGCTGATAGTCTACGTTCCAGAGCCACTACACTAGTGTCAAAATATCCTGAAGATCTTGAACCCGTTTGCAGATGAAATTGTACAGTTTTCATCTATTTTCAAAATGTACCAATCTTCCACTGCAAATCAAGACATTCATGGGAGTCAAGAAACACAAATGTACAAGTTTATGATTGCACAATCTCTAGTCGGTGCATTTCCAAATACATTTGTGACCCTCCGCATGTATTTGTGTTTAATGGTCAGCAACTGCAGTGGTGAGCGTTCATTTTCAGCATTAAAACGTGTGAAAAATGAACTAAGGTCTTCCATGGGTCAGGAGCGTTTAAATGTGCTCTCTCTGTTGTGCATTGAAAATGGTTTGCTGAACGAGCTTAATCTTGATTCTACAATTGAGGAATTTGCAGGTAAAAAAGCAAGAAAAGTTAATGTGTAATTTTATTTTAATCTACCAGCTTGATTCATTTACCGTAGTTTAAATGCAGGTTAGAGTTCAGTGAATAACCTGTTTGTGTGTTTAAAACTAGTGGTTGCTATTTATTTCAAGAGTTACTCTCTACACCATAATCATAAAGCAGGCTGTATTGATTATGATGCAATAATAATAATAATAATAATAATAATAATAATAATACTTTAAGGAACAAATTTTTATGAGCCGAACATCATACACTTATATTTAAATTGTTTATATGGTTTATGTTTATTTAAAAATAGTTGTTGTGAATGTTCTATTTATAACGGTTTTATTGAGTTAACAAGCTTATTGTTTACAAAAAAAGAAATATTTTCAATATGTTTCTGTTTTGGCACTTTAATGGTAATTAAAATATTTAATTTGTTTAATATAAAATTGCGTCTTCATTTTATTTATTTCCATTAAAAGGCTCACCAAAATCCTCAGCACCAGGCCCATAATGCTCTTAATCCGGCCCTGAGCCAGCTCTGCCATCGGCTGGGCAGCATTGGATTCTGCCCCTGTAGCCCTTCAGATTACGTTGGACTACAACTCCCATCATCCCTGACTGTTAATCATACTGACTTGGGCTGATGGGAGCTGTAGTCCAATAACATCTGGAGGGCCAGGAGTTCCTTACCCCTGGCCTGGTCTGATTCAGCATAAGGCAGCTTCATATATTCAGTTTCACATATTACTACATTTCACTTTTAACTGCCTTGAAGATGGAAAGGAGCCAGGTGGGGCTGTCAGGAACTCCTGAGCTTGATCAGGCAACCTCTTGCTCTGAAACTGGAACACAGCTTATTGAGCTCTCTCACTTTGTGTGCGCTCAGGCCTCAGAGCCCACTTCTGTCACAGAAGGGACTGAGCAACATCAGCTCCTGCAATTGGCTGGTGGTATTGGAATTGGAGGTCACTGGATTGGCCAGATGTGAGGTAAATACCAGGAGTGTAGCCTTCTGACTTGACTGGACAACAGAGCAGCACTTTCTGCCTGTGGCACTTATGGCTCTACATCTGACAATTGATCTCAACTCTCCAGGCCTGTACAGGCCTGTGGCTCACGCTGGCTCAGCTTGTCTGAGCGTGGAAAGCTAAGGAGGGTGAGGCCTGGTTATTACTTGGATGGGAGACCCCTCCTCTAGTTTCCTGCATTGAGCAGGGGGTTAGACTTGATGGCCTTGTAGGCCCCTTCCAACTCTATGATCTATGAATCCATGGTCCAGGCCTAGCTTTGAGAATGACTTAGGAAAACATGAGTTTCTATCCAATTGTACTTCTGTGTGCCTCTGCATCGTTTCTTGTACTTGTGTTTGCCTCTGTACATCATCTTCCCATTTGATTCCATAACCTCTGTTCTCCAGTTCCTAGTGCAAAAGAACAATTGGGAGTCAGGCCACAGATGTCCACTCTTCACATATGCTGCAGGGCAATGGGTGAAGCTGAAGCTGCCACATATACCCTTCACCAGTAATTGCACCAGCTGCTGCTGGAAGCAATGTGAAAAGCAATTACCTACTTCAATTCCACAAGAAATGTGGGAGCACAGAGCAAGGACAAGTAGTTCAATGTTTATTTTTCTACACGAACTCCAGACCTGGGGAAAACGTCAACACTTGACTTTGTGTTTTGAATGCAATCTGTAGCTCCACATAAAAAGAGGGGGGGAGGGAAGAGAGAGCATATAACCCTATTCTATTCTATTCTGGAATTGAAATTTGACTGTGACTTCCTAGTAAAAGTTCTATCATCACACACACACGCACACCACACCAAGCAATTTGTGGGGTTGTTCATCCTCTTTAATCCTCCGATTCTCAAAACACAACTGAGGGGTATTTGCTGGAGTAGGTGTTCCACAATGATAAGATGGTGTGCGAGAGTTAGCTCAGCATAATAAAGTAAATAGATGGGGCCTCTCAGGAAGCGGCAACAGAGGAGATTGTCTCAAAGGAAAGAAAGAGAGGATGATATAAGGCAAGTAGGAGTGATGTGTGGGGTTACACTACTGCTTAAATATATATGTATATACATGCCAATATCTACCTGGCGAGTACAGTAAAGAGGGTAAATTAGGTCTGTGCTTCAAGGTTTCCAGACTGTTTGTTCTTAATAAAAATCTAGCATGGGTGAAGGCTGTTCTACGCATATATACACACAATGTAGGCAATTATGAGTAACTCAAGACAGGGCCAATGGAAGCTCTCCCACTGCCTGAGGTGGGAGAGCACACACACACACACACACACACACACAGTCTCCGACTGCCCCAAAAATGCTGGGACCCTCACAAAAACCATTAAGCCATCACAGCTTCTCACTTTGTTATGCAGAGTCCCAAATTCCCCTGCCTCCCGCAAGCTACTTTAAGCTGCTTTTAGCTTAGCTGCAATTTTGCCCATGGCTCCTTTAAGTTTAAGAGTAGCTCGGCTTAGGTTCGAATGGCCACCCACAGAGAGACAGATGTGAGGATTGTGTGTGTGTGTGTGCGCACATGTGCATGCTCTACCTGCTGCCTCTATTGGGTGAAAATAAAAGGAGCTGGAGGCTGCACCCACTGGCCTGGACTGAGGGAGAGTTGAATGAGGAAATTTATCACATGATTCCTATATTTATATGCTGGCTGGGGAATGCTGGGAGTTGTAGGACTTTTTTCTGTCTAAACATGCATAGGATTATGCTCATATTTGCTCTTCTTCACAGCCATTGTTCCCTTACCAGCTGGTACAGAAGGGGTGGGGACAGAGAGGGAACACATCCCTGTTGCCATAGCAATTGGACTGATGCCCCCTCACATTGGGATGCAAATTCAAAATGAATGCAGCGTAAAGGAATGATATCTGCATTTGGATATCAAAATCAAGGTCTCACTTTGCTTGGCCAACCAACAGTGGGGAGCATCCTTCCAACTTTCCAACCCTACTTATCACCGGTTAGTACTTCTGCTTCTCAAGGAGGAACAGGCTATCAGTATTTTAGATGTTCTTTGTAGAAGTTCACAAATGGATTATTATGGCAATGTCTCATTTTAACAACTGATTGCAATTGTAACAGAAATATATATTTATTTATTTATTATCTGCATTTATTTATCGCCCATCTGGCCAGCAAACTGGCCACCCTGGGCGATGTACAACATGATAAAAACAGAATAAAATACATTAAAACAGTATAAAATTTTAAAATCTTAGCCCACCCCATATTCCCACCTGAACAGCCAAGTTTTTAGTGAGCAGCGGAAGCTCAGCAGAGAGGGGGCATGGGCGGAGGTCACTCGGGAGAGAGTACGGGGGCCACCACAGAAAAGGCCCTCTTCCTAGTCCCCACCACTCTAGCTGCTCTGGCTGATGGGACAAGGAGAAGGCCGTCTGTGGCAGATCTTGTTGAGCAGCCTACTTGGTGTTGCTGGAGACGCTCAGTGTATAGGCAATCCTGGCAAAATGGGGCTCTTCTTCCTCCAGTTTATCTTGTCCTCTTTCTCCTGAAATGGAGTGTGTGTGTGTGTGTGTGTGCGCGTGCGCACGTGTGTGTGTGTGTGTGTGTGTGTGTGCGTGTGTGTGTTGGGCAGTGGGGAGGCAGGGTGCAGTCAAACAGAAAGTTGAGTGGTCTGATTTCAGTTTGCTTCAGACAATTTGCACATAGTTTTAGGACAAACTTTGAATTGCCCCTTTAGTATTTCAGACTTTGTTGGACTCTCCCACTTCATGTAATCCTGGGCAGAAAACACTACAGGTGTTAATATCCTTGGTTGTCATTCACCAGTATCCTGAAGTCATTTTTGTGCTGCGTTATGGCACTTATCTGACACCTCATTTCCCTTCATTGTCAAAAAAAATAGAACAGTAATGCTCCAGTAAACCAAATTACCATTCACCATACTGGATGAGATAGCTGTTTTCTAAATAACTGTTTGTTTGTTTTTCTGTTTTTTCAAGTGTAAGGTGAAAGAAGAAAGCTGTTTGGGCCATTGTCGTTGTCCCCCAGACTGAGTAGGCAGAAAAGAAAATGTTAGATAGAAAGACATTTCTTTGGAATAGACATTGATTGAGGAATATGCATAGAATATCCAGGTTCTTACAGCTTTTTGAAAGGGATGTCAATGCTACAGATAAAGCATAGATCAAGGTACATCAGGTGACACACGGCCATGTGTGCAAAAACAGAACAAGGGAACACAGCCAAATAATAAGCTTAACACCACAATCAGATGGCATGCCCAAACAAATAACCTGGGAAATCTGTCCAAAGGTGGATCACCAGATAGAAAAGAAGAAGGAGCAACATGAATAGCCATACTGTGGCTGGAAGCTGTAGCTTTGAGCAGGTGAGACACAAAGGCAAATTCTTGACAGTAGTCCAATGTCTGCTTACTCAGGACTCCAGTCATTGTTGAGCAGGAAGTTTGTCAAGGCCTGGCCTCTACATGGGAGGTTTCCAGCTCACTGCAGGCTCCTGGATGCATTTACCTGTACTTTGTTCAGATTGAGAAGTCTTGTGGCAGGGTGACTGGCCTCCTACTTAGCTGGTCGGTACTATAAATACTAACAAAGCATAGGTAAGGATGAGGCATCCTGCATATTGCCATTGAACTGGAACGGATCTAGTGTGCTCCTGATCTCTAATTATGGGACTTTACTATCTGAGCTATAAATACAAGATCCCCATAGCAGAGGCTTCTACAGATTAAATTACTGAAGATATTCTTTTATTTCTAATGGGTGGGGATAGAAAATGATGACTTTGTGAAACTTCATGGCAAGGACTGAGCATCTTGACAATTTTGTGAACAATCATTTTGCAAACAATCCATGACTATGGACAAAACCTTGTTTTGTTTTTGCTTGTTTGTGTACTTTTACCCTGATCATGCAAGAGAGATTAATGTGCACAGCTGGTGCATCTATAGGTAGATATGTACCATGGTGCTCACCTGGTGTCATTTGAACTTGATGGTTGTGGCCGTTGGGGACAGGTGATCCCATCTATACCTACTAATTACATGCAACCCTAGTTGATGTGTGGGGGTATTAAAACATGTATTTCCCCTACATCTTAAACTGGCACAATCCCAAAGGACTTTACCATGTACCTGTTTTGAATGTATAGATCAAGAGTGCGGAGCCTGTAGCTTTTCAGATGTTGTTGGACTCCAACTCCCATCACCCACAGCCATGATGGTGAATGGATGGGAATAATGGGAGTTGTAAGTCCAATAACATCTGGATTGGCACAGGTTCCCCACCCCTGGTATAGACTGACCCTTACCTGCTTTATAATCTTCCTGAATATTCAAGAATAATTTCTTCTCTCAGCATGTCTACCCACATAATTACTTCCAAAAAATCCATTATTCACATATTGGCAGGGATGATAAACACCCTCTGTACTTGTGTTCAGAGACTTCAGATGTGCAAGTAATTTCAGGATAACAGAGTTTCTGATAATGAAGGGAATTGTTAAAGAACTACAGTAGAGTTCCCCAAAGCAAAAAACAAAAGCCACTGCTTTAGAACTAAAAAGAAAGCACCCTACCAGTGCAGCTGAATAAAAGATCAAAGATTATACTCAGTGTGTGTGTGTTTGCAAAGGGAACTCAGGCTGCATCCAGGCTCAATTTAAGAATGAAGGGCTATGAATAATCTAAGCAAGTTTAACTGCCATGATTCCTGCTGATTCAGATTAATATGATAATGAGAACTCACCATAAAGAAACTTGCAGCCTGAACCACAGCTCAGTTCAGCAGAAGAGTCTGGATTTAAGCAATTTCAGTCAATAATTCTAGTATATGCTTGTGTTCTACCATAGTTGGTTGAAAAACCAGAATAAATTGGATGTCTGTGAAACCCCATGGAGGAACTTGATTTCCAAATCATGAGCAGTGGATTTCTACAGAAAAACCAACTGCCAATACAGATTGCCACACACACACAAAACAGCTGTCAATACTGATTTCAGCTAACATCAAATTATGCAATATCCTCTGTGGAGAAAGCCTGAACACATACACACACACACACACAGTGACACAAACCTTGACATAGTTTCCCCCCCTTGGTAACCACACATAGTTTTCCCCTGGCAACCCCTGTCTGCATAATCCCCACCAGGGGACAGGAGATGCAAGAGTGGCCAGACAGGTAACACGCATATCGTCAATGGGGCACATCGGCCCGAATCCACAGGAAGAAGCATGGACCATCAGGAAGTGCAGGGCACTCTCAAAGAGCTGCTAAGTATTCTCAGAAGGCATGATAAGCCCAAAGGCGCCACCTGTCCCCGGGCAGGAATGAGCCCACCTGATCACGAAGGGGCAGGAATAAGCCCACCTGATCACCCAGGAGCAGGGAGGGGGCGTGCAGGGTAGAAAACCCCTCTGCCAGCTCCACTCAGGTTGTTGGGAACACAGGCAAGCTGACAACTTCCAAGTCCAGCCCCGGCTGGGTCAAGCAGTTCTCTTCCCCGAGCTCGAATGGCTCGGAGTCAGGCTAGGCAGAATGGAAGCCTGGAGGCGTAGAGTCCTTGGTCTAAGGTAACTCTATTGCTGCAGTACGCTAGCCTGGGAACCAAGTAATTCAGTCATATGAAGTCACGACCAGGTCTTGTTTATGTTATAGTATTCCTAGATGTCCATTAGTTCCGCTCCATTAACCTCATACTAAATAAAGCGTCTATTCTTTGAAGCGAATGGATTCCTGTGCTTTTTAGGTCGCGCCTGAGTTTAAGTCGCTTAAAATTGCTTTGACGGGCTATATCTCAGTGCTGGTTAACCCATTAAGTGCCGAACTCATGCAGAAGACCCAGTTGCTGGTCTTCCACATCCTCAATTCTGAAATTTAATAAAAGGCAGTAGCTCTAGATATTTTTGTGTATGTGTTTCAGTGATGGCACCATTTCATCATGGTCTATGTAGTCTTACGATTTCATAAACATAGTCCCACTGCACCAAGGGTTAAAATATCATGAGTAGGGCTGCACTGCTACACTCACTTACCTGGGAGAAAGTCCTGTTGAACTCAGTGGGGCATACTTCTGAGTAGATATGTATAGCATTGCACTGTAAATGTCCAACAGGTTAAAATTGTGCTAGGAGGATACAATGAAACCTGGGGAAAACACTGTACATGATCCAGTAGCAATTTCCCTAAAAACTTCTAGAAGTGGGTAGCTCCTGAAAAAGAAACACTGTAAACATTTTGGGTGCACACACAAAACCTGTGCTTGTCCCCTTTTGGATTGTGGCCCATGTTTATAGAACTGGAGTTCCAGTGGCTTAAACCCCACCCCCATCCTTTTCTGAGGTTTTTGAGGTTGAAGATCAGACTTTAACGAGATGGGTAATTAGATATTTCAAGAGCTATTTAAAGTTAGTAGAGTAGAAAAATGCTAGTGTAATTCAACTGTTTAATTTTCTTCTGCTGAGCTACAAAGGCACAAGTGAGTACCATCAGCAATGTCCTTGAAATCCAGCTAGAGCTTACAGCCCAAGTGTTTGGAATTCAGCATGTTCCGTGCATACACTACCATACATACAGCTGTCATACAGTAGGTCATGGAGAAGCAGGCCAAGGTTAGAGAACACATTGTCTGTGACCTTGACAATTATGTTGCCATGAGCAACTTAGGTAGTTTATCAGTACCTGGGGATGTGAAGCGCACAGTCAGCATCTGAATCCAATGCTGATATAGCTTTTTTGAACTTGAAGAAAGCACATTTTCATCTGCAAGTTGTGGAAATCGTGTGAAAACTCATCAGTTTTCAGTTATTACATTTTAACACCTGGTTTTTATACATATTTGCTTATAACAACTAAACTCCTCCCATGTTGGAAGGGGGAATCTAAATTTTAGTGCAGAAGCAAAACTACTCATCTTCTGGCTGTTTTTAACTCTCTTTTTGAAATATTTTTAAACGTTTTTCACATAATCATTTTTAAATAGTAACATAACACAGCATAAATGTGGAGAATAATAATGTCCATTTTAATGTGCGTCAAGCAGCATCTTGCTTCCTAGTGATTTTCAAAACTCATTCATGTTATTTTCTTCACAGAACAATTCCCAGTGCCCTCACAGTCCTCAGTGCCATTTACCCACATTGCAGTTTAAGAATGTAAGAACATAGGAAGAGCCTATGAACATCTAGTCCAGCATTCTGTTCACACAGTGGCCAATCAGCTGCCCACAGGAAACCCACAAGCAGGACATGAGTGCAACAGCACCCAGCAGTTTAATTACTATTTTGCGGATGGCATCATTGTGCTAATTTAATATGATGTCATGGATGCTTATAATCATTGTGGTGGGTCTTCACATCCAATAAGATTAAATGGGAGGATGAGCTTAAGTACTGTCTGAACAAAACAAAACAAAATGGAAAATGGTGTCAAGAAGCAACAGCTGCTGACAGGGAAACAGAAAGACATTGAACAGCATCAAAATAATGTGAATGTTGGGTGAGGTGAGTTTTTCCCAGGCTATAAACTTTTGTTGATCTGTTTTATTCTGACTCATATTATTTTTAGCTGCTTTTATAGATTTGCTGTTTGTTGCTTATTTCTATTCATTATTGTGTTGTGTTTAATATTTTATTGTAAACCATCTTGGTAATGAGATTGAAGGATGGAGTATAAATGTGATTATAAACAGATAATGTCTGGATTGTATAATATTTATTTATTAAATTTACATGCCACCTCTCTACCACAAATGGTGCTCAAGGAGGCTAACAAAAATAAAATACAAAATTATAATAAAAACATAAAAGCAGACCAGTTAAGAACACATCAATAAAATTAAATAATAAACAGCACCTGGCAGCTAAAACCTATTTCAACAAGTCAGCTTAAAGACCAAAAGCTCATCTCAGTAAGAATAGCTTTGCCTGCCAGCAGAAGGACATCAAATTATTGATACAGTGGGGTTGGGGTTTCAAACAAAGGTCTCACCACTGCCTCTTTTAGCCATGATGGAATCACATCCTGTTGTAAAGAGTTGTTCACCAGTATTCTTACCCACTTGTAGGGATGGATGAAACTGTTTTAGTTTCTACAGCTTTCAAACTTTTTGAAGCACAAGTTCATTCCATCCTGTTTCCTTTTTCGTACAAAGTCTGCACAAAAATTCACATGCATTTTTGTATGCATTTCTCCTAATGTATGTGTTTTGTACACATTTCTTCTAATGCATACATTAGTAGAAATACATACAAAAGTGCACACATTAGGAGAACACATTTTTTGATAGAAGAACTGCATCACAAAAGCCTGCAGGATAATTGTGTTCCCATTCATATATTAATCATTTAGCTTCTTAGAGTTGAGGATAATTTTTAACTGGGTTATGGTTTTAATAGTGGATGTTTTCTTGAACCATTGTTTTATGGCTGATGGTTGTTTTTTATTGTATGGTGCTTTGCGAGGACTTTGGTCCTGAAAAATAGCACCAAAATCTTTAAAAACAACAGCAATGACGATGCAGAATTCTGTATATGAGACCCTCAATTATTTCATTCAGGGTTTCATATGCATTTTAAGCCCTGTTTTAAGTGGGGCTTAAACTGCCTTAAACAAAGGCATGGATTTCCCCCATCTAGCCAAGTATTATATACACTGACCAGAAGCAGCTGTCATGAACGCAGAGTCCAGCAGTGACCTGGACATGAACCTGCAGGCTGAGAAACCAGTGGTGCTAACAAAGTAGGCAATGGCCACAACCACCACTTTGGAACTAGAGACCCCCATGCCCGAATTGCCAGAGACCCCTGAGATGACACCCTTGAGCCAGGACCAACAACTGCGCCCCCTCTCCCCAAGCCTAGCTCTAGCTCTGGGTCAGCACACCCATCTCTAGGAGCTCCACAATCCATGGAACCAGTGAACCAATATCAGCAGCGCAACTGACATGATCTTCTGGAGAGACAGATGAGTGACCAGGCCAAAGGGAAGGGGTGGAGTCTGAGAAGGAGCTGCTGGGTTGAGGTATAAAAGGCTTCAGTCCAGTGTCCTAGTTGGAGCAAATTGTTCACTAGGACATCTCCTAGATGCTGCATCTTCCAGGTGCCTTTCTGCTCTGAGCCTCATGGGTTCCTGCTTCAGACTGGAACATGTCAGCAGCTGCCCAGGGTTTTGGGCAGGAACCATTCCCAGGAGCCTACCTGGATAGGCAAGTGACTGAATCTGGGATCTTTTGTACGCAAAGCGTATGCTCTACCACTAAGCAACAGCCCTTCATGTGCCCTTGAGCACATTTTTAAAAGACATACATGAGAACTGGGCCTCAGTCCCATAGCATCCAGGCATTACAGATGTGGGTTGTGAACAATCTTGTGCTTTCCTTTGTCTTCATTGCCACAATGGAGGCCAAAGCTGCTCACTTTGCTAATGGGACATCTCTGAACCAGAATTGTTGTGACAATCTGTGTTTATGAAGGGAGTTTCCTTGCAAGTGACACTACTCAGACCTCATGATCAGAGCTTTGAGACTGGACTGATGACAGAGATAAGCTGCCCAGATTCTCAGCCACAGCTGCAGCAGCAGACCCCTTTAACTAGGCTCACTGTTAATGTCTCGGGTCCTGCTGAGCCTGTGGAAATTGGGTCCATAATAGCAGCTGCAGCCATTAGCTTCTCCTTTTGTGATTTCCATCATTATCATGCTGTTTGCGAACTTCAGCTAGAAATGGGCTGGGAAAGATGGGATCTCAGTGAGATAAAGCATATGTACACACAAAGTGTGACAAATTGCAATGTAAGGTTGCACTAATGGCTTGTTATCTAGTGAAATGAAATCTCTGCCATGATAATACACACAGTATGTGGCATTATGCATCTTTTGATTGATACTACAAAGACACAGAATCAGACCTCTATGCAGCTCATTCTATACACTGATTAGATGTAAAAAGGATACCAGCCATATAAACTTTAAAAAATATATATACTTCAAACCTTTATATATACTCCCGCTTCACTCAGGCTCAATGTTCTGGATAGGTTCACAGGGCTCTGGGCTCTTTTTCATTTGACATAAACTCTGGAGAATATCTTTGAAGAGTTTTTAACATTGAGATTCCAGTGAGAGCTATTATTGGAAGTAGGTATTTCATACTTTAGCCACACAGAAGAAGTAATTGCACCTTTTTGGATGAATGTTATTTTAATTAATGGAAAATATATTGTACAAATGGGAACTGTAACAAATTGTTGCAGCATGGAGTGCTTTGTTCAGTGTCTAGGTCAACCAGCCATGCCCTCCTCCATGAAACTCCATTCCATTCCTCCTCCCACCTGGCTTTTAATTTTTAAATTTGCAACTATTTGTCAGCATTCCATAGCCACTGAGCATGCTCAGCCCTCATTGGGCTGTTTTGTGTCCACCACCACCCCATTTTAGTTTCCCCCTCCCAATGATTTTTATACTTCTGCAAACCTCAGGGTTTCCCCTATCCTACTAATATATCCTTCTTGTGCATGGGTGCTGCTGTTTTGGCTACATTAGCAATGACACTCATGCCTCAACATTGCAAACAGATGGAATCGTTATGCTTCTTTCTCTGTACCAAGGTGTAACAGTTAAAGAAACTGATGAACAGGCCTGTGGCTCACGCTGGCTCAGCTTGTCTGAGCGTGGAAAGCTAAGGAGGGTCAGGCCTGGTTATTACTTGGATGGGAGACCCCTCCTCTAGTTTCCTGCATTGAGCAGGGGGTTGGACTCGATGGCCTTGTAGGCTCCTTCCAACTCTATGATCTATAATCTAATCTATAATGTCTTTGCACAGTTCTTTCAAGTAAGAAATAAAAGTTTAGCAGACCAAAACATCCTCATTACTATGCATTTACCCAGAATGCATGCAAATATCTCAATCGCTACCAGTCAGTAATGTCCTATGAACATAAGAATTGCTTTGCTGAATCAGATGAAGATCTGTCTAGGCCAGTGTTCTCCAACCTTGGGTCCCCATATGTTTTTGGCCTACAACTCCCAGCATGCCCCAGCCAGCTACACTGGCTGGGGCATGCTGGGAGTTGTAGGTCAAAAACATATGGGGACCCAAGGTTGGAGAACACTGGTCTAGTCCATCTTGTCCTCTGGAAGGTAACAAATGACATGAAAGTGGTGGCGATTACAATGCTATAAGCACTTAGCAAATAAGAACAAATCTTAAACATAAGTAGCAAGACCTTTTAGTAGACCTAACAATACTGCAAGTCAGTCCAGCAGAATGTATGGGCTGATACAAATATACCTCTTCTCACAATGACATCTGTTTTCTAACATTTGTATTATACTTTTGCTTTGCTTTTAAATTGCAGGACCTCAGAAAGTAGTGGAAGCCAATATTTCTACTACAGGAAGAAGGTGTTGGTGTTGAAAGAAAAATAGTAATCTGTGTGCTACCCTGCATGCAGATGCAGCATGTTGGCCTTCTACACACAGCAAGCAGAGTTTGTGTCCAAACCACGTAGCAGTGTTCAGCTCACCCAGTTGCAGATTAATCCAGGACTCAGGAACCACTCTGTAGACACAAGCAGGTCTATCCTACCTGTTCATTTACTTATTCAAAGTAATCACGACAGGGTATGTATTCCATATACACAGTCCATGTGCAGAGTACAAAAGCAAAGCAAGCAAAAGTCCAGCAAGCTTTATACATCCAGAGAGGATAAGTCCAGTAGAGAAAAGAAGAACAACTCCATACTGAGATGAACAGTACCTATAACATGGCTGCTGCTTGACCAGCACACACACGTCAGCAGCAATAGATCACATGACATACTGGTTCTCACACACTCCCTGAGAACTACCAAGAATAGCCTAGGAAAAACATGGTGAACACTGTGAAGCCTAAACATAAACAATGCCTAGCAATGCCTGATATCAGCCCATCTGCACTGTAAATAAAAACTCATAGCATGTTGTTGATACTCCAACAGAAGGATCAGTGACACCATGACTCTGAAGACCAGCTGCTGGTGAATAACAGCAGGAGGGTGCTATTGTTGCCCTCATGTCCTGCTTGAGGGCTCCCCATAGACATCTGGTTAGCCACTGTGGGGACAGAACACTAAACTAGTAGGCCTCTGGTCTGGTCTAGCAGGGCTCTTCTTTTTTCTTTCTTTCTTTCTTTCTTTCTTAATGACATTTGTATGTTGCCCCATAACATAAAAGTTCTCTGGGCAGTTTACAATAAATAAGAATAAAAACATTTTAAATACAAAATAAGACATAAAACCATAGAATAAAAACAAACAAACCCCAGCACAAATACAGCAACAGAAAACAAAATTGATCCATTCCATTTAACTGTCATTGGTCAAGATGGCAGTGTGGGAATTAAGCTCTTGATCTCTGTCAGCTAAATCAAGAGCTATCAACAGCTAGGATGGCTTCCAGCTTTTCTTGACATCACAACCAGATGTACCATAGGGAGAGGGGGGCTGGAACGCCTTCTGATTGCGTTGAATTTTAACCCTTTTCCAGAATATTTGTGGGTGGATCATCTGCCCGGAGGGATGATACTCAACCTGTCCTAGCCAGGGTTGCACTCCCCCCTAGAGGACAAGGGTTTGTAGTTTGGGGGTGCTCCTGGACTCCAAACTGTCACAGGAGTCACAAGTGGACTCAGTGACAAGGAGCGCCTTTTATCAGCTTAGGCTGATTTACCAACTATGACCCTATCCGGACAGGCAGAGCCTAGCAACAGTGATCCATGCTCTGGGAACCTCTCATTTGGACTACTGTAATGCACTCTATGTGGGGCTGCCTTTGAAAATGGTCCAGAGACTTCAGTTGGTTCAAAACAGGGCAGCAAGGCTGTTAATGGGGACTGGCCGACAAGAACATATTACGCCAGTCCTCTATGATCTACATTGGTTACCAATTGAAATCTGGGCCCGATTCAAAGTGCTTACATTAACATTTAAAGCCCTAAACGGTTTGGGGCCAGCTAATCTGAAGGAACGCCTCATCCCATACGAGCCTGCCCGAACCCTGAGATCTTCTTCAGAGGCCCTTCTCAGAGTGCCCCCTCCAAAAGAGGCTAGAAGGGTGGCTACTAGAGGAAGGGCTTTCTCAGTTGTGGCACCCCATCTCTGGAATCAGCTTCCCAAGGAGGTGCGTCTGGTACCTACCCTCTATTATTTCAGGATCCAGGTGAAGACCTTTTTATTTGCCCAATATTTTAATGGTTGATTTTATTCCTTTTATTATCACCACTGTACAACTGGATTGAATTTATTTGGCTGCTTGTTTTTATCATGTTATATTTTAATCTGTTTGTGTTTTTATACTATTTTTGTTGTTATTTTTGTGTTGTGTTTTGGAAACCACCCAGGGAGCCTTTTGGCTGATGGGCGGTGAATAAATATATTAAATAAAATAATTAATAAATAAATAGAAAGAGCAGGGCACAGCGAAGTAAGATTCCCACCTTGAAATATTATTTTAAACAGCCAGAGGTTACAGCTCCTTCTCTTGCCAAATGAGTCAAAACATGGCAACACCTGACTCAATTGAAGGTCTAAATGACCTGCTCATATCCACCACTCTGGCATTTGTGAGATCTTGGCTCAGGTAAGAGCTGTTAATATTAATGTTAAAACTGAGATAGAAGTCCCATTCTGGCATTCAAAAACAGTTAAAATCAAGTCAACACATCAGAAGAAGGAGCTCTCCAGCCTCACCACTCTCTCCCTCATCATGTTTGTCACCCTCAACTCGTGGAGGGCAACAGTCTGAAGAGGAGACCCTCTGTGGGGGCTCTCCACATGAGCCAGAGCATAAATTTTTCAGAATTCTGGCTCGTGTGGAAAAACTCCATGCATAGAGGAGGCTCTCTTCTTCAGACTGTCATCCTCCATGAGTTGAGGACGATAAACCCAATGAGGGAGAGGGGCGGGGCTGGAACGCTCCTTTTCCTGATGCGTTGATTTTAACCCTTTTCCAGAATAGGGCTAGAGTCTCACCTCTCTCCTATGACAGTCTGATTGGACACTTAGTGAGCATATCAAGGGAGTAGAGGAGATAGCAAATAATATTACCATAGCAACAAAACTCCAGGGGAAAGTTAGGTTTCTTTTCAGCAAGAGAAAATGAGTTAAGGCTTAAAATTAGACATTGGGGACTAGGGCTCAAAGGACTAATGTAGAATACATTAAGGGGAGATTCATGAGTGAGTGGAGGGGCAGGATGAAGCTTACCTCCAGAAATATCTGGCTATGAAATTTCCAGATGTTCTCCCTCATGCTTTGTTAATAAACCCAGCACAGAGACTGCAGCACCTCAGCAATATCAAGAGCAGGGATCTTTTGTGGATCATGAAGATCTCATCCCCAGATTGGCTGGTACAGAGTGTAAATATGAAGATTACTGTAATCCAGGTATATCAAGATCTGTCTCAAGAAACCCTCAAATGCAGAGCACCATTTTGTGAAATCCAGAGAATGCTATAAGAGGCTGGCTTGCCCTACTCCTTTTATGCTGAGGGTCGCTCCTTAAAAGGAGGAGTCCAGTTGTTGAAGAATCTTAATCTACCTGTCCCAAAGTTATGCAAGAGTCAAGATCTGGAGAGCCAATTGTCTGCTACTGATGCTGTAGATCAGGGCCCTCCAACCTTGGGTCCCCAGATGTTGCTGGACTACAGCTCCCAGAATCCCTTGCCATTAGCCATGCTGGCTGCGTATGCTGGGAGCTGCAGGCCAGCAACATCTGGGGACCCAAGGTTGGAGAACCCTGCTGTAGATTGAGACTTCAGCCTTCCAGCCCATCAGGGCCACTGTTAGCGTCATTAACCTTGTTAAGGTCCTGGTTTCCACATGTCCTTTTGCCTTCTGGGGCCATCCAGCAACTTTATGTAGAAACAGAAAAAAAAAAAAAAAACCTTAAACCTTACTTACTGTTTCCAATCTGTTTTACATGTTACTTGGCAGGTTGTCAGTGATAAGCCAGCATTTACAGCTGACTGATATTAGGAGATATCTTCATGCGTGTATTCTCCTTAGCTGTTTGTACAATTATTCTCTCTTTGTACAAGCTGCCTTTTTTTTTCTTCACTTTTTTAAAATTGAATTTTCCAAAACAAAAACAAATCATATTTGGCTTCCGCCTCTTTGTCTGACAAACATTACCAATCCATATCCAATCTAAGTTTTCTCTATTTTTACAGAAAGAATTTCTATCACCTTTACTGATATTCAAAAATCAAAACCCAAAGTTATTAAGTCACTTTCCCTCTTCCCCAAGATGTCCACCAGAGGTTTCCAGTCTTTCATAAATGAAGATAATTTTTTTCTCTAATTAAACAAGTCAATTTCACCATCTCTGCCAAGTCCAAAATTCTCAACAGCCAGTCTTCTATAGTTGGTATTGCTGCTTCTTTCCATTTTTGAGCATAGATTATTCTTGCTGCTGTCATCATATATTGTAATAATGTTCCATAGTCTTTCTCAAGTTGTAAATCCATTATGCTCAATAAGAACATTTCTGGTTTAAGTTGAATATTCACTTTTAAAATCTTTTGTATCCATGTGTGTATTTGTATCCAATATTTTTTCACTTTTTTACACGTCCACCAAACATGATAAAATGTTTCTTCATGGTTTTGACATTTCCAACATACATTTGTACACATTTTTATACATCTTAGCCAATTTCACAGGGGTTAGGTACCAACGATACATCATCTTGTAAAAATTCTCTCTAAGATCAGAAGACAATGTAAATTTTATACCTTTAGTCCACATATGTTCTCATTGTTCCATCATTATATTATATCCAAAGTTCCTTGCCCATTTAATCATACAATCCTTAACTTGTTCTTCTTCTGTTCCTAACTTCAGCAGAAATTTATACATTTTTGCAATTACATGGTCATCACCCGTACACAATTGTATTTCAAATTCAGACTTATCCTGTTCTATATCATACATTCTTTTATCCACATTAAATCTCTCTGATAATTGCATGTATGAAAACCAATGTAAGTTATAACCTTCTGTTGCTAAACAATCCCGTGTTTTAATCCAATATGTTCCCTGACGCGATTCCAATATTTCTCGGTATTTTGACCAATTCTCATTGCTTGTCAATACTTTCCTGTACAGTGCCTCTTGGGGTGATAAAAATTGTTCCAAACTCTTAATAACGCTCTTCTGATATATAGTAAAACCTTGGATTGCAAGTAACTTGGTCTGCAAGTGTTTAGCAAGACAAGCAAATTTTTAAAATAAATTTTAACTTGATAAACAACGACGTCTTGCAATACAAGTACTGTAGTACGGTCAAGAAAAATGAAGACTTTACACAGGGCCGGTGCAAGGCAGTTTGGTGCCCTAGGCAAGATCAGATATTTAGCGCGCCCCCTTCCCACTAGAGAGCGCTGTATTTTTTTTTCAAGGCAGTTTCTGGCGCCCCCTTTAGCCCTGCGCCCTAGGCAGCTGCCTAGTTGGCCTAATGGTAGCACCGGCCCTGACTTTACACTATCATTCTTTATTGCAGCTTAAATTAAAAATACGTGTACAAATTTCTTATGGGGAATTTCACTTTGATTTACAAGTGCTTTAGATTACAAGCACGTTTCTGGAACGAATTATGCTTGCAATCCAAGGTATTACTGTAGTGGTTCTTAAAATCTACATTAACCTTAACTTTGTCATACCACAAATATCCATGCCATGCAAACCTTAGATCATGCCATTTTTAATTCTAGAAGTCTATTATTTCTCAATGTCACCCATTCCTTCAACCACACAAAACTGCAAGCATTAAAATACAATTTCAGATCAGGTACACCCAAACCACCCCTTTCTTTCGCATCTTGCAAAACTATATATTTAACGCGTGGTTTCTTTCTTTGCCATATAAATTTAGATACGTCCTTTTGCCATTCTTTAAAGGGCACATCATTAGTTATAATCGGCAGTGTTTGCAACAAAAACATCATTCTTGGCACAAGCTGCCTTTTCACTGTTCTCATCACAAAAGTGTGGTGTGTTCTAACGTTCACTCAGCCTGAGGCCAGGGAGATATAGCCCATGTCATGAACCCATCTTTTGAGAAATGGGTTTCCTGGCAGAGGTACATATCCTGCTGATGGTGTGCCATGAAAATTAATCAGTATCCTATGATCCATTATGGCTAAACAGGTGATGAAGCAGTGGGCTTTGGTTCTTCACTGAGTTCAATGGGAGTGTTTTAACATACACCACCTCTTTTGCCAGGATAATGTTATCCCATTGTTGGGGATAAGACCAAGATCTGAGGATGCTTTGAATTCTAAGTCCTGCTCCTGACAGCTCTCCCCACCAGGGCCGGCGCTTCCGCTAGGCAGACCCAGGCGGCTGCCTAGGGCGCGTGGCGGAAGAGGGCGCAGAGTTTCTGCGCCCCTTCCTCGCCTCCGGCGCGCTCCTGACCTGCCTGCCGCCTCCGCCGCGCCTCCCTGCCCGCTTGCCGGCTGCTGCCGCCGCCACTGCCGCTGCACCTCCCCCCCGCGCGCGCCCGCCCGCCCGCCAACCACCTACCTACCTTCCTGTCGTAAAGCGCGGGGGTCCCATTGCGTCGGAGGAGGAGGAGGCGGCAGCAGCAGCAGCAGCCAACAGCCAGCAGCCAGCAGCGGGGGCGGGGGGAAGGTAGGTGGTGGTGGCGGCGGCGGCGGCGGCGGCGGCGGCGGCGCGGGGGGGCTTGCAGAGCAGGGCTGCTTTGCTCTGGAGGCCCCCCACGGCACGAGGGGGGGTGCTAAATATAATTTGGCCTAGGGCGCCAAACAGCCCTGCACCGTTCCTGCTCCCCACCAATCCTACCATTTCCTTATCTCTACACTGGTGTTGCATTGGTGAGGTTATGTGGCAGAGTGAACCTGGTGATATGCTGGTGTGGAGTCTCCAACACATCTGTGGGTTCCACCACCATATGAACTTGGTTCTCCAGCCAACATGTGAACCATAGGATGGCACTGTAAAAGCATTATAGAGCTAAAACTACATGCAATGATGGAACACAAGTTTGCTTTTCGGGAAGATCTTGGGCAGTATTTAGGGCTGAGTTCTCCCACATGGTCCCCATGGGCACCAATGTGCTCTCCAATAACTTTCTTGTTGCCTGCCAGGCACCCTGCCCTCCTGATTATTATTTTATTTCTTAAGATTTTTTTTTAATTAAAAAAAAAAAAACTGGAAAGCTGGTATGCTGCAAAGTGAAGTACTCCCCTCCAGTGCCACTTTTATTTGGGTTCAAAAAAGTGGTTTTATGTGTTGGACCTCAGACTCCACCTCTGCCTTGTCATTACTTTTATTTTAGTCTCACCAGTTTGTTCTTTGGGAAATGAGTGATTTGTGACTGGCCATGCCCACTTTGACAGCCATTTCATGAATGGACAAGTCCCCCACCCACAGCAGACATTTTGTGAGAGTGCCCACTCTCTCAAAATTCCAAATGACCCATAAACCCAAAGAAGTTGGGAACCCCTGATTTAGGGGAACATCACATTTCTAGTTGAACTGGAACACCATGGATAGCCCCTATAAAACTAAAACAAAAAGCTACAATGGATAAGGAGCCCCCGTGACACAGGAGTCACCAGCCTCCCCTGGATTTACCCTCCCTTTAATGGTAGAAATAGGTCAGCTTGCATCCTGAAACACTCCCATTTAGGAGATGGCAACTGGTATAGCTCAGATGAGGTAGATGCAGCAAATCTTATTGATATACCAGTTGTCAATAGATCTGTCTTTCAGAGGGTTGGTCCAATGTAATATGTTTTTTCCATGGAGAAGTGCACACTGAGGAAAACCTATGGAGATCATTACTTTGGGCAGGGAGAAAAACCCTACATGGATTTTGCAAGAATTATTCATGAACAGGAGCCTGCAGGAATGTAATATCAGACTCCCAGACCTTTCTGGCACTATCTCTGTGGATTTTTCATTATATTCCTCTATGAAAGAAAAGAAAATGTTATCTCAAAACTGGCTGAAAAGCATTTAATAGAGCAGAGGCGCGACAGTGAAACAAATGCCACATTTTAAAATGCATTAATACATTTCATGACAAACACAAAGGGGTCTGTGGGAAATATTTCAACACACTACATCGGAATAAAACCCACATATCCATTGTACTGCTGTAAAAAAAATCACAAGTTAAGGGTAAATATGACCCTTTTATCACTGTTTGCATTTACAACAGATTTTTTTTCACATCACCACATGCACATGTGGCCTTCATATGCTTCCTTCCTTCTGCCCAACAGTCCCTATTTCATATCTCTAGTTTGAGAACATATTTTTATCACCTGAGGATGAAAATTTCACTCTTTAACTCACCCTAGTCTTCCAAATTGTCTGAGATGACTTTTTAATATAAATAATTTGCATGTTGTCTGGTACCAAAAAAGCATCTGGGCCTTATGCATAATATTATAATCAAAGGGTAGACCTAATGACCCATCCACAGCACCAGAGCAGCAATTCCCCTTCCTTCCCACTTTTCCATCTGTGCTAAAGGAGAAAACAAATGGCCCATAGTTGATAATCAAGAGAACCACAAAGGATGGCTTTATTTGTTCTGAAAACAACACCAGAGGGGGCTGATGACGGCCCTCCTCAGGGAGAACATTCTGCAGATGGGGCCACACAACCAAGCAATTGAACAGTAATTAAGTTGACATCTCAGGCCACAATATATTTGGGGCTGAGTTTCAAAAAGTTTGTCCCTGACACTTAAGTCGATTTCTCCACTCTCAACTGAGGGTTCGTGTTAGCAAGATATTTTTTTCATCAGATCCTAATATTAAAGACCATTTAAACCTTAGCTTACAATTTCATTTCCCCCTTTTTGGCACAGGCTGCATATCAATTTGCACTTAACCTTCTCATGTAAATTTATTTCAAAAAATTACTAGACCAGTACATGGGCAGTACAACATAATGTATACCCAACAGACAATATTCTAGTCTTTTCAAGGTGTATATTTATATTCAACTTGCAACTCTCTCTCACTCTCTCTCTCTCTTTTTTACAAAAAATAATAAATCAGAGGGTGAGCAGATGTTTCTGACTGGTGTGTTTTTATTTAAGAAATCTCATGGGTAGCACAATGAGCCCTGAATGTAAATGAAGAGGCTTTATTCTTAATAGGAACATGAGAGCAAGTTTACTCTCCCTTCACCCAAATTGCAGGGTGGGATAATAATACATTAGGACGTGACTGGGTAAATGTATTTTAAGTATAATCTAAACATGAATTTTCTGTCCTTAAATCTAGCAACAACAGTGCCCTTATTTTATAGGGATGGACAAATCTGACAATTTGCTTTCTCAAGTTCTTTTTGTCCTGTCTATGAAGAAATTAGCAAATTTTGATAAATTCTTAGGAATCAATGACCCAAATGAAATTCTTACCCATCTGCACTGGCTCAATTCAGTAGGTACAGATTTGCCCTGCATGTGGGGGAAACATGTTGTATCTGCCAGTCATGCAGCTGTCAGAAGAAAAGAGGTGGCAACCCTAATCCAGCACTACAAACAAGGCTGAATGCACAGACATTTAAACCAGTCCCAGACTCTTAAGAGCTGAACACTCAAAGTCCTCTGCCTGGATGGACAAATTTCAGTTTCACTTTCTCCCATGTTCAGTTTCTTTAAATCTCAAGTTCTTTCCCTCCTGCTTATAGAGAAATTTTCCTATTTTGTTAAGTTATAAAAAACAAACAAACACAAAGCAAGTGAAATTTTTACCCATCCATACCCTATTCACAGGTGAGCCACATTAATAAGGTGGCTAACACATGAATAAGGCGGACTGGAAACACGCCATAGGCTCCACGCAGCATATAGTGTGTGCCATCTGACCTCCGCATGTGGAGGAGCCTATCTAATTACAGCTGGCTCCCCATTCAGGTCTTCTCCCAATGCACGGAGGTTAGGGGGCAGAGCCAGCTGAGGCAGCGTTCCATCCCCCATCACTCTGGAGTGCATTTCAGAGCATGTCTATTTTGTGGGATGGGGTTTGGACATGTGGAGAACAGTCAAATTTAGAATACATGGAATTGAATAACCCTTGTGCAATTTTACAGACTCCCATTTATTGTTTCTTACCTTGCATTTCAGAGAGCTCTAAGTGCCTTTGTGCACCATTCAGTTTTGTAAATCATATTACAACCTTTCACAGTAAGGTCTATTTATACTAAAAGAACACATTCTGAAAATTGAAGACAGGCCCATCTTCAGGGCCAAACCCAGGTTTGAGGGGATTCTGGGCAAAGTAGTTTAAATGGGCCCCGGCAGGATTATGTTGCTGTGGTGGCAGCACTCCAGGCAGCACTGGGTGGCTGAGTCTAGCCTTCTTTTAATTTCCCACAATCCCGAATGATGTTAGGTCAAGGGGATTGTAGGAAATTAAAAAGATTGCTAGATCCAGCGACTTGATACTGCTTGGAAAGCCATTTCAGATCATCATCATCATCATCATCATCATCATCATCATCAGAGTGGTAGGATAGGCATTATCAGTGGATGCCAGGAGCCAACACTGGCCCTGCCCACATTTTTTATGTAAAATCTAAAATGCTACAGTAGGCAACCTGAGAACATAAGAAGAGCCATGCTGAATAAGACCAAAGGCCTATCTAGTCCAGCATTCTGTTCAGACAGTGGCCAACTAGCTGGCTGTGGGAAGCCCCAAATAGGACACGTGTGCAATAGCACCCTCCCGCTCATGTTCCCCAGCAACTTAGGTTCAGCTTATATTCTGCAGCAGCATGTAGATTAGTGTTCTCCAACCTTGGGTCCCCAGATATTTTTGGCCTACAAGTTTTGCGGTCCCAGCGTAGCTGACTGGGGCATGCTGGGAGTTGTAGGCCAAAAACACCTGGGGACCCAAGGTTGGAGAACAATGATGTAGATGGTACATGCCTTGAGTTGCGACAAGAAGTGGAAGAATCATATGAGTAAGATCTATTTGTTTACACCACGGGTAAAGAACTGCTTTCAGCCCGAGGGCCAAACTCCATTTCAGAGAAGTTTTGGGGGCTGCATTCCAGTGGTGGGCGGGGTTGAAGGCAAAAGGGGGTAGGGCCAAAATACCAAAAATATAGCCGCATATTGTAGTTTGAACCTTTTACTGCCAGCAACTAAGCCTTAGGAGAGGCACCTCAACCTTTTAGACTGTGGAGAAAACGACTAAAGCCGCAAAAACCCACAAAATGATCCGTTGTTGGGGGAAGGGGTGTGACCATCTGGAAAACCCACAGGGCCAGATTGGGAGCCCAGAAGCGATGAATCTTGCCCCCAGTCTTGTAAGGGTTAAGCCCAGCACCTCTGCAGAGGCACCTTAAGAAGATGTGGGATTTGACTCTGACTCTGTACCTTTTTGCATAATAAAAGTTAATTACTTAAAATTATGACTGAGAGACTTGTCTCCACTGATATTCAGGGTGGCCTCTGACAAGGCCTGAGGTTCTGTACCCCCGCTTTATGCCCATGGGCCCTGCTTCATATTAGAAGTTCTGTGCAACATGGAGAAGGGTGCATGGGCTGAAGCCCCACCACACATATACAACCACACCACATGTCCAAGCTGCACACTGAGAGGCAGTGTGAACTAGACCTTAGAAATGCAATTGGGTAGAAAAATAAATGTTAGGTAACAGCAGTTAGGTTACTTTCTGAGATTGTCTTCAAAAAAAGAACACATCAAAGTACAGGAAGAAGAAGTTTATCCAGGGCAATATTAATTGGTTCAAAATAACCTGGATCCTTAAAATAAAATAAAAAACTTACAGTAAAGGCACAATCCTATGCAAGTTTAGACAGAAAAAAGGCCTACGACTCCCAGCATGCCCCAGCCAGCTAAACTGGCTGGGACGTGCTGGGAATTATAGGCCTTTTTTTCTGTCTAAACTTTCATAGGATTGCACCGTAAGATGGATAAGAGGGTTGGCAGTTTTGAAGAATCATACCATAAAGTTGGAAATAAGGTTAACTTGGGAAAGACTTGTGGAACAGCAGGAAAGTTTTTAAAGATAATTTGTAGAAGTAGTAAATAACAGGTTGTTTACAGATCTTCATTACTTGGAGGAGAGCATCTGTAATGCAGAACTGTGAATTAGGCTTAAATAATGCCCCCAATTCCAATTTTTCTTGGCTGTTTCACTATGGAAGAAGGGTGTGCATTTTCCTGCTAATAATAGATAACATTTATTTAGTATTTCAGTGTGTTCAAAATGCTTTGCATATGTTCTCTGTAATCATTAGGATAATACCATAAGGAGATTCCATATTATTATCCCCATACTGAAGACAGTGGTGAAGGCTGAGAGATAGTGGCTTGCTAAAGGCTACTTTGGCTGCAATCCTGTACTAATTTACCAAGAAGTAAGTCCCACTGAACCCAGTAGGACCTACTTGTGAGAAAAAATGTATAGGATTGTGCTGTTAGTGAGTTCATGGGTAAGGGCCAAATTGGATGATATATTAAATGCATTTAATGTGTCTGGTTTTTATTATTTAAATAGCAGCCACTGGATTAAGATTAGGACCCCATAGTGTGGGGAGGGATTTAACCCTTTCCTCTCCACCATTCCACGTTTTCCCAATGAAAACCCTGCCTGAGCTGCTATTTGTTCTTAGAGTGAAGCTTCCATTGGCACCAGTCGAAGTTTTCCTACCTGGGCTAATAGCAGCTTTGGGGAGGTGGTGATTTTCCTCAGACCGCAGTGAAGGAAGAAAGGGCTAAACCCCTGTCTGCAAAGTGTAGTCCTAATCCTGATTAGTCCCCCCAGTGGTTGCTATTTAAAGAAAAACCAGACACATTTAATGTGTACCCACTTTTAATTTGGCTCCACAACAAGATTTGAATCAGGAGATTTCCTGGCTCCCAGCTCATGCTCTTAGTCATTACACAGCTCCAGGTTTCATCCCCCCCTCCCCATAAAAATTCCTGAAAAAATCTCAAAGCAGGTAGCTTTGGTAACATTAGCATAGCTATAGAAATGCAGGATTCTGATCATAATCTTTTCACATCTAGAGGGAGGCAGCTTTGTTACATTTCACCAAGACACATGCCAACTTAAAAGTACCAAGGGCCAAAACCTTATTTATTCAACAAAATATCAAAAGAACCAAATGAAAAGGAAAGCCTTATTCAAGATTCCAAGACCATTATTCCAGTTCCATTTACTCATCTTGTCCATTTCCACTTTGCCACTATAAGTACGCTTCTCTTTCACTATGGCAACAGCTTATCTTCAATGCAGCCCCCTCTAATTGTACTCCCTTTCATACCAATTTCGGCCCATCTTAAGATCTGCTTTCCCTTTTTCTAATGCATGCCCTTATTCTGTAATACTTTTACATTTCAAATTAGATCTTCATCTAACCACCTTTGGAATGTTATCACATGTGTCTCACATGTATAATGATATCCAGAGTTGGGCAGCTCTGTAGTGATTCCACACAAGATGAAGTAAATAACAGTAAGTGAAAAAGGAAGGTATATGAACAAGGCCATTTCTGGTTCGTGAATTATACGTCTGGCCCTGAATTAAACTCCTATTCATCAAACGGCTTAACCTTGGGACCAACTGGGTCCAATTGAGCCTCATTGACCTGTGTACACCACGCAACATGAGTGTGGGAGATAGCCTTGGACATTATGTTGCTTCAGCATTTCAGATAAGAGACATTATCCTCCATCTTCTCTGTATGAGACATATTATACATGGCTCCTAAGGTACATCGATGTGTCTGAGAGAACCCAGACTTCTTTATCTGCTTAAACTGTGTTGCTTAGTCCAAGCTAACATCCACATACAGTGACTTCACCCTTACTAACCTTTTAACATTTCCTCCTACACACCAGACCTTGTTCCTTGTTCAAAACACAAGTAAAAAAAAAAAAAAAAAAAAGAGCAACATGTTAGAAATTCAGTGAATCATCTTTACTAGGAAGTGTAGGATTGCTGTTTCACAGATTGTTACTACCACTTGATAACATTGCTTTATGAAAGAAAAAAGGAGTAATCTTACCGGATTGTAAAATCTAGCTTTCTCTCAAATACCTTATTTAAGATAGCTTATTTAAGTCACCTGTGTGACTTGAGAGGCCTGTGATAGTGTGCTGTGAGAAATACATTCAAAATTATGGTTAATATTTAGTGCACAGGTGACAGTTCATTCATTCCCAGGCATTTTACGGCATATGATGAGGCTTCTTAATTTAGTTCTTTTACTGGGTCTTGGTATTTGCGAGTGAAAGGAGTGGCGGGAAATAAAGAGATGAGACACAAAGTATATGGTGTAAACTTGGACCACATTTATTTAAAGAAGATCTCCAAAGGGGAACCAGTGCAGGCTTCTAATCTATACAGGCAACTAGCCTGTCAGTGTATCGGGCGAGACATTCTAGCCCAGTTGAGCTGAGTTTGTGAGATTGCCACCCCTCAGGATTATACTATACAAGTGTTGGGAGGTACTCCCGTGTTACCCCCTCCTGGGCTCACAAAACTCTGAGCGGGTGAGGTGAGTTTAGAGGTGTGCACGGAGCCTGATCGGGGGTGGAAGTAGTGATGTTCACGAACCTGTGGGGGGGCGCCTCTCTGCCGCCTCTCCTCTCCGTGGCAGCGCCCCGCCCGCCTCGTTCTTCTGACCGGGAGCTGCCAGCGCCAGCCACGCCGGTCCCATCGCGTCACTTCCGGCACGGCGGAAGTGACGCGACAGGACCCTGCTCCGGCGTGCTGGACCCCCGCGCTATGTTTTTGGTGGGGGAAACCAGGGCAACAGGGCTGTTTAAGAGAGTGGGTTGGAGTGAGAGAGGGAGTGGAAGGTTAGTAGAGTAGGTAGGGAAAGGTGAAGAGAAGAGTTCAGACAGGAAATCTAGTACTAAGTTGTGAGAAAGCAAACGTGAAGGTGTTAGTATAGAACAATTCACAGGAGTCTCCACTTAGGGAGTGAAGGACCTTCTATCTGAGGAAGAAGGAGAAACTCTGACTAGTGTGAGGGACAGTTAAGTTCCCTGGTCTGATACTGTAACTTTCAAGTAACCAAACCAAATTGATACAAAGAGCACTGTATAACATCTGCCTGCCTTTAACCTGAATCTAAGCAAAGAACAAGTTTGAATGTAACTGTTGAAAATTCCAAGTTATCTGTTCCTGAGTTGAATATCAGTTTAGAGACTTTGTTAGAACAATAAATCAACCTTTTTATTCAAAGTTCTAATTCTCCAGAGTCTGACTGGTGGACAGGAAAGTAAGAAGGGAATTAACGGAGGGGCACCCTACTTCAAGTAATCAAATAAAACAAACTGCTTAATAAACACAAACAAACGTGGGTGAACAGCTACATATAAGACCTAAGACACATAATCGGCTAACACAACTTTAAAAGACAGCTTAAAGTCTGAAGTGACCCATACAAGGGGGCACTTGGTGAGAGAGAAGTACACATTGAGGGTGTGGGCTTTGGAGTGAGGGGTCCCGTCCGCTACAGTGGAGAGGTGAGCCACCGCCAGGACCAGGTAGGCCCGCGCGAGCATTAACGGGCCCGATTTCGGCCCGCTACGCTCGCACAAGGTGATCAGTTACATCACCAGGTGGAAGTGGGGCGAACTCGACCCCCCCCCCGAGCTCCACACGACTTACCTTTCCCTGGCTCGGCACAAGTCCCTGCAAGAGGAGCTGGGGGAAGGAACTTCCAGGTCCCCAGCGCGTCACTTCTGGGTCCGCGGCACTGCATTTTTTATGTAAATACCAGGGGAAATCACGTTAAAATGGCTGCAATTTGCTATTTGCAGCAGTTTTAAGGTAGTTTACCCTGGTATTTACATAAAAAACGCAGCGCCGGGGACCCAGAAGTGACGTGCTGGGGACCCGGAAGTCCACTGAGTGCCTTGCCACGCACCTCAGCTGGTGCTCACGGGTGGCGCTTGGTGAGGCGCTCAGCAGGGGTGCTCGCCGAGCGCACAGCACGTCAGGTGGTAGGCAATTCGCCCACCCCTAGGTGAGTTAGCCTCAAAAGCAATCCATATCTCCCCACTGGGCAGCAAAGCCCTGAATGGGAAGCCTCAGGTATCACCTATCACCAAAAAGGTGCCTTCTGATGCTCACCAACCCTAACTGCCACTAAATATGCCCGCACCTACCTGCCAAACAAATGTGACCGAATCAACCTAACATCCAGATTAACCTAAAAAACCCCAACTAACCCATCCTCGTTCACAATGCAGAGTAGATTTCATAGATCATAGAGTTGGAAGGAGCCTACAAGGCTATCGAGTCCAACCCCCTGCTCAATGCAGGAAACTCAAGGAGGGGTCTCCCATCCAAGTAATAACTAGGCTTGACCCTGCTTAGCTTTCCATGCTCAGACAAGCTAAGCCAGCGTAGAGTTACTTTCCCCAGCCAACAATAACCCAAACATTCCTACTTGGCCCCAAAAAGTGACTAGCAATGCCTACATTGAGTACAGGGAGGGAGGGAACTGAGAAATGAAAGAGGCCATGGGTGGGGCTGCAGGGGCTAATATTGCCCCTGCCAGCCCCAGCCCCCAGGCTATCAAGCTGCGTGCAGACACACACTTCCAGGCCCTCTTGTCTCTTTTTCACCCCCACCCACAACTACCTCCCCAGCCCCTAGGCAAGCCAGGTGTGGGGGAAAGGGATTTTTAACTGATTTTAGCTGTTTTAAGTTGTTTTAACTATTTGTATGTTTTAATCCCTGCTGTATGATGCCTTCAGTCTTTCTTTAGAGAAAGTTATCTAATAAATTTAACAACAACATCAATAGTTTAAAACAGAATTAAACAACATTAAATACCAAATAACAATACTACACTTCCTAAGTAAAGATGACACACTGAATTTCTTGCATTCTTTTTATTTAATCGTATTTTTACAGTCACAGATTGGTCTGTAGCCATTGTTAGAGGACCCTCTAAGTGAAAATGAAAGTAAAAACCAATGGTAGTACAAGATCTAAAAAGCACTAACACCGTTTTAAAAACTGAATGACTAAAAAGTCTTGGAGAATAAAAAGGTCTTCACTTGGTGCTGAAAAGACCGCAGTATAGGCACCAGGTGAGCCTTTTGGGGGACGGCATTCCACAACTGGCCCTCTCCTTAGTAGCCAACCACTTCACCTCATTTGGTAGGGGCACCTCATTTGGTGAGGGAGAAGGGCCTCTGAAGATGACCTTAAGGTCTGGGCAGGTATATATAGGAGATGGTCCTTTAGGTAGCTGTCCCTAAGCCATTGTTAGACTTCATTAGGGAAGAGGGTTAGATTAATACCACCTCTACTTTTAAGTAAGAGAGAACAAAGCTTATAGACTAATCTGTGACTATTTGCCATGTGATGAACTAACTTAATTTATTGCCCTGACTGAGTAGTTATGGGAATATATTGACTTTTTATAGCTAAATACACATAACTGATAACTACACAATAACCACTAAAAACTAAATGAAGCTTACCACATGGAAGCTATAGTTGTACTGGGATGCAGTTGACTGTAGCTTCTGACTAGTAAGCCCAGCATTAGCATCCTACCAAAGCTGCTCAGAATCTAGAGAAGGTGAGGAGAAGTAATATTGGCCTTAACCACGTGGTTGGGAAGTTCTTCCCCAAATAAGTAGGAGCACTTCAGAAGAGGAGACTGAGGGGAGATATGATAGCACTCTTCCAGTACTTGAAGGGTTGTCACACAGAGGAGGGCCAGAATCTCTTCTCGATCATCCCAGTTTGCAGGACACAGAATAATGGGCTCAAATTACAGGAACCCAGATTCCACCTAAATTTCAGGGAAAATTTCCTGACGGTCAGAGCAATAAGACAATGGAACCTACTACCTAGGGAGGTGGTGAGCTCTCCCACTCTGGAGGCATTCAAGGTGCGGCTGGACAGTCATCTGTCAGGGATGCTTTGACCTGGATTCCTGCATTGAGCAGGGGGTTGGACTCGATGGCCTTGTAGGCCCCTTCCAACTCTACTTTTCTATGATTCTATGATTCTATGCAGTAAGCATGCAACCCATGTAGCTGCTGACCATCTGAAACCACCATTTCTAGAACCTAATGGGGTTGTATCCAATGTTTGTCTAACAACCCATTTATTTCAATAGGTCTACTCTAAGTAGGACTAACACTGGATATAGCCCATGGTTAGAGCATTGGACCAAGACCAGGGAGATCTAGGTTGCAATACCCACTTGGCCAAGGAATTCACTGGGCCAATCACCTTGTCTAACTTATCTCCCAGGATTGTTGAGAGGATAAAATGTGGGATGGGGGAAATCTCATCTGTCATCCTAAAATCCTTGAAGGAAGGATGGGATAATGTAACAAATAAGTAATACTAAAGTATCTCCTGATCCAATCAAGATATAAACAATGGGGTAGGGAGTGAGTAGCTCTCGTGTCTTTGGGCCTTTGTCTGCAGGTTCCAAGGAGACACACATCATGCTTTGAAAATGATTGTTGTGGACGGGCAGGGATCCCCTTAAATGTATATGGGTAAAATATTCATCCTGTCACTTATCCATGTTCTGTAACATTTAAGGAAATAAAACAAAAGAAATGAGAATGGCCAACATGTCCAGGAGCATCTGCCTCTACTAGGCTGCCAAATCCAATGAATGTCAGACAGGCTGCTTGTTTCCAACTGGAAGAAATGTGCCAGGCAGCTGGTACAGCTCAGAAATACAGACATAAGTTAAAAAAAAAAAAAAAAAAGCAAAGGAAAAAGAAGAAGAAGAGGGACTTGGATTCCTTGTTCCTTTCTCATTTTATCATGCTTGGGGCACCAGCAGTGTATGTCTAACAGCATTAAAGGAAAGGAAAGAGGAATCAAGCAGCTTTGCTCTAGGAAAAGATCAGTATCTGTTCAGCAGAGGTAGCTAGGCTCTTAATGGTTATTATTTCAGAGTCTTTCATCTTGCCTCTAAAGAGGGGCACAGAGAAGGGAGTGGTGAGTGGGAGATGTAAGGCAAACAGTTTTGCCTTGATGCCTCATGTGTAAATTGCACAGACAGAAGCCAGTAAAAAAACAATAGAGGTCTATTCAGGCTTCTTGTGTTTAGATGACAGTAAAGAGTTCTTTCATTTGCTCTTTGATGAATGGCCCTTGCCTATCTCATAAGTAAGGATCAATATCCATTTCCTAAGACATTTTTTTTAGGGATTTAGCACTGCCAGTTGAGTCCTGCCTAGGGAATTTTTTTATCCTAAATTGTCTCAACCCATATCCTCCCAGCTTTTTGCTATTCTTTTCCTCCTTTCATAAGTCCCCCTATTACTTCCCCCCACCTTTTTGTCCTACCTTATGATTATTTCTGTTTCAGCTTTGTGCAACAGCTGTGTTTTAATAAAATACTTCCTTCCGTTTCAAACAAGTTTCAGCATGTTAAGGGGAAAAACAGGAGTTATCACCTGCATGAATTGCTTTTGAGGTCATTGTCTTGTACCTGGAGTCATCTGAAGGGTAACATTGTACTATGAGAAGGGATACCTGGATATATTTGCCCTTCGGAAACTCTTCGGCATAAACCCTGCTCTCTCACAACTGCTGAAACAAAAGAAACAGCATGGCAATACAGTTCAGCCCTAGACTTTTTGCAAATGTATGAAATTCTCCAGAATCATAGATCTGAAAAAGGGCAAAGGATTCTGTTCAAAGACAGAGTATAATAGGACTAAAGCTTCCTTACACTACCCAGAACCTGTCCAGACTTTTCTATGGAATCCACAAAAAAGGAGTTTTTATAAATTCATTCCCTAGTCAGCAGTCTAGTCCCCTGTAATTTAAAGCCACTGTTCCTTGTCCTAACCTTAAAGCAGTGTTCTGCAACCGAGTCCCCAGATGTTTTTGGCCTACAACTCCCAGCATGCCCCAGCCAAGGTTGGAGAACACTGCCTTAGAGAATATGGCAGGGTATTGCTTTCCCTCTTCTTTCTGACATACAGTACTGAAGTTTTACATATTATAAAACTGATGTCTGGACCCTTAGCAGCTTTCAATGCCATTGACCTTGGTGCCCTTGGAGACATGGTGTTATGATGGCTTCCCTTCCCTTCCTGTGAGGGTGGATCCAGAATATGGTGCTGGGGGATTTCCACTTCACCTCATGGTAATTGACCTTTAAGGTGCCTCAGGGTTCCATCTTGTCTCCCATACTCTTAACATCTACATGAGACCACTGGGAGAAACCATCTGGAGGTTTGAGCTAAACTGTCAAAGGTATGCAGAGTTCTGCCTTTCTTTTCCATCTGCTAGTCCCCGGGATGCAGTGGAAATCCTGAACAGGTGTCTGGAGACAATTTAGAAATGGATGAGGGCAAACAGCTTGAAGCTTAATTTAGATAAGATAGAAATCTGCTGGTCTGGATGGAGGTTGGCAACCAGTTTTGGATGGCCTGCACTCTACCTGAAAGTTCCAGTATGCTGCTTGGGAGTTCTCCTGGACTTGGCACTACCTATGGGACATCATTGGCTAACAGAACTTGTGCTGGTTCACTACCTAGGGCCATATCTGAAGGAAGCAGATCTTGCCTCAGTTATACATACTTTGGTCACATCCAGATAGGGATGTGTGTCTCAGCAAAATTTTAGTTTGCAAGGTTGTCTAAATTCTTGAAGCTCATTCCACCTCATATCCATATCAGACTGCATATGGGGGGGGGGGTTCCACATGAAAATTTATGTGCATTTTCATGTGCATTTTTACAAATGTACGCATCTGTTGTGCATATTTTTGAAATGTACAGTTTCTTCCATTGACTAAAACATGCTTGTGCACATTTTTCAATTGTACACCTGTGTTCATGTGCATTTTTTCCAAATATACACACTTTTTGAACACGTTTTTCTTGTTGTGTAAATTGCATCAAAAGCACAGAAATGTACAGACTTCAGATCACAGGTTGCATTCAGGTCTGCCTTCAGTTCCAGGAGGTGCAGATTTAACACATTCTGGTGAAAAACAAACCAAAATGAATCTCTCATCCATTGCTACATCCAGACTATTCAGCTGCAATGTGCTCTTTGTGGGGCTGTCTTTAAAGATGGTTTGGAAACTTCAACTGGTACAGAATGCAGTTGCTAGAATGTTTGTAGGTGCCAGGAATTCAGAACATATTGCATCAGTACTGTACCCCTTTACATTGGCTGCCTATTCATTTCTGGGTTCAGTTTAAAGTGCTGGTTTGCCCTTTAAAGCCCTAAAAGATCTGGGACCAAGTTATTTGAAGGACTGCCTGTCTAGGTCTTACCCTTGGCTTCAGAGGCCCTGCTCACAGGCCCACCATCAAGGCCCATCAGACTGGTGGACACTAAAGCCTTTCGGTGGTGGCTCCATATCTTTGGAACTAAAGGAAGTATGTATGGCTCCTAGTGGTGGGAGGCCCGCCAGGGACCCGACCCGCCTCTGGCTTGGCGGATGCTGCTGCTGCGCCTGTCGAACCGAGCCAGCAGGCCACTTTTTATGTAGAAAATGGTATACGATATGTTAAAAGCGGCCGCAATTTGCATAACTTGCGCAAATTGCAGCCATTTTTGGTATATCTTACAGCATTTTCTATGTAAAGAACAGCCTGCCGGGAACCTGGGAGTCACTGCCTGGGCTCGGCATGGGAGAACACAAGTTGAGCTGGGGAAGCAGGTAGGTGGGACGGAGTTCAGGGGGTCGAGCCTGGCGAGTTTGCCGGACTTCCACCCCCTGAACGAAATCCTCACACATCCCTAATTGGCCCCTTCTTTGTTAGCTTTTAAACAGACTTTTAAAACTTTTTTGTTTCAATCTATGTTTTACTAAAAGCATTGTGCTAGGTTTTTAAACTGTGGCTTTTTTTGGCTTCTAATCATATATTTTTTAATTAGTTTATATTGTGTTAATTATGTTTGTAAGGCACCTTGGCAGGTCTTTGCCCTGAAAAGCAGTGTATAAATTTGTGTGTGTGTGTGTGTGAGAGAGAGAGGGAGAGAGAGATTAACAGAGTGATCCTATGGCCCCTAGACAGTGTGTAGAGGGCCATAGGATTTTTTGGAGTCTCAGCTTCAATGTCAGAAAAGAGTTCCAACATCAGAAAATAGCTCCAACGGTGGAGCTGGGACTCTGTGCTCGGCACGCCCTCCCCTCCACCACAGCCGACACAGAAAGGGATGTAACCGTTCACCCCGCACGGGCGTAGCGGGCCGAAATCGGCCCTGCTCACATCCGTGTGGGGCTCGTGCAGGCCTATGGGCCTACCTTGTCCAGTGGCGGCTCGCGGCTCCACGGCGAGCCGCCGGCACCACTGGCGCCGGTCCCGTTGCGTCACTTCCGGGGCCGGATGTGACGCGACGGGACCAGTGCCGGCGGCTCAAGCGGCATGGAGAACTGCTCCATGCCGCTCATAAGATCGAGGCAGGGGAGCCGCCCCTGCGGAGAGGCAAGCCAGTGGAGAGGCGAGCCCCCCACAAGTTTGTGGCACAGCCCTAGAAAGAACCACGTCGGCTGCTTCTCCGAGACCACAGAAGCGACCTTGGAGAATGAGTTTAGTGGTCATTCTGGGGGGTGCGGAGGGGAGGAGACCAGCACCACCAAGATATGAGGTATCCTGGTGCCGCCTCAGCCTCCTTCCCTCCCGCTCTGAAGCACAGCACAGCAGATCGGCAGCTGAAATCGGCCGTCTAGCTGCTTTGCAAGGTGGGAGGAGTGCAGAGGTGACTTTTGCCTCCACGCTCCTCCCGCCCTGCATAGGATGGCCATAATCCTCCAAGTTCAGAGGGTTACGGGCGTCCGCATAGGATTGCGCCCTAAATATCCCAATTCACTTTCTTTAGGCTAGACCGAAGTTGTTCCTTCAAACTTTTGTCAGACTTGTTTCTCACACCAATATTATTCTGTAGGGATTCTTTTTCAATGTACTTCCCTTCCCTCTCTCTCCAAACTGTGGTGACAAGACAGGTTCAGAAGCTGAAGATGAAGAATTTGGGATATGGCTTTCCTCTCCTCAGCCACACGATTGACTGAATCAAATTAATGTTGTCAGACATAGGCTCTGACAGTTATCCACAATCACATCTTAGCATCGCTGTAACATGAAATTTGTGGTTTAGTAGTGTTCATATATTGGAGAGTATCCAACGGTGTCATTCTGAAAACTCAAATAGCACTAGTGGAGTTTCGCCAAATCTTTCCATTGTGCAAACAGCTGCGCATTACAGTTGCACAAGCGTGATGCACAACTGGTTGCACAACCAGCCGTGCAAGTGTAATGCGCAACCGCTTGCACAGCCGAGTTTGTGCAAACTTAACTTTAGTTGGATTCTTCTCTTATGCATAGTTCAGAACCTAGTTTCCGCAGGCGCAATGTCACTTGCACTAGCAGAAGAACACAGCTGGATACTGATCATACACTCTATGTTTGCTATTTGATTTAACATTTAACTTGCTGCTAGAAATACAAAAGAATCTCAGAATTTCGGCTGAATATAGGGAATCCCATCCCTTCACTATATACATTTCTTAAATATTTGTCCTGATCAAAAAATGCTGGTATGCTTTTTAAAATCAGCCATGATTCCTTTAAATCTGGTTGTCATGATTCCATGAATGAGCATCAAGTACTCTTTTGATATTTTAGCCTTTTCACACCAAGCCATCTGCATTCCTGTAATCATTTAAGCTTTTTGCACCAAACCGTCTGTTTTCTTTTTACAGTATCCCTTTTCCTACCAAGCCAACTTCAGTCTTCCAAGAATAACCTGCATACATGAGAGCCAAACCACTTTACAACTTCTTAACCCTTTAATGCTAAACCAGCTTCATTCTTGCAACTGAAACACATGCATATAAACAAATGTTTATGAACCCTAAATTTATAAAACCCATGATCCTGTGTGAATATCGGTAAAACATACATAAGCAAAAAGCTTAGAATAGCTTCTGCATAAACTGAACCTGCCATTATATCTGTTTGGCAGATCCACAGAAAGAAATACACTGCTCAAGGTCACAAAACAGAACTGTCAGTGCAATCTTTGCATGGTTACTCAGAATTTAATCCCACTGTGTTCAGTACAGCTTGCTCCCTGCTAGGGGTACTTCAGCTATTGGGCTGTATAGAAATGTAATAAATAAAATAAAATAAAATAGGGATGGATGAAACTGTCAATTTTAGTTACTCTCAGTTTCTCATTTTTCCAATCTCAAGTTCGGTTTGTCTCGAGCTTTGAGAAAAAAATTTCTTCGGAAAGTTTGTATGGAAATTCATAAGCAATTTTGTTCAAATTTCTCCTGATACATGCATTTTGCCTAATATAAACCTTTTTGCCAACAATTTCTCAAATACTCATTTTTTAATATTATTTCCCCTAATATACACATGTTGTACACATTGTTTGATTGGAGAACTCCATTGCAAAATGCAGAGAAGTGTGATTTGCAAAAGATAACTGAGTTTTCTTTTAGTGGTTCAAAAGGGCAAAATTAGGTAAGTTTGCATTAAAATGAAAACTGAATGAATTTCTTCCCCATCCCTATTTCCAGGAAGAACGTAACAGCAAGGGGAAGACTCAGGGCTAGCCCTCCCATGAAGCAGGGAGAGGCACCCGCATCAGACGGTGGAACGAGAGGAGCAGTGATTTACGCTGTTCTCCCCTGCCCGGCTGGGAGGGCTCACCACTGCTCTCCCAACACCTCCAGTGGATGCTCTAGAGAGGCCCACAAACTGCTCTCCCATCGTGGCATTTGCTGCAGAAAGAGACCAGCTGGTTAGGCTCTCTGGAGCAGCTGCCCGCCCTCTGTTTGCCTCATTATGCAGAGAGCTGTGTGGCTGGAAGAAGTAGCTGTGGGGCTCTTGTGAGATCTCGGTGAGGTCTCATGAGACCCCCGCAACCACTATTTCTGGCCGCATGGTTCTCCACGTGTTGAGGCAAACAGAGGGCAATGTGGTGGCATGTGTTCTCTCATGCCCCAGGCGTCAAGGGAGCTCACACTGGTACTGGGAAGACCAGACCAGCCCCATTGTTCAGCCAGAGAAGTTGTTGCATAGAGCTTGCTTCCCCTCTCCTTGCCAGAAAGAACACTCAGCTCCAATGCTTCCTTTCCTCTTCCCTCCCCATTCCTTCTTTTCGTATTCTATTAGATTGTGAGCCTGTGGTCAGGGACTGTCTTATCTTTTAATCTCTGAACAGTGTTTAGGATTTTTTTTAGGGAAATCATCATAATCGTCATCATCATTATATAGAACTGAGCATCATCAACATCATTATTATTTAGGACTGAGCACAAATGACCTCCCAATAATCTCTAGTCTATCTGTGAGCAGCAAAATGGAGGGGTGGGAGAGGGAGGCTTTGCCAAATATTCTCTGGGAATTAGAATTCTCCAACAGTTGGGGGGGGGGGGCAAAAAGGAGCTCAGTTAATATTGAATGAAAATTACATTGTTAACTCATGCTAGTGAATGAAGGAAGCAACCGATTATTGAGAGAGGAAGATTGGAAGAGTAGGGGCCAAGGACATCACTTCCTTCAATAACATTAAAATAATATCAAGCAATATTAAAACTGGATCCGCAGTCTTGCCTGAAATTCTCTACCCTATTTGTTGGTAACGTGGCCACTTACACCTCGCCCAAAAAAGGGTAATTGGAACACCAAAAAAGAGGACAAAAGAGGACACCAATTTGCATAATATTTGTATATGTACGTGTGTGTGTGTGTGTGTGTGTGTGTGTATGTGTGTGTGAGTGAGAGAGAGAGAGAGAGAGAGAGAGAGAGAGAGAGAGAGCTCCTTTGTAGGTTGTGCAGTGTGACATGCGAACCAGGACCGCTGGGTTGTTTAGGGGCTTAGTGTCAGGCCCTGCTCCCTCAATACACCAGCAACCAAACACGTGTTAAAGAAACAGCTAAGTCCTTTATTTTAGCAGGACACAAACACAGGCCGCCCAGAAGAATCGACAGATCAGAGTTCTTAGTGAGCCCAAGGTCAAATAAACTCAGATAATCCAAACAGGAGCCAGAAACAGTGTCTTAAAGTCCGGCAGTAAATTCCAAGACAGCAACAAAAGGCATGGGATTCAGGGCATGCATTAGTTCAGCGTTCAAATGAAGAAGTGTCCAGTATCAGTGATGTTGTACCCACAAGCCTGTTTTGCCTCTGAGCCTACTTTTATACAGGGGTGGGATGACTAGAGTTCCTCATTTGTCAATCTAGCCTTACAGGAAAACTTATTTTTATTTATTTATTATATTTATACCCCGCCTTTTTTCCTGCAAGGAACCCAAGGCGGCTTACATAATCCTCCTCCTCCACTCCTCCATTTTATCCTCACAACAACCCTGTGAGGTAGGTTAGGCTGAGAGTCAGTGACTGGCCCAAAGTCACCCAGTGAGTTTCATGGCCGAGCGGGGACTAGAACCCGGATCTCCCGAGTCCCAGTCCAACACTTTAACCACTATCTTGGAGTCAAGTACTCTATCTAACTGGGTATCATTCCTCTTGCCTTTTCATCCATCAATGTTGCCTGGGAGACAGCCTTCAGCATGCCTTTTTCTCGGCCAAGTCTGCATCTTGACCGCTTATCAAAGAATGTTTCCCAGGCTGTGGTGACTTGGGCACTTTTCCCAGGCTAGCTCTGGCTGTAGTTGAGAAGGAGTAGTTGCCTCAAACCTGACTGAAATTGTCCGTGAAACCAGGCAGAGACAAATTCCCAGCACCATAACATTCCATACCTTGACTAGACTCTAATCAGATTCTTTTTATTTATTTTTTTAATTTTTTTTCTTTTTTCAAACAATATATAAAACAACTAATAGCATACATACAACTTATATAGTGCTCCCATCACCACGGGACCAAATGATACATTCTATCTCTATAATCTATTGTTATTCATTATTCCAAAAATACAACATATCTTGACACGGCATGCTCCCTTTCCCCTTATTTAACACAAAATCCAAAAATAATCCCGAAATATCCTTAAAATTATTTTTCTTAAGTTGTCCCTTTTTACATTTGATACAAGTCAACATATCATTTAAAGCCGTATCCCACACTTCCTTATACCAGTCAGTAATAGAGAAAACTTGATGAACTTTCCATTTTCTTGCTATCATTAATCTACCCGCCGTTAACAAATTTACAATTAATTCTTTAACATTTTGAGGACCAGCCACCTTTTCAGTTATTGATAACAATGCTAATTTAGGACAAACCTCTAAATCGATACCAATAATTTCCGATATTTCTTCAAAAATCTTTTTTCAAAAATCCAATACATTTTTACAACTCCACCACATATGAGCATACGTACCCAGCTCCTGACAGCCTTATCAGATTCTTCAGTCTCTAAATCAGATTCTTCTTCTGAGACCATGGGGTCAAGGGAAGGCATGACACTAAACAACCCAGCAGTTAGCCTATGATTTGTTGTTGGGTTAGCTTCTGGGACCTGGGTTGTTTAGCCCCTAAACAACCCAGAGTGCAGGTTTCCATGTCACACTGCTCAACCTACAAAGGAACCAAGCTGTGTGCCTGCTCGTGCAGGCACGAGCTTTGTGCCTGTTTGTGCACAAGAATCCATTGTCTTTTAAGCTGATGGGTTGTCATTATGTGCAAACAGCCCCACTGATTAATACAGTAATAACCCAAGATACAAGAAATGCCATAGATAAATACAGAGGCAACCCCCACACACACTACTCTCATGTCAAATGCATATCCCACAAGAGGCAGTTGTCTCCCCCAGTGGTTGTGACTTTATAGTTCAGCCTGGAGCATGCTCAGAAGGTGCCGGTGACACACTTCCTTCAGGTTGTGGTGGGGTGGACAGTCTTAGCTGCTCAGCAAGTTTGTTGTATCAGGCAAGTTTCCTCAACAGCTGGCTGGTCTGCTCAAGTGTAGTAGGAGAAAGTCAGAACAGGAAGGAACGTGGCACAGTGGTCTTATGTAAGTCTGGTTGGGCTGCACTGCATGTGGGCGGCCATTTTGAATATTCAGGCTGTGTGACCACTGCTTGCCATGTTATCCAAACTAGGTGAGGGTGGGTTGTTGATGTGTTTAACAAACCACACACAACCCTAAACAGTCCATGGGTTCTGGGTGGATTGTTAACCACGTTGACAACCAACACTCACCAGGTTCAGACAACATGACAAGCTGCAGTCACGGCTTGAATATTCAAAAGCCGCCCAGCATACATTGGCACATGCTGCAATCCAGTCAGTCTTTCATCCCACTCCTCCACTGCTGCTGCCCATGAGACCTATTTGCAGTTCAGTGCATGTTTGCATTAGGGGTGTTAGACAGAAGAGACGCAATTTGCCTGGAGCTTTGTAAATCAGGCCGGCACTTTGAATTGTACTGAAATGAATGGAAGCTAATTTAGACAGAAGAGGAAATGAACTGCCATGTCCATTCTGTGTAACTTGTAGAACTAAAGGGAGGGGGAGAGAAAGACCCATGCCATATTTTTTTCCAGTTACTGATGTTTATTCACTCTAGCAGTTTGGCTCACTGGCAAAGCCTCAAAAAAGAAAACTTGGGGATATGCTGAAACATTTCCCCTTTTGCATATTATAGTCAGAGCAGTTAACAGGGGGAAATGATTTGTGCAAAGTTATCACCACATCCATGGACAGATGCCAAGATGGAAAGAAACAGCTTACAGTGAAATAAAATCTCCCCCCGCCCCACCCCCGAAATGTTTCAGCAATAGTTATCTTGAACCAGGAAAGTCATGTTGGCTGCTAAATATTAACCATGGAGAAAAATGAGTCCTGAAGTCATGAGTATTTGCATGTTGTCCTCAGGAAATATTCAATGTCATTGCAATTCAGAGACAGCATGAAAAGAAAAAAGGGGGGAAAGTTCAAGTACAGGAATCAGTCATGACTCTACACCAGTGTTCTCCAACCTTGGGTCCCCAGATGTTTTTGGCCTACAACTCCCAGCATGCTACGCTGGCTGGGGCATGCTGGGAGTTGTAGGCCAAAAACACCTGGGGACCCAAGGTTGGCGAACACTGCTCTCCATTGTAGCTGGCCTGGCTTCCTATCCAGATTGCCAGGTGGAGGTGTCTATGATTTGATTGTGTTTGCAACTTCAAGCAAGACAATTTTTTTCTTTTTTTTCTAAAGATTTTCTCATTACCAATTTTTTTTAAAAAATAATAATCTGGTTTTAAATCAGTTCCAGTCAACCTTTGTCATGGACAGGAATCTAATAGCCTAACTATATATTACGTTAAATAAGTTGCTGCAGTGATGTTAGGGCTTGTTTGTTTGTTTGTTTTTAGCAAAACAACAACTAAGGGCTCCATCCTATGCACGTTTAGACAGGAAAAGTCCTACAACTCCCAGCATGCCCCCTCATGTGTCTAAAGTTTTTGATTTCTGTATGCATTGATTGATATAGATATGATATATTTTATTTAATTAATTAATTATATTTATATCCTGCCTTTTTTCCTGCAAGGAACCCAAGGTGGCTTACATAATCCTCCTCCTCCTCCTCCTCTCCATTTTATCCTCACAACAACCCTGTGCAGTATGATCGGCTTGGAGTCAGTGACTGGCCCAAAGTCATCCAGTGAGCTTCATGGCCAAGTGGGGGCTAGAACCTGGCTCTCCCAAGTCCTGGTCAAACACTCTAACCACTACACCTTTACCTTTACCTCTTGGTGCCTTGTAAAAGTTTCCTTGCACTCTTATAGCCCTTATATGGAAGACGTCACAATGGCAGATGTCATCTTGAGATTTCTCTCCCTCCTCAGCATTGTTTTTAATGAAGCAAGCACCAGTAGTTTACATTGAACTTTACAGGGTAGCATATGCAAGAAGCAGGTTCCTGCCCGCAAAACCATACAGTCTAAATTTAGGTAGTTTGTGTGTGGCAGGGAGGCAACAAAAGTAGATGGAGAAGCAGGAATAAACCAGCAAAGGGAGGGCAGCAGTGGGAGAGGCAAAGGCATGGCTAATATTTAGTTTATGCTCAAGAATTTCCCTCCTCTGTGAGTTCTTT
Organism: Shinisaurus crocodilurus; assembly: GCA_021292165.1. Lineage (NCBI taxonomy): Eukaryota > Metazoa > Chordata > Lepidosauria > Squamata > Shinisauridae > Shinisaurus > Shinisaurus crocodilurus. The sequence continues at coordinate 247,827,428 of CM037878.1, read as the reverse complement.
CTTTGAACCCTCATTACCGCAACTGTGCATTTCTTATCCTTGATTCTTCCTATCCTACCCACCTCCACCACCATCCATGACTTATTTTGTACAGAGATGGTAAACAATTTTGCATTTTCCAAAGGCTCTATGAGTTTGACTCAGACAAAGCATCACTGTGTGGTATAGACCGAAGTCACAAGAGTGGGAATAGAACTGGAAATAGTTTAGGGGAAACCACATAGTATTTCTAATCCAAACAGCGCTGTTGTTTATCCAGGAGGAGAAGGAAGAGGAAGGGCAAGAGAAGGATGCAAGTGCAACTCACGGTCTTGAACTATTTGCAGTCTCCTGGGTTGCACTCACCAGAACAAAGACAAATAGGATTAGGTTTTTGTGTCCAGATTATTCTGAAAAGCCTCTTCACCTAGTTTAAGTACATTTGGAAGGGAGAGAGCACATTCCCTATTTTTCCCCTACCAGACAATCATGTTTCATGAAGCCAGACAAGCATATTCCAAAATTCTCCTCTGCTCTGCTTTTGATGTTCAGAGGTTCCGTGATGGCTGTGTGCATCAAGGTGCTACTTGGCTAAAGTTCACTTCATGAATAAAGAGTGCAAAGAGTCGGAATCCATACCCTCTCCCTCACTTCAGCTCTTCTCTCACTGAGAACATACAAGAGTTAAGAGTTTGATCAGCTGAAGCTGATAATGCATGTGCCATTTCACAAGGTTGCTCATTTGCTTATTCTAGATGTTATACTGCTAATCTTTAACTCGGGTAACTCTTAATTCAAGTGAAAGAGGTCCAAGTGTTTACTAAGGACAGGGTGTTTAAGAGCACTGAACCATCACAACTGGTGGTGACATAAATGTGACTGGCATGAGTGGTTCTTCATTTGATTGCATCTTGTTTCTACTTGGTTTTAGGATGGTGCTGTAGTTTTGTGGCTGACTTATCACAAGCATTGTGATATTGCTTGACTGCTTTGGATGTTGTTATGTTTTTTTCGCTTACAAGTGTTGAGTTAGCAACAGGTGGTTCCATGCAGAAGATTAAGGTAGATAACCTTCTCTTCCAAATCTGCAATAGTGATTCTCCATGTTAAAGATTTGGGAGCATTAAATTTTAGGCATGGAACTTTTATCAAGAGCCTTTTGTGTCTCCCATTTGAGGAGGTCTGGATAAAACACTCCTAAGAAATTCCTGCAATGACTGTGGCTTAATAGTCTGAGATGCTTCCTTTCTACCTCTAAAAGAGAAACGCAACATGGGGAAATAGTATTATTGTCTCACTGAAAAAACATCAGAGAAAGTTTGTGATTCAGCACCAGACTAAGGGTGCTTTCCAACAAAGGGGTCCTAGTGCATACAATCAGAAAGCATTGTATCTTCTCTTACTTAGGATGCAGTCCTATGCATGTTTAGACAGAAAAAAATTGTACAGCTCCCAGCATGCTCTAGCCAGTCATGCTAGCTGGAGCATGCCAGGAGTTGTAGAACTTTTTTCTGTCTAAACATGTATAAGACTGCACCCTTAATGGATTTTCTTTGGTAAGGGGGGGGGAGGAAGACGTGGTGGGAAAACATGGGAGGGCTACAAATGGAAGATGATGACATCTGTACGCCCCATAAAATTCCATGAATGAGGCAGGGTGATGGCACAATAAAAGCCGCATCGGGAAACACCCTAAGCCTCTCAAGTCATCTGCTGATGCTCATCGCTGAGGGCCTCATCCCTCAGAAGTGAGGTAGACATCTACCAGAGACAGGGTGCTTTTGGCTGTGGTACCCATTATAGAACATCATTCCTGAAGGGACCAGGCCCCAATGTTGTGGTCTTTTAGGCACTAGGCAAAAACCATTTATTAACCCAGGCATTTTAACTAGTGCTCCTTTAAAAAAAAAAAATTTTTTTTTTTGCTGTTTTTATCATTGGTTTCTTTTACTGTCTTGTATTTTAACTTTGTACCTGTTATTTTATATTGTTGTAAACCTCTCTGGAATCAACTCTGATGAACAGTGGGATATAAATATTGTAATAAATAAATTATTTTATTAATAATTTATCTATTACAATATTCACCCATATTAGCCTGCCCACCCTTTAAGATCAGCAAGAGAGGCTTTTCTCATTAGCCCACCTGTGAGAGAAGTTAGGTGGGTGACGACACGTGGGAGGGCCTTCCCTGCAGTGGCCCCACACCTCTGGAATAAATTTCCGTTGGGGGTCTGCCATGCTCCATCATTACAAGCTTTTAATAAGGCCTTGAAAACTTATTATTTTACTCTGGCCTTTTCCTAATATGTTTGCTCTTGTTGTGGTTTTTATTGCTGGTTTTGTTGTTGGATTTTATTGCTGTTTTTATTGTGTGTTTATTGCTTTTCATATCACATTGGTTTTATGCGTTTTATTGCTGTACACCACCTTGGGAGGGCTTCTGTCCTGAAAGGCAGCCAAGAAAATTAATTCTGAATTATTATTATTTTTTATTTCAGGGGCATCACAGGCATGAGGGACATAAGGAAAATAATTTAGGGCACAATCCTATACTCATGATCTGCTGGCTGAGGGGCAATAAGATTTAGTGGAAGCCTGCTATGCTGGTGGAACACCCCAGATGTGCCGGTAGAACAAGCTGCTGGCAGAATGGCTGCCAGTCATGGGCAGGACATCACTGGCACAAGGAAGGAGAAAACTTACTCCACATCCTGAACTCCTTCAGAGCATGGCCATGCTCCTGTGGATGGCACAATTTCAGGCCAGCCCCAGTCCTGGCACAAGACATTTCCCATCTATTGACTTCAATGGAAAGGGGATATTATTATCATTTTTAAAGCCACTCCTGTGTCAATGTCTCTCCTTCCTATGTCACCAGAGCAGGGCATAGGATGTGGTGTAACTTGGCTGCATTGGGAGCCAGGTGGTGTAGGTCCCAACAGCCTCCAGTCCCAGATCAAGCAGTGGTTTCCTGTTACTGCCATTGTCAGACTTGTTCTGGGGCTGCCTAGTGATGTTATCAGGACATGCCCACAACAAGCACTTGATCATGCTGCCTCAGGCTATTCTAGATGTGTGTGATGGTTACCACTGTCTTGAGGATGTCTTGAAGGCATTCCCATGAAGTTCCAAGCATTGCTGTGCAACAGCCATCTCTTGGCTGCCATTTTTGCCACAGCCAGCCTTCCCTTCATGATAGCTCATGTCCCAACAGCCCTGGTACACCTGGCAACAGGGTGGTTTGGCCTCATAAGCTGGTTGGCACACTACAGGTTCTTCAAACTGCCCACCCTAGCCCAGAAACCTGATGCTCATGGCCACTTCCTCTGAGCACATGCTGGATACAGCAGACGTTGCAGTGACGTGTTGGTGGCATATCTCTGATCCTGGAGTAATGTGTGTGTAGGATTGCTTCGTTAAATGCTTTGTAGCATGGAGTAGATGAAGTTCTATTTTTCTTCATCCTGTTGCATATCACTACATCCTGAGTGATGAACCCATATTGCCAAGCCTAGTCATTCTTCTAATGTATTGTCTTCACACTGCACATTTTTACCATATGGTTATAGTTACCATCACCGCTTGTGTGATGGGAATATCTTGTGAAGCAACAAAAACTGCCCCTCCACATTCCTGGAAAGATAAAATCTGGTGGCAGAGAACTCTTATTCCTGGAACTTTCCCCTGCAGCTTTCATAGAATATTTTCACATGAATGGGAGTGATTCACTGGGCACGGGATAATCTGAGAGAGCAGCTACATACTGGTGCCTTCCCAGTACAAGGAGTAGGAGGGATAGAACTGTGAATGGAGGAGGAGGCAGTTTTGTTACTCTATACCTGGCAATCTTGTTCCCTCCAGATGTTTTGGACTACAGTTCCAATCATATCCAGGCAGTATGGCAGTAAGACATTATGGACATTGCAATCCCAAGCATTCAAAGGCAGTATGCCACTGAATACCAAATACTGGGGATGAGCAACGGGAGATGGTTGTTGCCTTCGTGCCATGCTTGCGGGCTTCTTGGAGGCATCTGGTTGGCCACTGCATAAAACAAATGGACTTAATGGACTTTTGATTTGGTCTGATCCAGCAGGATTCTTCTTCTGTATGGGAAGCACTTGGAATGATTAGTGTTACTGCTAGTGATTATTACAACTAATAGTTACTAGTACTGATTATTACTACTAATATTGGCATGCAACATTGTATCTCAAACAAAGGTAACTGGCTACAGCCTCTCCAAGATAACAGTTTAAGATAACCAAAAAAACAAAAGGCTAATATCCCAAAGAGATTATGAATATTTTAGAGGTAGCATGACTGTTGGATGTAAATAGTTGTGGTCTTTGTATTCGTGCAAAGTTAATGTTTATGTGTTTTTATTGCAAGTGATGGCTTGTGATCCCTAGGCCTCAGGATAGGTTTCCAATGTACAATAAAAAGATAAATATCAGTTACTGATGATAGACTGATGTAAGAAGGCAATTTCTCTCTCTTTCTCCTCCCATCTGTAGAGCAGCAGGCCACTGATAGAGGCTTCTTGCTCTGTGGGAGAGAGATTATTTTACTTAGCAGCAGTTGGTTCCAAGCAGTCATGTTGTGTATTGTAAATGAACATAACAGTCAGATCCTAATACATTACTTGGATTTACATTTAGAGATCCTAATACATTTACTTGCTTCACTTGGATTTACTTCATGGTAAGTACAGTGTATTGGCCCTTCCAATGGTGTAGTGGTACATTATGAAGTGCAGGCATTCTGACAGTCCGCATAGCCCCCCACCCTCACCCCAGGAGAGTCCAAAAATTCAGGCAGCTGTGTTGATCCACATCAACAAACCAGTTCTAGAGATCTTCATCTCCACCAGGAGCAGGTCTTTTGTAAAGCTGATAGGTCTTAATTGCCATTCAAGACAAGCCACCTCAAAACAATATATTGTTGTTGGGAAAATTCACTTCCCCCCAGCTAGTGTGAGGATTGCAGTGAAGCTCAGAGGGAACAGGGAAGTGGGGTGCGTGGGTGGGTGATGACATCAGTGTTCCTGCTAATGAAAAAGTGCAGGCGCTGCATCCCTATGATTCCTGGCTTCACTACACCACTGGGGCCTTCTGGCTTCCCATACCTGTAAGTACCTGAGTTCAGCTCTCAGGAACTGTGTTTTCAGTTTCCAGTTCTCCCATCCAAAGAATTGAGGACTTCAGCTGTGGGTGGAAAGACATCATTCGGACACCAGGGCTAGTCAATGAGAAACAACAGATGGGTAGACCTGGTATACAAATTTCTCAGATCTATCTGTCACGGTATACATGGGGCCCAGGCCTTGTCACTGCTCAGTCACCAGATATATCAGAAATGTTCTCTGATGCTATTAAGGCTTTTTAAAAATGTGCAACCATACACAAAATGTGCAGTTCAAGGAAAAAATATGGCACTCCAAATGAATAACTAAACAAAAATAAGCTTTTAATGATGAAATAAATAGAATAACAAAACAAAACCAAATGTTGCACACACCTACGAGTCAGGAGGGCAAAAGAGGAGTTCTGGAATATGGACAGCAGAAAAGTTAAATTTCAAATCCTGTTTTTAGCATGAAGACTTAAAGTAAGAATTTTCATGTTCGAAAAACTTTCAGTAGGAAGAAAGCAAGTTTGAGGGATATTAAATGTTCTCCAAAATATCCCCTAAAACGTTGTCTTTTTTGTAAATCCAAGTAATGTATTAGGATCTGACTATTTTGCTCCTGTTCATTGGGCCTCTCTGCAACAAATAGCAAATATGTATGTACGTATGTGTGGCGGAGTGACAGGCAGAAGCCCAGGGAGGGGCCAAGCTGAACATTCCAGAGGCTCTGATTGGCTGAGGCCGAGAGCATAGAACCCCAGGGAGTTGACAGTTAAGGGAGTTGGTTGTCAGTTGGGGAAGAGAGTGGGTTGGAGTGAGAGAGGGAGTGGAAGGTTAGTAGAGTAGGCAGGGAAAGGTGGTACTGAAGAGAAGAGTTCAGACAGGAAATCTAGTACTAAGTTGTGAGAAAGCAAACGTGAAGGTGTTAGTGTAGAACAACAATTCACAGGAGTCTCCACGTAGGGAGTGAAGGACCTTCTGTCTGAGGAAGGAGGAGAAACTCTGGACTAGTGTGAGGGACAGTTAAGTTCCCTGGTCTGATACTGTAACTTTCAAGTAACCAAGCCAAATTGATACAAAGAGCACTGTATAACATCTGCCTGCCTTTAACCTGAATCTAAGCAAAGAACAAGTTTGAATGTAACTGTTGAAAATTCCAAGTTATCTGTTCCTGAGTTGAATATCAGTTTAGAGACCTTGTTAGAACAATAAATCAACCTTTTTATTCAAAGTTCTAATTCTCCAGAGTCTGACTGGTGGACAGGAAAGTAAGAAGGGAATTAACGGAGGGGCATCCTACTTCAAGTAATCAAATAAAACAAACTGCTTAATAAACACAAACAAACGTGGGTGAACAGCTACATATAAGACCTAAGACACATAATCGGCTAACGCAACTTTAAAAGACAGCTTAAAGTCTGAAGTGCCCCATACAAGGGTGCACTTGGTGAGAGCGAAGTACATATCGAGGGTGTGGGCTTTGGAGTGAGGGGTCCCGTCCACTACAGTATGTGTTGGATAATTAAAATTGCAGTCAAAACCTATGGCTAATGTTTCACCAGGTAATTGGGTGAAATGGTTAAGATCACTGATACCTTCTAGGGTGGTTTTCCTAGAAGGTACTCATTGAATTATTAACAGCCTGAACAGGAAGTGGGCGTTGCTCCCAGCTTCTTCCTCCTTCTGTTCAGACTCGAGTGAGCGTGGCACCACCAGGTTGTTGTTTCCACGTGGTCCTTGTAGCAGCATGTAGCCAGAGTTGCTGGTCTGAACTCCACAAGTTCAGACCCCAAGTATTTCCAAATGAACTTGTAACCAACTGTAAGAAACGCTTTTAAGCCTGCCTGAATGAAACTGCATAATCTGAGTGAGTAAATGTTACTTTTAACTTTTACAAGACTGTGTCTCTGATTATTGTTCTGAGGGAGAGAAAAGGGGGCAAAACCAGGGAAATCCAGTCTGCCTTGAAGCATCCTGGATTACCAAATGCTAACTGGCTAACACTAGCCAAATCTAAGCTTCTTTTAAGCTGGAAAGGGACTGTACTCTGCTGATCTCACTAACGTGAGATAGGAAGGATATTACTCCACTATATATCCTCTCCTAGTATCTTTTTCAAGTCCCAACATGGGTTATGGGCCCAGGATAGATTGTTTTGGTAGCATTTTGGTGGATGCCACTGGATTCTCTTCAGGGAGAAGAGGAATCCAAAGCGGCCATATTTTTCTTTGTTCCCTGGTGAGCACATGGTGACTCCATTGTCTCCTTGTGAAAGAGAAACCCCCTTTCCTCAGAAGGCAGTAGTAAGGCAGTGAAGGTTTTTGAGTTTTGGGCATTTTCAGCTTTTGAGTTTTGCACATTTTTCCACTTTTGAGTTTGGCATTTTTCCCAATTTTGAATTTTTGGGCATTTTTCTTGTTTTTTGATCGCTGAAGATGAGCGGAGCAAACTCAAGAGGAGAGAGCTTCTCCAGGCTGCCCAAATTAACTGAAGCAAATTTCATACAATGGAATAGGCGACTGAAAGTGATTTTGGACAGACTTGAAGTCCTGGGCTATATTGAGGAAGATAAGCCCAGTGGCGCTGGTAAAGAAGCCAGAGCAGCAGCCAAAGAATGGGAAAAGCAAAACAGGATAGCAATATCTGTTATCATAGAAAATTTAACTGATTGCCAAATGATCCATGCTGGAGAAGGGGAAACAGCCAGAGAAGTGCTCCATAATCTAGAAAAGGCATTTGGGTTTACAAGCAAGCGGTCTCACAGGCGCCTAGTGAGAGATATGTTTCATTTGAAACTTGAGTGCAAGAAAGATTGTGGAAGTCGTGTGGAAGAGTTTTTAACTATTATTGAAAAGTTAAGACTGGCAGAATACGTGATGAATGAAGATCAGAAGGTCTACTACTTCCTGGGGTCACTGGGATATAAGTTTGAGATTTTTATATCCAGAATGGACAGTGTCCCAAATTTAACCCTAAAAGATTTAATTGGTCATTTGAGAGAAGAATGTGTTGAGAGAAGGGAAGAATCTCCAATCAGGCATTCTAAGCAAAGTGACTCAAATTACTTGTCCCAAGGGAATGGGAAAGGCACATCCAAGAAAATTATCTGCTTTAATTGCAACAAAGAGAGACATATTGCCAAGTTCTGTAAGGCCCCGAAGACAAAGAAGCCCCCACCTTTTAGGCAGCAAAAGGAAAAGAAGGGGATTGATGAGAATAGCTTACTGATGCAACAGAAGAGTTTAGCAGCTAACTGTTACAAAAGTAAGTCAAACAAATGGGTCATAGATTCGGGTGCATCGAGCCATTTCTCACACGAGAGAGGATTCTTCAAAGAAATCAATGAGATTGAAGAATCACAAAGTGAGGATATCCAGATTGCAGATGGCAATGTGATAAAGGCACAAGGTGCAGGCTCAGGAGTTCTACACTGCAAGGTTGGTGGTGAAAGCAGAAAGAACTGTGTAGACAAAGTTATCTATGTTCCAAAATTGTTGCAACATGCTCAGTATCTCCACTTTAGCAAGGAAAGGCTTCAGGGTACTATTTGAAGGTGACAAGTGTAAAGTGTCCAAAAATGGTAAAGTGTTTGTTGAAGCTAGTCTGATCAATGGCGTGTATGAGGTTATTGTTTCAGAATCTCAGTCTGCTAAAGTGGCGTGCCCAAAGAAGAAGGATGAGGCTGATCTGGAGCTTTGGCACAGAAGACTTGGACATAGAGAAACAAGCACAATAAAGGAACTGCAGCGCAAGGAGCTGGCAAGAGGAGTGGAAGTAACCCAGAGTGCATCGGGCACAACCAAGTGTGTGAGTTGTGTCACTGAAAAGGCAGTTAAACCTTCTTTTCCTCCTTGCACTCAGCAGCGCAGCACCAAAGTACTGGACGTGGTCTACAGTGATGTATGTGGTCCAATGAATGTTCCATCATTGGGGGAAAATAAATACATCCTAACATTTATTGATGATTTTTCAAGGTATTGTGCAGCATACTTCCTCAAGGAAAGGAGTCAAGTGCTGGAAATGACCAAGAAGTACTTTGCTATGGTGAAGAACAAATTCCAGAGGTGCCCAGGGGTCCTGATGATGGATAACGGGTGTGAGTATTGTTCACACAACATGGAAGCCCTTATGGAACAGGAAGGAGTTGAACACATAACAACTGTTCCATATACCCCACAATAGAACTCAGTAGCAGAAAGAAAGTTCAGATCCATCATGGAGATGACAAGATGCATGTTAAAAGATGCATCTCTTCCCCAACGTTTGTGGGGAGATGCAGCTGCCACTGCGGTGTACATCCAGAATAGATTGCCAACAAAGGGAGCTACACGCACACCTTTTGAACTTTGGCACGGGAGAACTCCCAATCTGTCGCACATACGTGTATTTGGAAGTGTTGCCTATAGCTATGTTCCTAAAGAAAACAGGCACAAGCTTGACTCCAGAGCACAAGCAGGTATCCTCATCGGGTATGCTACTGGAGGAAAAGGCTACAAGATAATGGATCTCAAAACAGGACAAGTCAGGCCAAGGCACGTTGTCCATTTTGATGAACACATGAAGGCTGAGACGAGGGGAACTGTTGTGGATTTTTCTGATCAACCAGAAAAGGAAATGCAAGAGCTCGTATACTTCCCACCTGTAACTTATGACTCTGTGCTCCCTACTTCAAAAGCTATAGCCCCCTCTATAGGCGATGAATAGGGAGAAGCCCCAGTGTACCCAACCCCTGACAGAAGCACCAGAGATGAAGAGGAGCAGAGTGATGAGGACATGCCTGCACTGGAGGAGGAGGATGAAGCTGATGAGGTTCCTGAACCACAGGTCAGACAGTCATCCAGATCCAACAGAGGTGTTCCACCACTCCGGCTGTCCTACTTTGCAGGGTCGGCGCCATCCCAAGAACCTTCTATATGGGAAGAGATAGAGGAGATGCGAGACACAGAAGCCCGTCTCTGGAGGAAGGCTGCGCAGGAGGAGATGGACGCACTGCATCAGTACAAGACAGGGACGCTTACTGACCTACCTCCTGGAAAGAAGGCCACAGGAAGAGTAAGTGGAAGTTCAAAATCAAGCAAGGGGCAGAAGGGGAAGTGCAGCGCTACAAAGCGAGGCTTGTAGCTCAAAGATAAAGACTGCAGAGAAGTGGTCTGGCTGGATCAACTGATCAAAGACTTTGTGCGTGAGGCTGTCCAAGATGGACTTGTGGACTTGACATACTGTCATACTAAAGAAATGACTGCTGACATACTAACCAAGGCTCTACCAAGAGACAGTTTCCAGAATCTTCGAGTCAAGATGGGACTGTGGGTGGATTAATAAAATTGTGAATGAATGTGTGTTGTTTTGCCTGAGAAGGGGTGTGTTGGATAATTAAAATTGCAGTCAAAACCTATGGCTAATGTTTCACCAGGTAATTGGGTGAAATGGTTAAGATCACTGATACCTTCTAGGGCGGTTTTCCTAGAAGGTACTCATTGAATTATTAACAGCCTGAACAGGAAGTGGGCGTTGCTCCCAGCTTCTTCCTCTTTCTGTTCAGACTTGAGTGAGTGTGGCACCACCAGGTTGTTGTTTCCACGTGGTCCTTGTAGCAGCATGTAGCCAGAGTTGCTGGTCTGAACTCCACAAGTTCAGACCCCAAGTATTTCCAAATGAACTTGTAACCAACTGTAAGAAACACTTTTAAGCCTGCCTGAATGAAACTGCATAATCTGAGTGAGTAAATGTTACTTTTAACTTTTACAAGACTGTGTCTCTGATTATTGTTCTGAGGGAGAGAAAAGGGGGCAAAATCAAGGAAATCCAGTCTGCCTTGAAGCATCCTGGATTCCCAAATGCTAACTGGCTAACACTAGCCAAATCTAAGCTTCTTTTAAGCTGGAAAGGGACTCTACTCTGCTGATCTCACTAACGTGAGATAGGAAGGATATTACTCCACAATATATCCTCTCCTAGTATCTTTTTCAAGTCCCAACAGTATGTATGTATGTATTTGTGTGAATAGGGCTCCTTTTTCAGCTGTCTATGTGATCCAGCAAACAGGAACCACAGCACCAAGCAGCCAATCAGATCTGGCTAAGTGATAACATCTCAAAGCCAACTTAAAATGAAGGTAGTGCTTCTTCTTCTCACTCTGAATAGAATGCTTTCACCATTTTGTAACCTCCCAATTATTGCCAAAGGCACAAAGGGCACATATCATGGGGACAATTTTTCCATAAAATGCGTACACATCTTTTTTTCCTTTTTCTTTTTTAAGTGAATAAAGAAGGCCCATGACATCCTTACGTTAAATAAGTTTTCATTCATTCATTCCAAGTACTTTGTTCAGTTTTCAAGGGCATTACCCTCATGGCTTAGGTCAAATTGAGGGCCATTCACTGTCAAAGTAAATGCTGATAAAACAAATAATATTGACAACCTCAGCAAGCAATACTATCTTGAGAAGAGAAGTCAGTGGCTCTGGCAGCTGGAACTCAGTAAATTCTATTCATGTTAAGCAGATTTTCATAGGCATATAGGAAAGATAAGGTAAATTGTAAAATGCTTTCCCAAGCTAGCTTCCAGTTCATTGATTCAAGATGTACATTGCTTTCCAATACAATTCTAACATCTTTCCTGGAACTGCTCCAATGCAAAAGCTTCAAGGAACATGTTTAAAGACGAATGTGGATACTGTTGCTGAATAATCTACATTGTAGACTACAGTTAAGTTAAAAAATATAGTTATTTCAGAAACATGTTTACTTTTCAGTACATTTCAGTTTCTTAACCAAGGTAGTAGTGACAAAAATAGTGCATTTAGGATTTAGTTCATAAACACTTGTGTTTGCATATTGTTCCAAACTGACAACATCCGTGTCTCGTTAGCCTAGAATCCTGCCACTGCCAAATGGCACACATGGTGCCTCCAGATGGTCTCATGATATGATCCACTATCACCACTGCCACCGAGTCAGAGCCAGTGATGCTTAAATGCCCTGGAGGAAAAGGTGCAGTGGTTAGTATATTGTGTTCTCCCGTACTGCTTTCAGCTCAACTGGAAGCAGTAACAAGAGCATAGCGACTAGCTTGGCCTTCTTCCATGTTTTGGTCCAAACAGCTTTGAGCAGGAGAAGGCTGTGCTCTGTCTGCAGAAGGCAATATCTCTGGGGTGCCAACAATTAACTCCTAGCTCACAGCAGAATTAGGAGCTGTGGGTCATGGATTCCAGAGAATGGTAATTGGATGTGTATATTCAAAGGCAAAGTCAAGAAGGCAGGCCTTGGATGGAAGTCAGGCAAGCAAGCTGTCAAAGAGAGGCGGCCTGGTTATTACTTGGATGGGAGACCCCTCCTCTAGTTTCCTGCATTGAGCAGGGGGTTGGACTCAATGGCCTAGTAGGCCCCTTCCACCTCTATAATCTATGAATCTATAAGGCAAGAGAAGTGAGGCAGTAATGGAAGCAGAGGACAGGCAGGCAAGACGTACATAGGTATCTATTCTAGAAGCAACGTAGTCCTCTGAGATCAACATCAGAGGCCCTGTTTGTGTGCTTGCCCATCAAAGCAATTTGACTGGTGGGCACAAGGGATAGGGCCTGCTCAGTAGTGGCTATCCACTTGCAGAACTCTGTTCCAATTCATGTCCGCCAGGCCTGTCATTACAGGCCTTCAAGTGGGCCCATATGACTGATTTATTTACCTTGGCATATAGCCGAGTCAGGATCTTATTGAGTGTCATCTTGTAGACATTGCTATCTGGTTTTAACTGTTGTTAATTTTGATTTTGTTATTGTTTTTATCACTGTGTTGATGTTTTAAATTTTGTACGCTGCCTTGGGTGGGTTTACCCTAAAAGGTAGCTTATAAATGTTTTATTTTTTTAAAAAAATTTTTATTGAATTTTCCAAAACAACAACAAATCATATTTGGCTTCTGCCTCATTGTCTGACAAACATCCTTATCCAATCTAAGTTTCCTCTATTTTTACAAAAAGAATTTCTATTGCTTTAATTCAAAAATCAAACCCCAAATATATTGAGTCACTTAAAAATGTTTTAAATAAATAATAAATATATTGAATAAATCTGGGAGAAAAGTTGCTTAGACAACAGAGCAGGAGAGGTTCTGAGGCAATCTTCAGTTCTCTGTGTCAAATGACCCAGGCTGCTTGCGGCAGACAGCATAAACAAGCTTTGTCTCCAGTGTTACTTTTTGGCTCAAGAGCAGTAGTCAATTGGCTTGATGTAGCTGCAGCTACGTCTTCTGGTAAACTGCTTCGTGATCCAGAACAAGGCAAAGAAATGAAGCTCCCCATATCTGCTCTTTGAGGACTACAATGCCTTGCAGCATGCTGTGTTCCGTGTTCATCTAAGGTTAGTTGTTTCCGATGGTTCTTTGAGAAAAGCATTTTTTTGTTGTTGCAATTTTGGGATAACCAAAGAAGCACGAAGGGCACATCCGCACAAGAACATCTCAAAGTCCTGGTTAAGTGCATACGCATACAATTAAGTATGAGGTAATGTGAAAGAACCTTTTGTCTATATGTCATGTTGGACCATCCTGATCCTGCTGCGGTTGCCAACAAGTGGTTTAGCCCAACATGGCCTCAGCTCAGGGATCATGTCATTTCAGGGGATCGGATGCATTGAATAAGATCAGCTGATGGTCCCAGAAAACAGTCCAAGAGCCAAGACAGTCCTTAAATACATTTTGACTTTTATGAATCAAACAGGGTCCTGTGTGTTTTGTTGTCTCATAGGTGACAATGTGGTAGGAGCAATGAAAGATGCTTCAGGCATGTAATGGTTGCAGTAGAACTGAAAGCATCAGTGAGTTGTGCTTCCTGTTGTTGTTCTGCTACTGTAAAGTTTGAAGAGGGACTTGCATAGGAAAATGTGCAGGTTCTAGATTCAGAATCAACCAGCATGTACTCACGTCCCCCTTTTCACTATTACAGCTGTGTGAAAATAGGAAGAACTCATGTTATCTACTCCAGCATCCTTCTTCCCTCAGAGAATATCCAGCTGGCTCCTGGAAACCCACAAGTGAGGCATACCACTTAGTTCAGTGCCACTCCCACTGGCAGTGGCTTTTAGTCTTTCCCAGCCCTACTAGCTGAGCTTTCCTGTTCACATATACTAGTTATTTGTTCATAGACAAAGTGACAACAACCGCTTTCAAACCAAATAGTCATTTTAATTTAACATCAGTTAAAAAAGAGCAAAAGTACATTCTAATATAGCATTAGATGTTGAATCTCATAAACAGGCCCCCTTTTTAGTACCACCTTCTAGCTATGAGTGCAGTCTGTAATCTTAGGAATTGTAGAGTTACTACACATATAAAAAGAAAGTGATTCTCCGTCTACAGCTATACATACTCCCCTCACAGTACAGGGATTGGGAACCCTTGTCAAATTGTTCTAGCTAGCATAACAGCAGATGTTCTCTGCATTTCTATATCAAAGCCTAATCTTTTTTGAAGCTGAAATAGAGAGTGGAGATAAATCTTCATGAAGAGGCAGGAAACATAAACACAAGGGATAGGGTGGAAAGATATCTGTTCCTATTGGAACCATGGGAGTTTTTGCTTTAAGGTTAAAAAATAAAATGTATTAAAACAAAACTATCTGATAGTGATAAACTGAGATGGGAGGATAACTTGGTTAGTTAATGTTACTTTCTACTGGAATAAAAATATGTTTTCAATTGCTTTTTGAAAATAATTAGATTGTGTATTGTTTGATTCAAAGATAGAGCCCCTTTTCAATGGAGGATGGAATATTGAGAAAAGAGATTAAACTTGCACTAGATAATTTTTTTTAAAAGATTCCCTGGGGAGGTTTTGCTTTATGCCTCTGATCTTATTGACATATTTATGGTTGGTATGTTGTTCCGTAATAAGTGATGCAGATCCAATAGATGCATGTTTGCCTTTGTTCAAAGCCTGCTCCTTATACCATGTGTTCTGTCGTAAGTGATGCCAGATGATGATAAAGATCCAATAAGGAAAGCTTTGTACAACATTAAAGTATAAGGGAGAACAGTAACATAAACACTAGTGTGCTTCCCCTGTTCTCTTTTATAACCTGTCCCAGTCTCTCTAAAATTCCAGGTAAATGTATCAATATGAGCAAATTAACTCTGAACTCTATTAAAACTGTAGCACCATATTTGGTACAGAATTTTCCAGGCTCAGATAACTGGGTGACAGTGGGATTTTCCTTCTCCTTTACCAGGCTTCCCCAACCTGGTACCTTCCAGTTGAGTTGGACTGCAAATTCAAGAGCCTCCTTGATTCAGAAACAGCTGATACTAATGACAGAACTTAGCTTGGACTTCGTATACAGACAGACGAACGCATCCGAACTAGTACTAACTGGATTATGGAGAAAACCATAACCACCCAAGGAAGAAGAGGAGCTCTCTTACCACACAGTTATGTCTCTCTAAGAGACAGGTCATACCACAAGCTCCCTTATGGCTTTTCTACATGTGGCTATTAATCACTGTATCTACTTTTAGTTTCATCACAGTGTTGAGATCCGAGCTCTACACAAAGAGCTCTTCCTTTCCTGCTTTTCCACTACATAAACTCTAGGTGGAGCTGTGCTATCATGGAATAGCTCAAATACACAAGGAGAGACAGCAACATTTCCCCCGTTCTAATACCCCATTTTCCCCATTCTAAAAAAACAAATAAATGAGAAAGTGCTCTGGAAAAAAAGGAAGTGAAACTGGAGGATCACGACATCGTCTACAGAGCCCATAAACAACCACGAGTAAGGAATCATGAGTGCACAATAAATGCTTCATATAGAAAAGCTCTTACTATCTATTACAGTTGCCACCTTCTGACCCAGAGAAGAGCTCCATACCATTAAGAACCCAACTCTGTATGATCTGTTGAGGATTAGAGGGAGGATGACTGAGAAAAGGAAAGAATGTGGTTCACCCCATTCCAGTGTTGCATCTGCGTAGGCAGAGATATCATTAATGTACACCTTGGTGCATGTAATTGGTTCATGCCAATACAGCTTGTTTGATAGCTCTGTCTTGTCTTTGGTGGCACTCCTGTAGTAACAATAATGTTCTTACTTTAGTCTTGTAGGTTTACTGCACTTTTACGAATGAGGCCAGATTTTAATGTACGGGGAGAGCAATCCGATCGCTCCCACCCTCAATGCATCCAATGCAACGACCTTCACAGCAGCTGCGAACTTCACCACTGCCACACCTCACATTTCATCTAGATGGCTGTTTTCAGCCATCTAGATGAAGCTCTTTGGAGGGGAGGGAAGGAGGCTGGGGCACTGTTTGGATACGGCATAAGCTGTCGGCCCCAGCCTCCTCCCCTCCCCGCCCCCTGGCACATCCCTTTAGCCCTCTCTGAGGTCAATTTCCAACCTTGGAGAGGAAGCCAGCACAGTTCTTTCCACAACAGCTGTAAAGGGGACAGGACGGAGCGGGGCGGAGCAGGGGCTCAGCATTTGGAGTCCCGGTTCCAAGCTCACAGACCTCAGAGCTGGGGCTCCGAATAATCCTATGCCCCCCCCAGGCAAGGTTGGAGGGCCATAGGATTGCACCCTTACTGTATTTATTTATGTTTTGTATATTTATATATTTGTTTGGGGCTGTAATATTGTTGTTGTGTGTGTGTTTTTGTGTGTGTGTTTGGTAGATTTATAATTTAAAAATAAAATAAAGGTGCCTTTCTGTAAATGGAAGGGTACCTTTGGATCCAATCTAATGGGTTGGATCCAGGATCTAAGAGCAGTAAAGGAATTGGGATGAACAAACTGTGAAAATGAATAATTTTCTAAAGTTGTAATAAAGCAATTTTATCTATTACAAGTGCAGGCATTCAAATAAAAATAGACAAGAGTATAAAGATGCTGTGCAATAATTCCTGTATTACCAAAAAGAATCAATTCCAGAGATGACCAAACACATTTTGACCCTAGGTCTTCTGCAGTGGTCTAGTATGCAAAAATGCTGTAAACACATGCCAAAGCATATGTTTATATGCACATGCATATGTTTATATGCACATGCATATGTTCATATGCACATCAGAATGTTATAAAACTAAGAAGGGGCCTTAGGCTCCACTATGATGGTATAGTTCTGGTATAGGCAAGGAACTGCTATGGTTAACCAAGGGTAACCAAAATGCTACTAGAGGCATGCAGGAAGTTTCCCTTGTAGGAACCTGTTTATAAGGAGGGGGTGAGGATGTCCATATTGACCAGTCCATTTGTACACACCAAATTCTGGAGCCAATCCAATATATTTCAGCGTGGTGACTTGACTAAAGCAAATTTAAGAGTAACTAAAGATGAGAATATTGCTGTAAAGCCTTATGATTGTGCTTTCCCCTGTTCTGGGGAGGGCTTTTCTCCATTGTGGCACCCACCATATGTGGAATGATCTCCCCAATAAAACTAGGTGGGTTCCTAGTGTGAGTGAGCTTTTCTACATGAGACTGTTAATCTGCTGTTAATCTGCTGTATCTACTTTCAGTTTTATTTTATTGCAGAATTGAGATCCAAGCACTACACAGAGTGTTTCCTTTCCTCCTTTTCTGCTACATAATCTCTAGGTGGCACTGTGGTATAGTGGAATAGTTCAATTACACAAGAGGAAATCATGCTTTCTTTCGCTTTCACAATTAAATGCCACATTTCCCTTGCTTTAAAAAAGCTCGTCAAAAGTGCTGGTTAGACACAGAAGCGAAACTGGAGGGTCATGACGTTGTCTAGAGACCCCATAAACAACCATGAGTAGGGAATGATGAGTGCATGATAAATGGCTCATGTAGAAAAGCCTGGTGTTTCTGCTGACAACCTAAGACACATCAGTTTGCCCAGGTGTATTTCCTGACTGCTAGCATTGCCAGCTACTTTTGGTTATTTTCCTGAAAAATAAAAAGCAGTATAAAAATTTTCTGAAATAAATAAACTATGTCTAGCTAAGTGCAAGTGGTTAGGCTTCACATGTTCTTATGGTTTTCTACCAGTTCTCTGATTTCAATAGGGATGAATAGATCAATCTATTTCCAGTCCATGTCAGTTGCACATGTGTTCCATCATTAAGTCCATTCTATCTAATTTTCTACAAATAAAACATAATAATCACATGAAAATTTGAAATTAAATTGTACATATTTCCCCCCTAAAATATGCCTTTTGGGTCGCATTTTAAGTTGAGAACTACAGCACAAAATTTGGAGGACTGATAAAAGGATACTGTAACTGCTTTCTGATCTGCGTATTACTCCAGGAAGTGTGAATTAGGTTGGTACACCTAGAAATGCTGAATGAACACAATTTGAAGCATTACACCTAAGCATTGTCCTGGGCTGTAGCATTCCTTACATACCTAAAGGGAGTCAATGTTTACTCGAGATGCACTGTAAATTCTTTTGAACTCAGAGTTGGGTTTCACAGACTGGATCGTCTGGGGTTGATTTTGCTACACAGAAATGATACTTATGGAAAAATACATGTAGGAAATGCTTGCAGTCCTGCATTTGACCAGGACTCAGCCACAAAGCAGTTTCATTACCAGGGCTTGGATCACCTATACAAGGAAGGCATTAACTTGGGCTGATATGCTGCCTGGACGGAATGGAAGAGTACTTCTGAGCTTATGTAGGGGGTTACCTTTCCCTTACCAATAAATAGCCTTAAGACAGTCCCCACACCTCTAAAATCTTAGGGCATGACTCCCAGATCAAATGGTGCCATTTCAATTAATGTTTTATCTCCAGCAGCTCAAAAGACTCCAATGAGGGCAGTCTTCTTAGTTCATTTATTTTTTAAAAAACTTATTATCTAGTAGCTAGGCATTTGTCTGTGATTATACAAGGAAACATGATATCTAAAGAACTGTAACACCCTAAGGAGGAAAAATTGCAGCGGCTTTTAACATATTCCCAAGCTACCCCTCTAAAAAAGGATGTCTTAAACTTATTCACATGAATGTAATTTATGTCTCTTTGTATCGCTTCCACATGTTGGTAGATATGTCTAAGCCACTTTTCTCCTTCCCAAATTATATTATATTGTCTTGTCTCAAAAAGAAGCAGCTGCAAGCAGTAAAGATGTCTTTGGGGGCAGTACATGAAAACATAGCTCTGTACTTTAAGAAAATGTGGCATCTATGCCTAAGCATATAGGCCAGATCTACACTACATGGTATCTTGTCAAGTTAGCATTACACTGCTGTTATATTCACGTTCCGCAGTCACTACTCACAGCACACACTTTTGTTAAATGTACTGCAGTCATTCCGTTTTACCACCCCACACCTAAAATCCATAGTGGTAATACTGGGTGTTGCCTAGTACAAGCAGGGAAAATGGCCCTTTAAGAGAAAGCAGGTTTGTTTGGGGGGGGGGGGGTTGGTTCATCATCTATGCACAGGAGTGAAGGAGCACACAAGTGAGATTGATTTTTTTTAAAGTGGGGGGAAGTTCCTCCTGCCCCTTGCCCCCTCAGAAAAAATCATGGAGAAGGAGAAGGGAAGAGAGTGGGAGACTGTGCTGCTGCCGCCGCCGCCACCATGCTCCCATGGGGTGAAGCCAGTAGGATCAGCATGCCCGTTCGCCTCCACCCAAAACCAATTTCGCAAAGCAGTCTTCCTCCTGCCCTAAGTTCCCCAAACATCAGCTCCATTGAAATAAATGTGATTTACTTCTGAGCAGACATGCACTTTGGCTCATTTACAGCTAGTTGTACTTGGGGCAGGGGGTTGAAAGAGGCATTCAAAACTTTATTTTTTCAAAAGGGAGGGAGAAGCACTACTCTTCAGTTCACTTTGCAAGAGAGAGAAACCATTGGGGGAGAGGGAGAGAGGCGCGAAAGCAATCTCTGCTTTGCTGAAGCCCTGATACAGCTTTGGGAGACAAATGCCAAATGTTCCCCACTCCTTGAAAAAAATTGGCTAACACCACTTAGGACAATTTCGTAGCCACACCGAGGCAGGCAACAACAGCACCCAGTGAGACCACACATAGCCATGTATTGTGATAGTGAATCGCAATAACAGGGGAAATTGTAATAAAGGTAGTCCAGGAAATTACGGAAGAAAATAAGAATGCTAAAGCAATACAAATGCAACCGGAACTGAAAAGTTAGCGTGTCATGTGCCCCGCAAGTCACAGAAGTGATCCAGTACTGCTATAACTGTTAGATGTAGATTGCCCCATAGTTGCCCAAGTCAGATATAAACAAGACATTCAGAATAAATTGAGGTTTTCCTCCCACTTTTAGGGCAGTGGGATGTGTGTGTGTGTGTGTGTGTGTGTGTGTGTGTGTGCTGCTGTCACAGTTTTGTTCTTTCAACATGATGGGTTTCAACCACTGATTAGTTACTCTTTGTGCAGAGGAAACCTCTGAAAGTGACAACTCGAATCTAATAAGTCTGCCCCTACTTGCACAAATCCTGATTTGCCAAAATTGCACTAGAGATATGCAGTTCTTGAAATTTGTGCAAATATTTTGAGCAATTTCACAGAAGCCAAATCCCTCCCCAACTCAGCCCACTTTTGTCCGTTGGGTCAGAAATGTGTCAAAAGTCTGTCAAGCTCAAACAGAACAAGTTTTCCAGTAAAGCACATCCCTAGTGACTACTAATTGATGGGGAGCTACATCCTGTGGGTAGGGGGGACACACGCTATTGCTTTCAAGCCCTACAACAGGATGCTAGATTAGATGGATCTTTGGTCTGATCCAGCAGGGCTCTTATGTTCTCACAAATCTTATCAACTACATACCATGTGGGAAGTCAAATGCATTGTTCAATTGCTAGTAAAGGCTAGGCCCCAGACAACATCTTTCCAGGCAAGGTCCTAGTGCACATATTAGCTGTAGCCATCTGTATACCTGTTCTACCTATATTTCCCTTTTCTTACCTGTCTTTTTCTCTGTATGTCATTTCAGGGTCAAACTATGTGTTACATTAATTATGTAGCATGTTGTTAACCCTTCTCTTTGTTTTTTTTACTCTGGTGTAAGTGTGCACAGCTCCAATTTGGATTGGGACCACAGCACAGGGGAGGGGAGGATTAAACCTTCCCACACACACAATGTTTGCTTCCCGAAATCCACCCCCATGTGTGCAATAAAAAATGGAAAAAGCTGATGGAGACTTCCCCCCCCCTTTTTTTAATTCCCTCCCCCCCCCGGAGGGGATTTCAGGAAGCAAACAGTGTGTGTGTTGGGGGGGAGCTTTAATCCTCCCTTCCCAGTATGCTGTGGTCCCAATCTGAATTGGAACCACATATACTTACACTAGAGCAGGGCTCTCCAACATTGGGTCCCCAGATGTTGCTGGACTGGACTGCAGCTCCCAGAATCCCTTGCCATTAGCCATGCTGGCTGGGTATGCTGGGAGCTGTAGGCCAGCAACATTTGGCGACCCAAAGTTGGAGACTCCCTGCACTAGAGTAAAAACAAACAAACAAAGGGAATGGTCAGCTACATGCTACATAATTCACGTAAAATGTAGTTTGATCCTCAGGCCCCTAAAAGTGTGCAGTTGTTCCAAAAAGGAACAAAAAGGTAGAAGTAGCTCAAAATCTGGCATTTCTCCATCTACGGCCAGTCTTGCTTACATTCCACAGTATCCATGAGTCATGATATGGCTTATGCTGCTGTCTGTTTGTCCCCATTTAATAACTTGTTCACCATTCCTTTTTTCTCCCTCATGGTGGTGGTTCTACATTGGGGGCAGAGGTAACCTTGGGATTTAGTTCAGAAATACATGAACTAAATATGTGAACTAAATTCAGAAACTTCGGCCCAGCAAAGTTAGTGCTGATCCACCTGCATCATTTCTAAATGCTGGGACACAATGAGTGCATTCTTACCTGGATTTCACAGGGAATTCAAAGCTGTCTGAAATCTTGTGTATCTCAGATGTTGATGATGTTGTAACTTTGAGCCACCCTCGACATCGGCTGGTGCCTCAAAGGCATAAAAGAGTCCCAAAATAGAACTAAAGCAGCGCTCAAGCAAAACCAAGAATTCATCTACAGTTGAGCCAGTTGTCTACCATGTGAATGTCACATGTTCAAAAGAATGAAACAGCCTGTTTGCAATATTTCAAGCAGGCCTCCAGTGTTTCACATTATGTTTCGGCATAAAAATTCTTCAGTGTGAGGAAATGGGATGTGGGGGATTCTGTTTGCAATTCCTTTTTATGGTTTGGTTGAAAGCCGGCTTATAGAAATGCATCATAGAAATGGATACTCTTCTAGGCTGAAGTCTATTTCATTTTATTGGGTCAGGTGGAGAATTACCAAGTTGGAAGGTTGAACTGGTAAAAACTGCAATGATTAAGAAAACATGGCCCCACCATGTCTCCATAGCCCAACTAACTGGCTAATTTTCCCAGAGTGCTTCCTGAGTAGAAGTGGGCTATTTAGTATTCAGTATTATAGACACAGTTCACATGACCAAACCTGACCTGTGGCAAAGATTTTTGGTAGCATAAGAAACTGTGGTTTGAGCTGCAAGCCTGACATATGCACCCGCCTAAACCCAGCACTCATTCCAATATTGGCCTGCAAAGAGGTCATTCATGTAAAACACTGTGTGCTGTGAGAAGCACCTAGCATTCTGCACTGATAGATTTGGCATACGGTATTCCTTATCATGAAAAACAAAGGCAGCCACATCAGCCACAAGAAAAACATCCAAAATCCATATAGCCTAATACCTTTATTAGGCCAACTCAAAGATCACAAAGGATGTGCAAGCTTTCAAGATCTCCAGATCTCTTCATCAGGCAATGTGTTACAAAAAGCAGGCTGGCCTTTGTTTTTTGTATGACTTGAAGAATACTGAATTTTGCCATTCAGCAGCAGGATTCTACACTGGAGGAAGAGGATTTTATACCACCTTAACTGGTAAAACTACCCAATTTGGCTTCTGTTGACTCATTTTTAACCTAGCACAGCATCTAAATTTAGCTCCAGCTTTGTTAATATTAAGCTTTGTTAATGTTAAGAGTCAGTGTGGCATAGTGGTGAGAGTGTTGGACTGGGACTTGGGAGATCCGGGTTCTAGTCCCCGCTCGGCCATGAAACTCACTGGGTGACTTTGGGCCAGTCACTGACTCTCAGCCTAACCTACCTCACAGGGTTGTTGTGAGGATAAAATGGAGAGGAGGAGGAGGATTATGTAAACTGCCTTGGGTTCCTTGCAGGAAAAAAGGCAGGGGTATAAATATAATTAATTAATTAATTAATAATATAAAGACTGCCTAGCTGATTTTTACTTCTGTTTCCCACCAACCAAGGAACCTTCAGAGTCTCGAATTATAAGGTGGTATAGAAATATTTTTAATAAATAAATTTCAAGTTTATTAGGATGGTAATTTTTAAACTATGTTTTGGGGAAAGCTAGAATTCCAGGGAGCTTATCAGCAGATTCTCAATTAGAAGATGAATCATTTTGATCAATCTTCCCTAAAAGACAATCACGCCCTGGAGCCTAGTCTGTTGTATGTACTCTCAGTTGATGCAGGCCAATATTGTGGTCCCACACAGGCTTTGCAAGTATATCACATGGATTGAATGGGTATCCTTAAAACTTCCCCAGAATTCTGTGCAGCATGCAGGGGTTCCAGTAGTAGATGCTCACTGGGTCCTCAGCATAAAAAGTCAAGGGCAGTGAAAGTTTGAAAACCACTGGATTAGGATAAAGAAAGAGAACATAGAGAGCACCTGCCTGGTTCAACCAGGATAGAGACAGTTCTGAGTTAATAGCTGGATTTTATATACCCCTTCAACAAAGGTCTGGTGCTAATAAAAATATGTTCAAATTGGCTTAGATCAATTTTCATAGTTCAGGATTCTTCAAACCAGAATGACATTCTGACTTCTGGCATGCAAATGCCTCTTATATCAATCATCCAATGGTCTATATACCTGTCTACTTTGATGAATAATTTGAGTTAGATATAAATTAATCCCTACCATAAATCACTTGGCATATGAATTGCTTTTATTTTGGGGCTGAAAAAGTGCTAGTGGTTGTTTTTTCAACGTCACCTCAAATCTTGTAATTGTTGACGTTCATTGGCAGAGTTACATATTTACATTGGGTCCCTTAAAATCCCAGTACTATGCTTAAACCCATCAACTTAAAAATCAGCCCCAGGAGCTGCTAGTAGAGAGAAAGGGTACAACTGATTAATGCTGACACTGTGCGGCTAAACTGTCCTCAGAGGTTAAGAGTTGTTAACATAGAAGTGATTTATGGAAAAATTAAAGCCCAAATATTCTTGAGGGATATCAAAGTCTGGCTTAAGATCAGGCAATGTGCTATATTTGTCTTAGCAGGGTTTATTTTTATTTTTCTGCGCAGTGTTTCCAACTTCAAGGTAGCACAAATGAAGTTTCAGCTTGCCACTTTTGCATCAGAATCCTTTCACAGTCAAAATGTGGACCATTAGATACAGAATTTAGATGAGGAGGGGGGAACTTTTGTTATTGTTTAGGGTGCAATCCTATGGATGTTTAGGCAGAAAAAGTCCTACAATTCCCAGAATTCCCTAGCCAGCTGGCTGGGGAATTCAGGGAATTGTAGGACTTTTTTTCCCTGTGTAAACATGCATAGGATTGTACCTTTATTTATTTATTTATTTCATTCTATACTACACAATAGCCAAAGCTCTCTGAGCGGTTCACAACAATTAAAACTATAAAATACAGCACAATAAAACATAATATAAAATGTTTAAAGATTTAAAACTACAGTATAAAACCAAAGTAAAAACCAGTTGGTTTTTAAAGATTTAAAAATACAATAACAGATTTAAAAACAACAAAAACTGAAGGACTAAAATCCCTGTGGGAATAAGGTCTTCACCTGATGCCCAAAAGTCCACAACATAGGCTCCGGGATTGCCTCTCTGGGGAGTGCATTCCACACTTGAAAAGGCCCTCTCCTTAGTAGCCACCCACCACACCTCATTGTGCTTCCGAGCCCAATTCAAGGTGCTGGTCTTAACCTTTAAAACCCTACACGGCTTGGGACCACAATACTTGACGGAACGCCTCTCCCAACCACAATCTACCTGGACACTACACTCAACATCTGGGGCCTTCCTCCAGTTGCCGCCTCCAAGGGAGGCTCAGCGGGCAGCGAAAAGGGGGAGTGCCTTCTCTGTGGTAGCCCACCAACTCTGGAACAAGCTCCTTCCTGAGGCCTGCCTGGTGCCAACTTTACAATCTTTTCAGCACCAGGTTAAGACTGCCCTCTATATTGAGGCTTTTAACTCTAAATAGTGCATGGTGGGGTGGTTACTTTTTAATTGGAGCTAGTGTAGTGTAGTGGTGAGAGTGTTGGACTGGGACTCGGGATGAGAGATCCGGGTTCTAGTCCCCGCATGGTCATGAAACTCACTGGGTGACTTTGGGCCAGTCACTGACTCTCAGCCTAACCTACCTCACAGGGTTGTTGTGAGGATAAAATGAGGAGCAGGAGGATTATGTAAGCCGCCTTGGGTTCCTTTCAGGAAAAAAGGTGGGGTATAAATATAATAAAATAAAAAATAAATAAATAAAATTGCATTTCTTGTTTTATCTATATGTCATTTTTAAATCTGGTTTTTAAATTTTGTATAATGTTTTTATTGTATATTGTATTGCGTGTTTTTATGGATTGTTGTGAACTGCCCAGAGAGCTTCGGCTGTTGGGCGGTATATTAATAATAATAATAATAATAATAATAATAATAATAATAGAGCTGGGTGTCATCAGCATACTAGTGACACCGAACCCCAAAACTCTGGACAACCTCCCCCAACGGTTTCATGTATATGTTACATAGCATGGGGGACAAAACAGAACCCTGAGGGACTCCACAGGCCAGCCGCCAAGGAGTTGAACAGGAGTCCCCCAGCACCACCTTCTGGGTCCGCCCCTCCAGGAAGGAATGGAGCCACTGCAAAACAGTGCATCCAAGTCCCATCCCAGCAAGGTGGCCCAGAAGGATACCATGGTCAATGGTATCAAAAGCAGCTGAGAGGTCCAGCAGAACCAAGAGGGACACATTCCCTCTGTCCAGCTCCCAGTGTAGGTCATCTACCAAGGCATCCAAAGCTGTTTCTGTCCCATAACCAGGTCTGATACCAGATTTCAAGTATGGAGACATACTGGAACAAGTCTGTCATTCTGCCCCTTTGCGTGAGGGCTAAAACAGACATTAGTTTAAATCCATATCTAACAGCTATGTCTTTCCCCACCCATTTCAATTGTAGAGTAGACTCAGGGCACCTGATCCAGATCATAACAGCCCCATCCCCATGCTAGGGTCCTTATCTAGATCAGCCCCCTGTGCCTATTCTAGAGTTTAAAAAAAATAAAAAAGACAGAGCTGCTAGATATGGATTTAAAGTAATATCTGTTTTGGCCCTTAGTAAGCCAAGATGTGATGGTGGTTGAACACAAGAAATATATATGTTGTGGGAAGTCTGATTTGGGCTGTCCCAGCCACTAGAATATTCCCTGGAGAGGCTTTCCCGATTTCTGTGAAATGGAAGTAGTGGTGGATTTGCCTATATGTGTGCTACTGGTATATGAAGTAGCAGTTTCATGTACCAGTAGCACACTGGGGTGGTGTGGTGTGGTGTTGTGTGGGGGAGGCTGGTTCCTTTGAAGCTGGGATAAAGAATGAGGTAAAGGAAAGATGTAAAGGAGGAATGGAGTAATGCTGGGGTAAAGTCATAAAGAATACACACATACTGAGGGCACTGCTAAGCACATGGAATGTTCTCCTTAGTTCAGGTACTGAGGCTGCATTAAGGGATCAAGGGAGGAGATTTCTTGTCAATTCAGAAAAGGAATGTCTTAAAGATTATGTTGATGTGGACGATCCAGCTGGGGATACTACTTCCATTGATGCTGGATTTGTTTGCCGTTAGGCTATGTGAAAGTCACAGCCATAGCAGACCATGAGGTAAAGTTCCTGCAACACTTTGACAAAAGGATGTGCCATTTCCACAGAATCTGAAGATGTTTTCCCCAGCAAATCCCAGAATGCTCTAGCGATTATTGTGCACTGTTAAGAACACCCGAGTTACACATCCCTCCCCCAAATAGGGAAATATTGGGCTAACCAAAGCCACTGTGCTGTTTGAGTGGAAACATTTCTGTCTTATATTCTGCTAACTCGCTCCCTAATGGTCCTAAAATGAAAGCAGATCTCAATGCTAATGGAGCATTCTCTCTTGGCTGCTGAGGTGGGTGAGCCTCCAGAGACTTGAGATTTCCTTTTTGCAAGTTTGCTTTTGCTAGAACCCAGTGAATCAACAGAGACTTGTTGATTTCCAAAAGTGGACCATGATTAGGAATATTAGGAGGAATAGCCTCCTATTGGTAGGGGAAGATGATGTTTCCATTGAACCTGAGATGCCAGCATATGCCACAAGCAATGAGCAGGTGCACTTCCAAAATGTTGCCTGCAAATCAGATAGCTCCAGATTACTCACATGGGTAAGCCAAGCCACAAGCAGTCATACCTTGAGAACTAGTAAAACCCATCCACTGGATCTTCCCCAAAATGGAATTGGGGTGTGGATGCACCTCCATATCATCTAACATCTTAGAGATGTTCAAACAAGCACCCTTCATGCATTGAGAGGCAGTATGTGATCACTCAAGATTGGACCCAGGATTCCTTTGTGTGGAAGAACTCTATGCATGTATCTTGGGAAGCACATAAGGTCCCTTCTCACACTTGCCAAATGCACGGTCAGTGGAGGAGGGCATGACTGGCACATGTGGCCCTGCAACCCCCTCATATGTTGGGTGAGTGCACAAGTATGTTGTGTTTACTTTCCTCTTAAATCTAGTTGTGGCAGTTCCTACTGATTCAGGCAATGATGGATCTTAGTCCCTTTCCATATTGGACAAATGAGGTTAAACTGTTTTAGGAGGGGAGTACTCTCTGTGTGTACAAACCTACTCTTGGGGGAAGGGGAGAGAAACTAATCAAACCCAAGATTCTGAGTGGCATCTCAATCAATGTGTTGATGTTACCGTTTCTAATATTTCAGCTCCATTTGATAGCTTTCCGGTAAAGGCCTGTCTCTCCACTGTAATCTCAGCTGCTCAGGCTTCATTAGCACTGCAAAACTGTAGTGGTTGTTCATTCTTGGCAGGGACTTCTTATTCCAGTTACTGACATTTCTATTTAGTGGGAAAATAAATCTCTTCTAGTTGCATTTCCCTCCTTGGGGTGAATTTAATTAAACTGTTAAATGTCAAATACTAGTAAGCAGAAGGAAATCCATATTGACTGGCAAAATGTGTTAGTTACAGCACACCGGTGAGTGTTTACTTGCTCAAAATTTAGGCTCAACAAGAATTTAGGCAGTAAGCACACACAGCAGCTTCTTGTCCCGCTTTCTGAATAAACCACCAGAGAAGCCCAGGAGGTGGGAAATACCACTAAATCAATCACTGGTAGAAGCTTGTGGAGGACGCTACATGAAGCAATGCTGAGAAAAGGGAAGATGTTTATAATATCCATAAGCCAGCATGTTCTAATAGCATTAATTGAAATTAGTGGTATATAATACCCCACAATTAATCCCTACTGATGTCATTAAATCTAAGAAGAAACGACAGTGCCCAGCACAGGCTCAAGTGACTGCTCTGTCCCTAATACCTGAAGTTGATGTGCACTTACACATCCATCTATTGCCACACTTTACAGCATGCAAAGCCATGTTCACAAGTAATTTTCAGAATGTCTTGCTTTTTTAATTGCTGTTCTTCAGTCTGTTTGAAGGTTGGTGTTTGTTTGTTTTCTTCAAGTTTGTAACTCTGAAAAATAATAAAATATAATATATTTAATATTATAATATATTTAATAAATATCTAGTTTAAACCAGGGGTGCAGAATCTCAGGCCTAGGGACCAAATCTGGCCCTCCGAGGATTCCAGTCCAACTCCCCAGGGTTCTTTAAAAGGAAACTCCCCCTTCCTCTGGCTCCACCCCTTCCTCCCAACCACCAATCACTGGGTGGTTTCCCAGCTTGTGCAGTTTTTACTCCATTCTAAAAAGTTGAAATTTCTCTCCTAAAGTTTAGTTACTTGCAGTAAGAGCTTTAAGCTAAAACATGATTGTATTTTGTTTTTTTTTATTAATTCATTTTGTTTTATCATTTATTTATTTTGTTTTTAAAATTCATTTTGGCCCCGCCCCTTTGCCTCTGGCGTCACCCACCACTGAAATGCAGCCCCAGAGAACTTCTCTCAAATGGAATTTGTCTCTTGGTCTGGAAGAGGTTCTGCACCCCTGGTTTAAACAAATAGACAAAAAATAATGTCTTGCTTTTAGCCACTCCTGTTTACTATTAGGCAGAGTGAGGCAGGCACCTCAGCAATGGATGGTAGGAGGCAGGGGGTGTTGGTGACAGACCCCCAGCCATTCCTCATAAGCCCCCCAACTACCTGAGCCAGCACCCTGGTGGCAGCAATGCTTGCTTGAAGTTGTAGCTGGCCTGGGATGTCTCTCTTTCTCGTCTAATCACCTTCTCCCAATGCATCACAGGCAGTGTCATTATTTTATTTTATCTATTTATCATATTTATATACCCTGCTTTTTTCCTACAAGGAACCCAAGGCGGCTTACATAATCCTCCTCCTCCTCTCCATTTTATCCTCGCAACAACCCTGTGAGGTAGGTTAGAAAGGTCCCTCGGCAAGTGATCAGGAAGAGGCAGCCAGCCTAGGCCACATGCTTCAGCAGGCCATCACTTGTGTGCATGGTTTGCTCTGCTCCGGGGTTAAGAGAGGGGAGGCAAAAGGGGCAAATAGCCCCAGCACCCCTCAATACCAACCTATTGGTTCATATTGCTTAAGGTTAGCAGACAACTACCATTGTGCCTGTCCATCATTTCACCTTTGACCTTCAGTACAATGGCTTAGAGAGTCAGATAGGAACCCTGCTGCCATCATTCGCTGTGGGTGAGCTGGAATGCTGCAGTGCTTCCTTGGCTGAGGACTGGAAGTTGAGACAACAACAGCCCTGACTGGGAAGGAAGAGAAAGAAAGAGAAAGAAAGAAAAGAAATCCCAAGTACCTCATGGAAAGCTAAGCAGGGTCAGGCCTGGTTATTACTTGGATGGGAGACCCCTCCTCTAGTTTCCTGCATTGAGCAGGGGTTGGACTCGATAGCCTTCCAGGCTCCTTCCAACTCTATAATCTATGAAAAGGTCTAGGCCCAATACCCTATGCATGCATTCCCATTCTGCAGCCTACTCCCCACAGATGAGCTGGACTGGTTCCTTGCCTGCAGATTATACATTGTGAGGAACAAGGAGCAACTGCACCAGCCCTGAGTGGGAGTGAGGACTAGGCCCAAACAGCCACTGCAAGAAGCCTTACCACCCTGCAACCTATTCCACACAGTTGTTAAAATTGTGAACTGCCCAGGGAGCTTTGGCTACTGGACAGTATAAAAATGTAATAAATATATAAAATTTAAAAGGCTCAGGACTTTGTGATAACCATGGCAGAAACCGCACATTGATTGCGTTGAACAAAACTCATGCCAAAGGCCCTGGAAGTCTATTTCCATAAATATGCATTACCCTAAGAATGCTCTATTGCATCCCCATATTGGTTGCATCAGGTGAGTGCACCTTTCATAAAATGAACCTGGTAAAGATGTGCCTAAGATCTGCCACTGGGCAAGAAAGGCTTAACCACCTTATTATGCTCTCAGTGGAAAGTAACCTTACTAGGCAAATCTCTTTTGACAACTTAGTTTGTGAGCCTGATGGCAGTGCCTGTCTCTTTTTTATTGATGTGAGCCACTTTGGAAGACAATAACTCTGAAAAGCAAGATAAAAATGTGATAGATAGATAGACAGACAGATTTGATGAATTCATCAAAATGAAAGCAAGGAAGAAGTCATTTGTGTAGATTACCTGATTCATTCATTATAGTAAAAGAGTTTTTGTTTGAATTATGTGGATGTTTGATCATTTCTGCTCTTAATTTTAGTAATCGTAAATAATGTCTATAGATACTATGATGATTTGTAATTTCCTGAGATTGTAAGATATTCCTTTTGCATTCCATTTAAATAGCTTTGCGTATTTAATGAATCAGCATCTGTAGTTATTAAAGAATTTATCACCTTTAAATACTGCATACCAAACTATATAATGCATTGATCATGTTGATATTCCATGTAGGTAAAGATGCTATGTTATCTACTGAAAACATTTTGGGAGGGAGGGATAAGAGGGGCAAGGTTGTGTTTTGCTCCAGGCCCTGAGTTACCTCTAAGAACATAAGAAGAGCCATGCTGGATCACACCTAGGGTCCATCTAGTCCAGCATTCTGTTCACAACCAGCTGCCCACAGGATCCCACAATCAGGACATGAGTGCAACAGCACCTTCCCATCCATGTTCCCCAGCAACTGGAGCACATAGGCATACTGCCTCTGATACTGGTACAGAGTCTCTGTGACAATGGCACATGCTGCTGTCACTGTACTGAAATATTTGAGTGAGCAAAGCTCAGGCACCAGGTGGAGCAGTGAGCAAGCATCAGCAAGGTGCTGGAGGACAGAGCTGGGTGTGTCATGTGTGGGTACTTTAGCTATTCTGATGCTCTCAGGTGCAGTGGAAGACTCAGATACATTGCCAGTGTTGAAAAATTAGGGATGGACAGATCAGTCTATTTCCGCCGGTCCATGTCAGTTTCACATGTGTTCATTCATAAATCCATTCCATCCCATTTCCAGAGCAATTTAGAAAACAGGATTAAAAAATAAAAACAAAACAGAAATTACAGCATGTAAAATATACACATTGACTGGGTTCAGAAAACACAATAACCCCACACTCAAGGGATGAACGGTGGTTTGTTGTTGAAACATGGGTTATTGTGTTGTCTGAACCCCACTGAGATAGCAAACCATGGTGAACAATCCACAGTTCACAACCCAAGAACAAACCATGGGTTCTCTTCATATGTTGTTCATGGTTAACAAGCCATGACTTGTTAGCATGGCTTAGTTCAGACAACACAATAACCCACAATTCAATGATAATCCACAGTTCATCAACAACAACCCATGCTCAACCCTTGAGTGTGGGTTATCATGTTGTCTGAACCCAGTCACTGAGTCTGCCAGCTAAAGAAAGTTAGGCATACCTGTGCCCCATAAGATAAGTTCCATTCATTTCTTTCTCTATGCAAACATTAATTGTCTCACTGATCAGTGGGGGAAGGAGGAAAAAGATTGGTTTCAGAAGTCACCAGGTCTACAGTGAAGAGCCTTTGTATGGCTGCCCATAAATCATCAGAGCTGTGGTGTGGGCTTTTTGTAGTGATGTATGAGAATTTAGTTTCTGTTCACAAATCATATAAATATGTTCTGTTTGCAGTCCTGAATGCAAACCTGAGCAGGAAGTGTCTTTTTTTGAGAAATACTTGCCTGAATTTGCGATTGTGTTAGAAAAATGCATTCTTTTTTTAAAATGTGCTTTGAAATGAGCATTTAAAAAATAAATACTCATTTTCATGCTTTAGTCAATGGAGGAAAAGTGTGCACGTTTGAAAAATACACAGAGAAAGAGTATATTCCTTTACTCTTTAAAGTGCTTTAGAGTATCTCATAGTGGGAGGGAATTGCATTCAGAGGATGCACACCTGAGGGCACATGTCTTCTGAAGCTGATTCTCACCTGCCTCTTAGCCCCTGCTACTTGTTCAGGGTTCATTCCTGTGCACTGCACTGCACTGCACTGCACTGCACTGCACTGCACTCTGCCTCCTACTTTTCCTGGAGTATGAGGAGAGCACACATGCACAGTCTGTGTCCCCATTAGTGTTCCGGGTAGGGCAGGGGCTCTGGAAAAATGGATGAAATAGCAGTGAGGATGGTTCAGAAGAAACAGTTAAAGCCTCCTCCATGCCATGGTCCCAATCCAGGTGTAAAATCAAGTATACGGTATTAGGCAGATTTGATGGAGCTTCAGTCCAGTCCCCTGTAATCCAAATGTTGGCTCTCTCATATGTTGTCTAGCCAAAAAAGACTGAGTTTTGCCCGTACCATAGCAGGTAGGTATGACCACTAATACTATCCATTACTATACACTGGCTGCCCTGTTTGGCTAGTAGGGGAGACCAACACCTAAAGAGCCATTGTGGGGGTAGAAACTAGTGTGTTGGATTATGATTAGGTTCATATTGTTGTTCAATCATAATGCCAGGTCACACACATTCCACATAATCCACATAAGAGCAAGTGTGGCCTAGTGGTTAGATGCTGGACTGGGACTTGGGAAATCGAGGTTCTAGTCCCTGCTCGCCCATGAAGCTCACTGGGTGACTTTGGGCTGGTCACTGACTCTCAGCCTAACCTACCTCACAGGGTTGTTGTGAGGATAAAATGGAGAGGAGGAGGCCAATTATGTAAGCTGCCTTGGGTTCCTTGCAGGAAAAAAGGCGAGGTATAAATATAATAAATAAATAGTCTGCCTGACAGGGTTGTTGTGTAGCATAAGGAGAGGAGCCTGGGTGCAGTGCTTTGAGCTGCACACAGGAAGGGTGGGATAATAAAGGAAGAGCGATTTTGTATACTTTGCATAACACAACAGCATGACTCAAACAATGCGCTTGTATTTCTGCACACACAATGTATGGAACTGTGAAGTGCATTCAGACACCATCTGTGTATTTACATTGTCAGCCTCTTAGCACTCTTTTTTCTTTGCTTGTGATATCTGTTTACTTTGAAGGAATGTGTGTAAATTTGCATATGTTGTCATGATAGCTCCTAATTATATGCTCATTGTTCTTCTCGTTCCTGGATTTGTTTTAACAAGTGTTTGTAGGAACTGCTCTAATTGGATTTCATTTACATTTGTGCTCTAGCTTTCCCTCTTGTTGCTGCATATCAGTTGATGAGTATTATGGCTGGGAATGGAGCTGAGACAGACTGGCACAGGAGAGTTGAAGGTAAACACAGCCACCTGCTATGACTTTTATAGCATTTTAAGGAAATAATCAGGAAATACAACAAAGAGCCCACTTGGGGATAGGAGCTTTCGGAGAAGCACATTGCAACCTCCAGAGGACCATATGTAGTTTTGACCAGGTAGCCTGCTTGTTCTGCCAAGAAAAACAAAAGAATCACAGCATGAACTCAGTGGTAGAGCACAGGCTTTGCATGTAGAAGGTCCCACCAAGTTCCCAACCCTATCTGGCTTCTCATAGGGTTAGGGAAAGACTCCAATATGAAACCCGGGAGAGGCCCTGACAGTCACTGTAGATGAGATTGATTGATTATATTTCTATCCTGCCTTTTTTCCTGTAAGGAACCCAAGGCATCTTACATAATCATCATCCTCCATTTTATCCTCACAACAACCCTGTGAGGTAGGTGAGGCTGAAAGTCAGTGACTGGCCCAAAGCCACCCAGTGAGCTTCATGGCCAAGTGGTGACTAGGACCAGGATCTCCTGTCCCAGTCCAACAGTCTAACCACTGTGTCATATTGGCTCTCGAACTAGGTGGATTAAAAGTCTGACGTTGTATAGGGTAGCTTCCTCTGTAAGAGGGAATGCTGGGAATAATCTTTTCTCCCAAGGAGGACTCCGTTACTTGAACATTCCACATAGGTTTTCAACATGACCTCCTCCACTTTAATGAAATACTCCATAGAGTCCACATACACTTCAAATCAAAATTCCCACCTGTAACATACTAGAAAAGAGAACACAATTAAACCAATATTGGACCTGTTCTCACAATCAGCACATTACAGTTTATTTAACATGAACACTATTCAGTCTAAAACTCTATAACTTTGCTTTATTAGAATTATGATGCTGAAGGGCACTTATTATTGGGGAAGTGCTCAGTTAAACCTGACTGTAACTTTAGAACTTTCCTGTGGAACAGGGGTGGGGAACATTATCTTGGTGGGGGTCTGGAGGACCCTCCATGTGCTGTTTGTTATCAGGGGGTGAGGCCACATCCCAATGAGATCCAGTTGCCAGCCAAAGCGCCAGCTAGAGCTTCTCCAGCCAGCTCTTCAGTTGGAGACCGGGCTTCAATGAAATAAAGCCACCCAGACTGAGGTGCCAGCTGGACGAGCACTCATAGGATAAAGACATAGGATCATAGAGTTGGAAGGGGCCTGCAAGGCCATCGAGTCCAACCCCCTGCTCAGTGCAGGAAACTAGAGGAGGAGTCTCCCATCCAAGTAATAACGAGGCCTGACCCTGCTTAGCTTTCCACACTCAGACAAGCTGAGCCAGCATGAGCCACAGACCTTGGGTCCTTTGGAGAAAGCCCATGTGCCGTGAAGCAGGTTCCCAACTGAGGGGCTCTTTCAGCCAGCGCTTTGGTCAAGGTAGCTTCACCTGACCTGCAGCCAGGGCCGGTGCAAGGCAGTTTGGTGCCCTAGGCAAGATCAGATATTTAGCGCCCCCCCTTCCCACTTGAGCCCTCCCTCCCTCCAGCCCTATGCCCATTATGAAATAAATTTCCCTCCCTGGGAACTGCCGAGCCCCATAGAAAAACTTTGTGGACTTTGAGACTTTTCCTTTGTGTTCAGGAGGAAAGCAAAGAGGCAACATCAGCCCAGCTATGCCAGGAACTCCCAAGGGCCTTCTCCTACTCCATATATATATATATGTGTGTGTGTGTGTGTGTGTGTAAAAGCCTGTCTCCTCCTGCGGGCAGCACAAGGGATATGAAAAAAGGATGTGAGAGAGGTGTGGTGGCGCTACCTGTGAGGAATAGAGACAAAAGGGCGTCTTGCAGCCTGTCCTACCTCGCAGGGTGGAGGTGCGGAGCCTGTCCTACCTCGCAGGGTGGAGGTGCGGAGACACCGGTTTGACTCATACACCTTCTGGGTTGTGGGGGGAGGGGTGCATGTAGTAGAAACATAGCAAAGAGAGAGCCTGTGGATCATCTGGTTCAAATTTCTGCTTCCCCTCCTCTCTATCACTTTGTTGCAACATTTCTTTATCAGAATAATGTATATTATCCTGTCTTTCCCTTTACCAGCCTAGTGCTCAAGGCAGACAACAATATTCAAAGTACAGTAAAGCAAACATCAACAGCTTAGGGCACAATCCTAAACACGTTGAGGCAGAAAAAAAGCCCCGCAACTCCCAGCATTCACCAGCCAGCATGGCTGGCTGTTGGAATGCTGAGAGTTGCGGGGACTTTTTTCTGCCTCAACGTGCGTAGGATTGCGCATGGCTTGCTGGGGAATGCTGGGAGTTGTAGGACTCCCCCCCCCTCCAAACACACGTAGGATTGCATCCCAAAAGCATTTAAAACCAAAACACAGAAACAGCATGGTAAATAATTAAAACATTGGAGCCCCAGCTAGCTTAAAATACCTTTCCCTCCCTCCCTGGTTGCTGGAAATAACTGCTTTCAGGGGACATTGAGCTGAGGAACCTGAGGTGCGCGCCGGAGGGAGGGAAGGTGAAGGAGGTGTTTGCAGGTGCATCCCCTGGAAAGGCGAAGGAGGTGTTTGCAGGTGCATCCCCTGGAAAGGCGAAGGAGGTGTTTGCAGGTGCATCCCCTGGAAAGGCGAAGGAGGTGTTTGCAGGTGCATCCCCTGGGAAGGCGAGGGAGGTGTTTGCAGGTGCATCCCCTGGGAAGGTGAAGGAGGTGTTTGCAGGTGCATCCCCCCTCCCCTGCCCACCACTCCTGGCAACCGCGGTGAGGCTTGGAGATGGTAAAATATGCATTTTAGCCATTTTAGCGCTGTATTTTTTTTCAAGGCGTTTCTGGCGCCCCCTTTAGCCCGGTGCCCTAGGCAGCCGCCTAGTTGGCCTAATGGTAGCACCGACCCTGCCTGCAGCCTCCTCCCTTAGGGATGACATGGAGAGGCAAAGCACTTAGCATTCTGCTCGCTGTCCCAATTGGGACAGCAACCGCATATGAAAGGAAATCCTCACTATTATTTCTGACCAATACCATGGCTTCTGCAAACCAGCTTCTCTGACAAATACCATGGCTTTGGTCAACCAGTCCTTCTGGAAAGCCCTGGTGGGTAGCATCATAGCAAGCCTCATTGCCCCTCAGCCATCTCATCCCTCCCTTTCCTCCTCCACCCCCAACTAATTACCTCATACACCCTGGCAGTAGCACCTATTCCACATGTGCACCTGAGAGGCATTTATGTTATTATTATCCATTATTATATTTATATCCCACCATTTTTCCTGTAAGGAACCCCGAGCAGCTTACATAACCCTCCTGCTCCTCTCCATTTTATCCTCCCAACAACCCTGTGAGGTAGGTTAGGCTGAGAGTCAGTGACTGGCCCAAAGTCACCCAATGAGCTTCATGGCCCAGCGGGGACTAGAACCCGGATCTCCCAAGTTCCAGTCCGGCACTCTCACCACTACACAACACAGACCCAGGCACCTGTGTGAACAGAGAGAGGAGAGGCTACTGCCCCTGAGTCCATCAAGCTCCCCACTGCATCTGAGTCACAGTGCCCCCTCTGTGGTGCTTATATACTGAAGGTGGTGCTCTGTGATTGGGGGTTGAGTTGCACCATATCCTATGCTTGGCCAATGATGTAGGAGCAGCTATTTTTGAATTATCTTCCCTTCCACTGAAGTCAATGGGAGGAAGAATTCCTGTGCAAGGCCTAGGGCTGGTGTAAAGCTGGGCCAGAGATGGGGGCATGCCCATGAATTGAAGGGGTATGTGATGTGGCAGCTGAGCCCAACCTGTTGCCCTGCAGATGTTTTGGATTAAAACTCCCAGCACTCCTGATCATAGGCCATGCTGGCTGGGGCTGATGGGTGTTAAAATCCAAAACATTTGGAGGGCATCAGGTTGAGGAAGGCTGTGATATGGCATACGTGTGCTCCTTCCTCTGTGTTGCCAGCATCCCACCCACGATTCCAGCCATTCCTCTGGTGCATCTTTGCTGACACAACACCTCTGCCAGCAGAGTGTTCCACCAGCATATCTGAAATGTTCTGCCAGTGTAGCTGTCCTGGTCGCAGTGTACCTTTCATTTGGCCCATGTAGTGGGGGTTCTGCTGAACCCTATAACCCCCAACTAGCAGATCTTCAGTATAGGATTGCCCCCTTAATGTGGTCAACCACTCATCGGGAACTTCCAGATTCTGCATTTTTTCTTATGTGTTTTATACTCAGCTGACTGTGAAGCAACTTGCAAGTCAACCCTCCCCCCACTCCCATGTTCTGAGCATCAGTAAACAAGGTTGGTTAAGAAGAGTTTTTAACATATTTTTCTTAAGGCTCTTAAATCCATGATTGCAAACAGTTGCACTCACAATTTATTTTCTTCTTTCCTGTAGAATAAAACAAAGAAACCGGGAGTGATAGTTGCTTTGAAACTCACTCTTGAAAACAGAGGCAAAAGACAATGGAAGTTCTATTTTAGAATCGAGTCTGTGCCAACCTTCTAATCTGTAAAACATTTAGTCACAATGTGTTTGGGAAAGAGGAGGGTAGAACAGCTTGTGTCAACATCCAACTGTTCTGCAAGAACACCAGATCCGTAAAGTCTTCGATAAATGGTGGAGGTAATCCGAAGAACAATTCAGACACACTTTGAGGAGAAGGTTAAAAACAAGCCTGATCATTGAGATCTCTATGACAGAGGCAAACATTTAACTGTGGTATTTCCACAGTTCATTCTTTCTTTGCTCATCAAGTTCTATTTAATTCAGGAAAAGGTTGAGTGCTGTGTATGTGTGTCAACTTTCTACCTATTGTTTTTTCCTCTCCACACCACCCATAAGGCATCATAAGTCAATGCAAAACAGCATTGTTTTGTGCAGTGCAAGTAGTCTAATGTGTGCAAAGTTATTTATTTAATTTAGAAAATAATTTTAATCATATTTAACTTTAATACAATTTTATGAATACTAGTTTGCACATTTTTTCCTTATCTCTCTTCAAATAAAAGAACTAGAGTTTGCTTACTTGCAAAAAAACAAAGATGAAAATCAGAGAAGGGCCCCATCTCCTGTATGTTTCCTTTAATGGCTATAATCCTTTAGAAGAGTAATGTGTACAGATGCTGTTTCCACATGATGATGGCTCTGCTGGACTGAAGTATCTTCTGCCTACAATCTCTCTACAGGCAAATAGTTCTTGATGCAGTTTTACTGCAATTTTTCCATTGGTTCTTTGTAAGTCACTACACCTCAGGATGTTTATAGTTGCCATATAAAAAAATGTCATATACGGTATTTACTTATGGCTCATTTTGGAGTCTTTCATGCTTGGAAGACCAGAAAATCTGTGATAGTTCTTCTGGGAAAGATGAGCAATGGGTGATAAGATCTCTTGCTAGCAGAAAGCACTGATACTCAGGTCCATGTTATCACCGCCAGATGCTGGTGCAATACCAATGCTGGTTGTCCCAATGCTCCCAATGCTGGTTGTCCAATGAGTTGGGCTTATACACTGAAGCATTTGCAAATCTGAGGTAGCATGATTCATATTCAACTACAAAAAGAAGAAAAGGAGGGGGGAATCAACTTGGTTGAAAAGCATCTGAACAAATGGTAATCTAAACCCATTCTTTGTATTCAACTCCACTCACTTCACCAGTCATGTGTAACATATGCGACAGCAGTAAAACCAAAGCCTCGGTTGCTAATTTCAAAATCATCTACAGGACAAGAATGTCCATTTCCATTTGCCTTTTTTGAAAACACACACACATTATAAATGACCTCCACAAACCTACCTGCTTGGCTCTCACAGTAAATGCTGGCAGCTCAGCAAGCAGATTTTGCAAAGCTGCTGCACAATGTTGTAATCCGATATATCAGCAATTCAGTATAGCTGCTGACACATGGCCTCCTTTTTGCATTGCTCTTTGCACAGCATAAAAATCTCAGGGCCACCCACAAATGTGACAGTGTTGACATCAAAAACAGCATACGGTACACATGGTCACCAAACAGCACACTAAAAAAAAACACAATACACTGAACACACAGAGGGAAAAACTAATCATCCCAGTCCAGTCATTCCAAATCTATTGCTGGAAAAGCTGAGAGACAGAACATACATATTTTCCATCCTCTCCAATGTGGGCAGCTTAGCTTGTTGCAAAAACATATAGCTGCAAGGAGCAATTTGTTGGTTTAAATTATGCATTTTAAGAACATGTTGACTCAGTTCTAATTGTAGAGTCAAATGTTCCTGCAGCTCACAGAGGAGCTTTTCTCTGCATCTAGTCAAGCTTTAAAACACTGTCCTATTAAATGCCTTTAAAAACATGTAAATTGCCAAATATATAAAGGATCTTTACCTGTAGTTATTACAATATCGTATCAGGTAGGAGCCCTGCCTCTTACCAACGCCAGTTAAGGAGAATGTCTAGCATATAATACAAGACTGTTGCTAGCAGAAATGGCAATACAAAAGGTGTCTTCACACAAACTCCCTTGTGTTCAGTCAGTGCATGAGGGGGACAGGAATTGTACCATTGGCCATAAGTCCAGTGCCAATACACCCATTGGCCATGGCTCCCAGTGGCTATGCAGATGTGTGTAGGATCCCTTTCTCACTAATGCCAAATGCCCAACCACCAAGGGACATGGCCAGCAGACGAGTCAGCATTTGGGGTAGGGGTGGCCAGTGAGAACAATCCCACTGCCTTTTCACATGTTCATTGAATGCTTGAAGGGGGTTGATGTGAAGACCCCTAATCCAGTCACAGTGGAGACAGAAATGTATTCTAATGGGTTTGTCCACCATATAATATCAACATTAAGCCTATTCAAGTAGAGGCTTCAGTCACTGTTTATAACCCTGCATAACCAGGGTCATGCAAGCTCCCTGCTTCAGGTGATATGCCGAACATGGTTCCAGTGAGCATGGCAGTGGGAAGGGCAGAAGGAGTGGTGCAACTTTGGGGGAAGGGCTAGACATGCAGCCCTCACTGCCTCTTTGAACATGCTTACCCTACCCTATGCATTAAGATGTTTTAATAGTATGGTGTGTTGATTAGTTTATGTATTTTGTATTTTTGTTGTTCCCCACCTCGATCTAGATGGAGAGGCGGGTAAGAATATTATTATTATCATTATTATTATTATTATTATTATTATTATTATTATTATTATTATTACACATGCATAGGGCTTATGTAAAGCCACTAAAGGCACAATTCCTATGTATGTTTAGACAGAAAAAAGGCCCACAACCCCCAGCATGCCCATGAGCCTTTGT
Organism: Shinisaurus crocodilurus; assembly: GCA_021292165.1. Classification (NCBI taxonomy): domain Eukaryota; kingdom Metazoa; phylum Chordata; class Lepidosauria; order Squamata; family Shinisauridae; genus Shinisaurus; species Shinisaurus crocodilurus. The sequence goes on along the minus strand of CM037878.1, from coordinate 247,786,084 downwards.
AGGCCTTCTTTTCTGTCTAAACATGCATAGGCTTGCACCCTAACTATCCTAAAAGCTTTTGATTGATTTTGAGAAGACTAAACAAGTGTAGGAACTGTTGACGTCAAGCAGGCACTAATGTTCTTTTATTTTCGGCGCATTTTTATTTAAACAAACCTTCCCTGATTGACCAGCCATGGTTTTATTGTTATAATCTGAGTTTAAATAGTTTACCTTTGTATTTTGATTCTGTTTTCTTTCTTTTATTGTTCACCTACTTGGGAATCCTGTTGGATGTAGAGTGGAATAGAAATTGTGTAAATAAAATCAATCAATTAATAATTTAAAAAGCAATTGCCATGTTCATGCCTGGGGTGCCAGCTTTTGATTCCAAGAATTCCAGTATAAGAGTACAGCCAGGGGTGGAAAGAGGGACAGGTGAGTTGCAGAGCTGACAAACTCCAACAGGACTGGTGCTAATACAAAAAGTTATATAGTGACCTGATTCTGCCCTTACGTTGTTTAGGGATGAAGTTGCTGCACAAAGAAGTGGGTGAGTGAGCAGTCCCTACAGCGGCAGCTGCCAAGTTACCAAGCTGCTCTTCCCCCACCCACCTTGCTTGTTTTGGCTCCCGGTATGGGACATGCTACAGAGGAAGCACACCCATGCACTTCACAGTCTCTTATGTGGAAAAGCCACACATGAAATTGTGTGCTGAGGCTGAGTGCCACAAGCTGGCAGTGAGTGTGAACAAGTTAGATAATTTAAGCATGTGTACTAGGTGAGAATGTTGCTGCTGCTGACTTTTACTCAAACACTTCTGGCATCTGGCACAGAGGCCAAAAAGCAGCTGGCCATTACCACTCCCACCACCACTCCTGGGGAGTTAGTAAACCAATTTTGCAAATACATATATAAGACCATAGAAGTGCAGATAACTACTGGTAATGGGAGATAGGTTGGCTGTTTTATTTCTCTATGTTTGATGGATCAATATGTGCTGCACTAGATGAACTTCCACTCAGAGACACATTAAGGGGAGAAGCAGTGCCAGTAAATTTAGCAAGAGGATCAGTGTAGTCAGCTGAACAACTCTTAACAGATAAGGTTTATGCCCCAGCTATGACTCTAGAATGAGCAGGATATTGATTGCTGAGTGTTGTGACCATCGCTGAATACAAGGGGGAGGCAGGTTTTGCAATTCTTTCCTCCTCCTTAATCAAATAAATGGAATGACCATAGATCAGCATCTAGACCTCTTTCAATTACTGATAGGGAAATGACATGGGGGTTATCAAAAAGTCCATCCCGAGTGAAGGCCTATTGCTATCCAACCAGGACCTAAGAGCTTGCTCCTAGACAACTTGTTTTGGCAAGGCATGACCACACCAGTCCAGCCCTTAAGAATGACCCTTCTCAGAAACACTGGGCTGACGCACGCATGCTGGCCAGGCTAGATATCAGCATTCACAAATAGAATGCATTGGCTCTCTCACATGCTTGCTAGAGATTGCAGAAGTATGTTAAAGATAAATGGAAGGACAGGAAGGAACTCTAGAATGGAAGGACAGTAGACAGTGAGAAAAATGGAAGGACAGTAGAAGCAAATTAATGTGGAGGAGTTCATGACAACAATATAATACAGTTGCAGTTTTATTCTTGATCTCTGTACTTGCCTATGATATGGACAATTCATCAGCTGGTGTGAAGTATTCTAGCTTCCATGAAGCTCATGTATTTACAGTATGTGAGGATCTGTCCAAAGAAAAAGGATTTATGAATGAAGAGTGAACATTGCACTATCCACAACAAAAAAGACCATTGGCCTTATTTCAAGAAATGCCATTATAAAAATCTACCAGAGGAAGTATAGCTTGGAACCACCATGCTTCCACTCAACAGAATAACACACATGCCCACCAGTTTTGTATAAGCTATAAATGCTTTTACGACTGCCTTCTTCCCCTTCCATAATTAAAAGCTTTACTGCAATGTTTTTATAGGCTAGACAGCAGCTTTTGGAACTCTACACTCTCTAAAGTGATGTAGTGCTGAGTTACAATTTCCTAGTATTAGAGTGTTACTGAGAAAATGCAGATGTTAATGTGACACTTGGATTATTCACAGCCTGTGATATGTCCCTCCTGACTTAAAGGCCTGACTGAATAGGCTGGGCTACAAAGACAGGGATCCAGCCTTCTAGAAATAACATCTAGAAGAGACTGTAGCCCTCTTCGAGTGGTCTAAAAGTATGCAGTCTCTCACACGAGCATGCTAGCTCCACCTCCCCTTTGCTATCGTTCTGATTGCCCTCCACATGTAGAAGGTGTTGCAGGTATTATTTGGAGCTTCATAGGAGCCATCCATGGTGCTGAACTCCATCCCCAAAATAGGTTCACCACCATGGAGCACCATGGATAGTGAACCCTCTGCAGAGCGAACCGTCCACTATCCATGGAGGCTCTTGGTGTGATTTAGAATCCAGCCTCCTCAGACAGGGGAGGCTCCCCACTACACCCTGCTACACCCTGTACATGTGGGAAGGTAACAAGATGTGTGGGTGGGTAGTGGAAGACCTAGGCTCTCCCAGCTCGCATGCTAAGACTACACATTTTCAAAATGCTTGAAGAGGGCTTATTTCAAGGCAATTTCAAATGGCCTTAAGTGTAATCACTGCTCAAGCTTCTTGTCATAACTGTCCTTTTCCAGAGAGGTCAAAAGAGAAATAGTTACACTCCCTGTATGCACGGGAGGCTGGTAACTCCTATTTCAATGGGGCTCCTTTTCCATTGCAGGTATTATTTGGAGCTTCATAGGAGCTATCCATGGTGCTGAACTCCATCCCCAAAATAGGTTCACCGCCATGGAGCACCATGGACAGCTCCTGTGAAGCTCCAAATAAAAACTGCAAAGATTGTAACAGAGAAGGAACCCCACCGAAATAGGAGTCACCAGTCTCCCCTGCCTGTATGTCTTACAGTACGGGCCAAGATGGCTCCTGGGCTGTTGTATTTCCTCTGTTGACAAAAACATGTCCCATTACATTTTATGCACCATTAGCCTTTCTTCTGGTTATATGTTTAACAATCAATTTATGTTAAACCTCTTCATAAGCATCACGGGCAGCCTTCACAGTGTGTCAGCAAGGCATTCACACTTGACCTCATGTCCCCACAAGGCCCAGCTGTCACTTCAGCTGTCTGCTATTATCAGCTGGGGGCGGAAAAGCCATCTACCATCACTGATAATGAAACAAAGTGGTCATTATTGCTTACAAGAGCCTCAAACTTACTTGCAAGAAAATGTGGTTGTCCGTAGCCTTCCAAATAGTTGTTCCCTTACTACGGCCCACTCCTATTCCTACAAGGCTAGAACCTTTCTTTGTGCTTGAATCCTTCTGAACATTATTTTTCTATATCATACCTGATAGCGCCTTCTCCCTTCCAGATGATTTCTTCCTCAGCTGATCCATGAGTGTTATATAATTGAATGTGTCTAACTGAATCTGCGGTTACGTTTCACTTAGTCGCTCGACTAGCTGTACGTAGTGTGTTTGTTACTCAATAGAAATGCTTAGTTATTAACCCAGCCATGTGTGTGCTGTGTTATTTGTGTGATTACCATCAAATATCCTACAGTGTGCAAAATCCTTTCTTCCAATGGTTAAAAAGCAATGATAACATAGAGATCTGTAACTGGAGGCTTCTGCTGTGTATGTACCACTATTCTCTTCCTCACTTCCCTGAAGTTTCCAACACAAGAGCAGGAGGTAGGGATGAAAGACAGCAGCTGTGGCCCTGGCTCCTGGCTACACTGGGGGGGGGGGGCGCTGAGGGGGTAGGACCCTTGACCTAGCGATGGATGAATCTGTCAATTTCGGTTTCGGTTTCTCATTTTTCCAGTCTTAAGTTCAGATCATCCCAAACGTTGAGATTTTTTTTCTTTTTCTAAGTTTGCATGAAAATTTGTAGGCCTATTTCTGCACATTTCTCCTAATACATGCATTCTGAATGCCATTTACACATTTTTTTTGCAAGCAATTTTCCTAACAGAATGCATATTTGAATGAGACTTTTACTAATATACACATTTTTGTATGCACGTTTCCCAAATACACACATTTTTTGCAGACATTTTTTGATCGGAGAACTCTGTTACAAAATTCGGAGAAGCAAGAATTTCAAAGGATAATTGAGTTTCGATTCATGCATTGGCTCAAAAGTGCAAAATTAAATTGTGAACTGAATGAATTTCTCCCCCGTTCCTATCCTGACCTTCTCACACACCTTATCCCCTCCTCAATGTGTCACTTCTGTGAAACCCAATTGCTGCTGGCCAAGACTATAAAGGATAGTAGCAGGATGACATCCCCGTAGAACTATAGAGTCCCTTACGGCTGCCCTTGAATGATGTATCTGAAGCTGCTTCTCATTTTACATTTGGCAACCAGATATCGATAGCATCTGTTCCGACAGCTGAAAATGGCAAACAGACATTTGAATCGTCCCTTTGCTTGTCAAGAAGCACTGAAACGGAGACCCAATCCCTTTCTGCTCATTTCTTTGGCCATCTAGACTCAAGAGAATCTTTAAATGCAAAATCTCAAAATTTATGGTTTTGAAAAGAAAAGAAAAGAAAAATGAGAGATGCAGACTGATATGTGGCTCCAAAGACAAGCCAGGAGAAAAGAATATAGGTGTGGGGTTAGAAGATAATGGGAGAAGCAAAATCACATTGGAGAGGGGATGAGAGAAGGAGGGTAAAAGCATATCATTCTGAAGAAGAAACTTCTGCAACTGTTTTGAAGAGAAACTCACATTCTCTCCCCCGTCCCCATCACATACATTTCCTTATGATTCTACGAAAGAATATTGAACTTCTCCTATTTATATGTGGGGCCCAATCCCATTCTTCTCAAGAACAAGATTTTCATCACAGTGCACAGGAAGTAACCTTTATGGAAACTGCATTATCATCAGCTAAATCAGTCCTGATTTCCTATGAGAATAGACCCTTAGAAACATATAACTTTAATTAAAAATAAATAAGCCGATAGCCTGATGTATCTTCAGCAGACCTACATAAAGCCTAGCCTGGGGGAGGAATTTGCCTTTAAGCTTTGCCATAACAACTATCTCTTTCAGAGACTTAATTACCTTCAGATATTTAGGAAACAAAAACAAGGGCAGCTGATTCTTTTTGTTTTAATTAAAAAGCATGTCTTTTAAAATATGACTTTGAGATACTCTTTCACTTGGGGTAAGCAATATAGAGACTTTCACTCTGGCGTGCTTCTCTAAGTAAAATATATTTTTTTAATGTCAAGCACTTCAAGACACACAATTGAAACCTATTAAGAAAAGAGTGGCCATGTGCCCTACTTTACAGAGGACAGTCCTCTCTTTGAAGGCATCTTCTATTTGAAGAGCTGTCGGGTCCATAGAATCACAGAATCATAGAAAAGTAGAGTTGGAAGGGGCCTACCAGGCCATCGAGTCCAACCCCCTGCTCAATGCAGGAATCCTGGTCAAAGCATCCCTGACAGATGGCTGTCCAGCTGCACCTTGAATGCCTCCAGAGTGGGAGAGCCCACCACCTCCCTAGGTAGTTGGTTCCATTGTCTTATTGCTCTAACGATCAGGAATTTTTTCCTGATGTTTAGGTGGAACCTGGGTTCCTGTAACTTGAGCCCATTATTCCGTGTCCTGCAAACTGGGATGATCGAGAAGAGATCCTGGCCCTCCTCTGTGTGACAACCCTTCAAGTACTGGAAGAGTGTGATCATATCTCCCCTCAGTCTCCTCTCCAAGTCCAGTTTAAAGATAAAGAACCACAAAACTCAAGGCTGAACAGATTATGAGTGGGATTCTTAAATTATGTTGCACCGCTGGAGGTAGGCAGGTGTCTCCTATCCAGAATCTAATACAAAAATACAGCCCCAGATATTGTATGGATCAGAGATCTGGGATTTTCAAAACTCATATGAGTTAGACTGCATTCAGAACAGAATTTAAGAAATACTGGGGGGTTGCAGATACACCCTGACGTACTTACAGCTGGAAATGAGATCTCCAGTACAGTACTATGAAGATCTGTCAGCAGACATTGAATTTTTTATTATTACATTTATATCCCACCTTTTTTTTTCCTTTTCCAAGGAACCCAAGGCAGCTTACATAGTCCTCCTCCTCTCCATTTTATCCTCACAACAACCCTGTGAGGTAGGTTAGGCTGAGAGTCAGTGACTGGCCACAAGTCATCCAGTGAACTTCTTGGCCAAGTGGGGACTTGAACCTGGGTCTGCCGAGTCCCAGTCCAACACTCTAAGCACTATACCACACTGGTTTTAATTATTGGTTAAAACATAAGGGAATGCCAGAGTATCACTTAGCAAAATTATGTTATTTGGAACAGTGGCTTTTAGTCCATTGAGGAAAAAATCCTGGCATCAAAACATTGTATACTTACTTCAGAAATCTGGTTGTTCAGAGATTTATTTTCTTCAGAGAGATCATGTTTTAGCTAAGAAGGAGTTTAAATTATGTACTAATTGTGTCTTTTTGTAGAAAGATTTTGCATCTCTCAAGTCTGTAAGATATGCCCCCTGATATAATCTACTTGAATATATTTCAGGTCCAGAGATCTATTTATTTAAAATGTGTAAGTTCTGTTTGAAGGAGGAACTCATTCATGCCAGGCTTCAGTTAATGCTCTCTCCATGTGTTAGGTCCAGACTGAATCAAACTTAACAGCAGAGCCACTGAAATTAATAATGACAGAGTCTGGATCCAACCGCAATATCATGTATGCTGTGACTGTGGATCAGATGAGACTGAGGACCTTCTCCATTATCTGATCCTCTGACATGAGCTATTAGAAGAAAATACCTTGTTGGCTTATTTAAAAAAATAGAAGTACCTGGTCAGTTTGCCAAAAGATTGGATTTTTCCCTTTTTAACAAGGATGTCAAGATATTCAGAAGAGTTGCTTCTTTCTTAATGGCACTAGCCAAGGCACATGACAGTTTTATAAGGCAAATGTAAAAGATTGTACTGGTGTAGTTTGACTTAATAATTTTGATTTTATCTTCATATATTTTGTTTTTCATTTGGCTAATAGCCACTTATAAGAAGTGACATTGGAAACAGAATTTTAAATTTATGTTGAATCTGGCAATGCTGGATTTACAAATCATTTTTCCTGATTTATATTTAATTTAGTTTACTCTCTATTTGTAACATAGTGGCTATGTTTCTTATTTATATTGCGATGACCTAGGGCAGGGATGCACAACCTTTTTGAAACCTGAGGACCACATACAGTTTTGCTGCAATGTCCAGGGGTCACAAGTGCATGCGTTGACACACTGGGGTGGGGTGGGGAGATGTACGTGCACACACACACACACACACACACACACACATAGTGGGGTAGCAGGGAGACACACACATACCACACACAGTGCAGTGGGGAGAGATGCACACACACACACACATAGTGGGGTGGGAACACACACGCACTCATGGACACACGCTAGGGTGGGAAGGTCCTAGCTTTATATGCAACAAAACTTAACTAAAATGTTTAAATTATAGTCATTATTTCTAAATTTGCATGTATATAAATCAATTTGCATATTCAAATTTTATACCAATCTATGTCCTCTTTTTTGGTGGCCACCCTAAGACTGAGGCTGAGCTAGATTAGCAAATGTCTTTCCAAAACAAGGATGGACAAGTTTTTTGGTTTGTCTCTCTTCGCCAAAGCTGTGCTACTCCTGGTGCATATGCAGTACACACATACAAAGACCAACACAAGTATTACTTGAAAGAAAGCACCTTGTTGGCCCTCTTACTCACGAGTCAGTCTGCTGTTGAGGCTAGAATTAGGCTATTTTACATGCCAGTCATTGTGCATTAAAAAAAAAAAAGGCAACTACTTGTAACAATGAGAAAGTTTGTTTATGACGGGGGATTGTACTTGCATTTATGATCATTGCAATTGCTTGTCTTTTCATTTGCCATAACAACTCAACAGTCCCTCTGGATGAACGTAAACAACCAATAATTAACACTGGGTTGAGATTACAGAGGAGAGTAAGTGTTGGACCACACTTGAAGAATATGTCACCTTTTGTTATTTTTAGAGAGAAGTCTGAACCACAACGTCAGTTCTGAACAGCCACACATTTTGTGGTGTGCATTTATCTCTCTGGAGGCCCAAACACCAAAGTCTGCCTTTAAACACCACCCATGTCTGGAGAAAAATCTGCTGACAATGACTGCCACTTGCAGCTGCTGAAAAATATGCATAATTCTTTCTTTCACTATGTACCAGTATTTCTGTCCCTCTCTCAGAGCAGCTTACTTGGGGGTTTTGAGGGAGTCTCCCCTCTATGAGTCTGAAACCAGCTTAGTTTAATAATGCAACTGAATCTTCAAACTGTGCTTGGTCTAATGTTAAAATTTAGTTCATTGCCTCAGAATTAAGTTTGCTAGTGGGTGGAACTAAGATTTCTGGAGGGTGACAGTGTTTGAAATATATTTATTTCTTTGTCCCCCACCCTGCCCCTCCCATTTTAATCCTTTAGCTTTCTTTTAAACACTGGAGGACAGCAGTGGGACTTCACAGGTCATGGTCCTTAGGGCACTGTATCATTTCATTTGCCCTTCTTTGAACCCTCTCTCAATCTCATTTGATATTTCTTTCCTGAGCGTGAAGCCCAGAACAATATGGAGTACAGCAGATGTGCTGTTAACAGTCCCCTGAAAAGTAGTAATATAACCTCTCTGCTCTGAAGGAAATTGCTCTATATATGCACTTTGAATGGGATCAGCCTTTCAGGGAGCAATGTCATGGAACAGATAATTCATTTGGTTTGGGCAATAATTGCCCTTTTTTCTTCGTGATTACTTTCTTGGGAAGCTGCTGCCTCACACAACTTTTACACCATTGCCCACAATGTGGTATCTAATTTCTCTTGGGAGTGTGCATTATGGAACTTTTGGAACTACTCCATTGACTGCTCCAACAACTCCACCAGTGTGTAATATATCTATCTTAATTTCTGCAATCCATCTGTATAATATATTGCCATGTGAAGCAGTCTAGGAATCAATGACTGAAGGGATCAGGAAGACAAAAATTCAGGCTCTGATGGAATCCTAATTATTCTGAGATTCTTTGAGGGAAGACATCAGCGGGGCTGCTGGTTTAAATTCTAGTGCAGAGTTATAGGACATGGGAAGGATTTTAAAAGTATATGAATAAATAAAAATAAACCAGCTGATTTAAAAAACCAAACATTGGCACAGATTTATGAAAGGCAGGAAAAATGATAGAGATATGGGGGGGGGGCATTTTTTAATCTTCTAGTAAATAACTAATTACACTTCTATTCCCCATTGATAAATTTGGGGATTTAGATCTATAAGAGCATGATCCAATGTGTCTGCCCGTAACCCTTCAAACTCAGAGGATTACGGGTGACCTATCGAGTGTGGAAAGGGTGCAGAGGAGACCTTCTCCTCTGCACTTCTCCTGCCCTGCAAAAAACTTAGGTGACCGATTTTGGCCATCTAAGTCTTTTACCCCTGCTCACGAGGAGGACAGGCTGAGGCACCGCCAGGATACATCGTATTCCAGTGGAGCTTCACTCCTCCCCTCCCTATGCCCCAGAATGCCCATTGAATGCCAGCTCCAAGGTCGGTCTTCCAACCTTGGAGCCACAGCTGCTGTGGAAAGAAATGGAAGAGTGGAAGGAGGTCAGAGCTGAGACTCCAACCTCTCCTATGGCCATCCAGACAGCGTCATAGGATTGCACCCTAAGTCTAGTTAAAAGTCCTATATATTTTCTGTGAGGGATGTCATTAGCATTTGAACAGGGACATTCAAAATTGCAGATGCCCCTATTTGAATGCTTCTACACATTTTTGAAGCGAGCAGAGCCCTGGTTGTAGCCTGTTGTGAGCAGCTGAGCTGGGCCCTGCTTACCTTGCAAATTATTATTGTTGTTGTTGTTGTTGTTGTTTTCATTTCTATACCACCCAATAGCCAAAGTTCTCTGGGCAGTTCACAAAAAAATCCACATCATAATACAAGATAATAAAAACATAATATAAAATCTCTAAAATTTAAAACGATTTGAACAGCTAAAAACATTTACAATAAGATACTGGACACTGTGTGGATCTAGAATTGGCCTCCACAGTCACTTACGGACCCATCGCTAGAGTCTACACAATTTTTTAGAATTTCCTCTTTTTATAATTTTCTTTTTGTAATTTTATCCTGGAAGACAACTTACTCGGTCACGAATGATCGCCTACTACTACTACTACTACTGGACACTGACATAAATGCCCCATCAAATGTCATCAAATGCCTGGGAGCAGAGGACAGTGTTAAACTGGCATTGAAACAATGACACTGTTGACACCAGGTAGACCTCAGTGCAGAGAGCATTCCATAATCGAGGGGCCACCACTGAGAAGACCCTCTTCCTTGTTGTCACCTTCCGAGCCTTCCTCAGAGGAGACACTTGGAGGAAGGCCTCTGATGTTGATCATAGTGTCTGGGTTGCTTCAGGTTGAGAGAGGCGTTCCATCAGGTATTCCGGTCCCAAGCCATGTAAGGCTTGATATGGGTTAAAACCAACACCTTGAATTGAGCTCTGAAACATACAAGCGGGCAAGAATTGGTGTTATATGATCAGACCTTCTGGTCCCTGTTATTAATCTGTCTGCTGCATTTTGCAAGAGCTGCAGCTTCTGAACAGTCTTCAAGGGCAGCCCCATGTACAGCACATTGTATTAATGTAACTTGGAGGTTACCAGAGCATAGACTTCTGAAGTCAGGTTATTCCTGTCCAGATAATGGCATAGCTGGGCTTAGCTGGGCTATGTGACAGAGATGGCTCCATGAGGACCCCCAAGCTATGAACCTTCTCCTTCAGGTGGAGTGCAACCCCATCCAGAACAGGATGAACACCCTCCATCCTGTCAGAAGAACCACCCACTAACAGCATCTCAGTCTTGTCTGGACTGAGCTTTAGTTTATTAGCCCTCATCCAGTCAATTGTTGCAGCCATTGATCTAGCACATCCATAGCCTTACCTGGTGAAGATGAAAAGGAGAAGTAGAGTTGTGTGTCATCAGCATACTGATTACAGTACACTCCAAAATGCTGGATGATCCCACTCAATGGTTTCATGTAGATGTTAAATAGCAGGGGGAAGAAAACCAACCCCTGCCGAGAATCCATGGGGCCAAGCAACATCCCCCAAGGACCACCTGGAGAATCCATGGGGCCAAGCAACATCCCCCAAGGACCACCTTCTGGAGCCATCCATCCAAGTAGAAGTGAAGTCACTACAATGCAGTACCCCACACTCGCAACTCAGACAACTGCCCCAGAAGGATACCATGGTCGATGGTATCGAAAGCCACCAAGAGATCAACGAGGATCAACAGGGTCACACTCCCCATCTCTCTCCTGCCGTAGGTCATCATATAGGGCAACCAAGGCTATTTCCCTGCCAAAACTAGGCCTGAACCCCAACTGAAATGGATCCAGATAATCAGTCTCATCCAAGAGTGTCTGGAGCTGGTTGGCCACCACTCGCTCAGGGTCCTTGCCCAGGAAAGGAATATTTGCCACTGAACCTGAACATTTTCCAGAAGTGCAGTGTAACACATTTTTATATGGAATGATTTTTCATGGGCAGATTAAACAAGTAAGTGTGCAATCCCATTGCCAAGATCCAGTGGTTGACGGCTTTACGGATCCAGCAGAAGTGCCTTCCTGCTGGTGAAGAGGGAGCATCCCCTTGGAAAGGGGCATTGGTTGACAGCATCCCTCTAGGTCCCTGGCCAGAATGCTCCACGTATGGAAATGCTCTGCCAGTCAATTTATGGCAGCAGGGTGCCTAAAAATGTGGTGTTCCATGGGAAAGGCCCAGTTATGCACAACCATGCTCCCAAAAAAGGCTCAAAGTTGCACCTGGCCTGAGGCTGGCAGTTATTTCCTTCCCACTGAAACTAGGGTGAGGGGTGAAAAGAAAATGCTGCCCCCCCACCTCCCTCCACACTAAAATGACAAAGGTTGGGATAATGGTGTAACTCAGCATCTAATCACACCCCAGCAGTATATAAACCTTGCACAGTGAGACCATAACTCAGACGATGGAGTGTATGGGGCTATATCACTCTGGTCTTGTATTGCACACACTACAAACTCTAACAGGGGAACTCTGGCAATGCAAAACCAAAGGGAAAGCACACTTTGCACTCAAAGGAGAGCACTTTGCTTTGAAAAGGGCAAAACTGAACAAAAAGACAGACGTTTGCAAAACAGTTGTGTCCTGAGCATACTTAGAAACTTGTGCACATTGCTAGCATATCTCCTCCTAGAATCCTAACAGGTATCTCATCTTGGGACTCCAGACACAAATGCCCGGCAGGTATATATACACATGGTTTTAGATATAGATATAGACACACAGACACACACACACACACACACACACACACACAGAGAGAGAGATACGTGTGTGTGTGTGTGTGTGTGTGTGTGTATCTGTAACTCAGGATAACACTTCATGCATATGATGAAGTCAACTGTAGTCCACAAATAAACTTGTTAGGTTTTAAGCTTCTGTAAGACACTTTGTTTCCCGCAGAAAGAAGTGATCCAGGTGACATATTTTGCTTCTGAAGTTCTTATGCCAAATTTCAAGACGAGATTTTGATGTTAAAATCCACATTTTGAAATGTGACGATCCACTGTTTTTAAAATGTTGTTTCATCTCTAGTGTGCCTAAAATGTTTCATGTGTATCAGGATTATTATTCTTAGCACTTGCCATACTTCAGTTGGGTACATTATGTTTGTGTACCTTAATTAGCAGTGAGCAAAGCCACAATAGTTATCTCTCTGTAGATAATGTGGCACCATGGGAAGTTAGGAGACCATCAGTTTCTTCCTGGTTCTGCTTTCTATTTGCAAAATGATCCTGATAAAAAAATCTCTCTCCTTGTATCTATAATGTGTGCATTCATATTTATATTTGCAAAGTGCTTTCACGTCCATTTAAGTGCACAGAATGATTACTATTCTGGGAACATCAAAAAAAACTGGTGTCCAGTCCATCATTACAAGCAAGTTCTAGCATACAATTATTTATTAAGGACATATATATGATTTCTTTTCTTTTTTTATCATTTTTAATTAGGAGCAAACCTGGTAAACGTGTGCACATCAAACACTTCACAGTGCAACTTAGTTGAGTAAAGATACCCAGCTTTAAATAGATAAAATGTGAGGAAGTGTGCTCATATTGCCAAGTATGGGCTAAAGTTCTGCAATACAGATTACTGTGGTTAGTTTTGTACTATACTTTGTTGTTACTGCACCCCTAGTTACTGAGTTATTCTGTTGCTGTGATGCATCAGTCCATTTGTGTCAATTTCAGATGTGTTCATTTGTAAGTCCATTCCATCCCATTTCCACATTAATGTGTGGATTTTGTTTTTAAAATGTCGCATGAAAATTCATATATAAACACTTATTTGGATAATATTTTTTAGTTCAAGGGCTGAGTGTAGCAGACATATTGACTAACTGTTTTAGTTGCTCTTAAAGTAACCGTTCAAACCACAAGGAGTCTCTGATTAACACAATCATATTTTCTTATCTCTTGTTCTGCAATCTCATGTTCCAAGTGAGCCCCTGATTTCACTTTCTTTAAAATTGTCACCCGGAGGTCCTTGATGGTATATCCAGGGAGATTAAAGTGTTCATTGACAGGCTTATTGATGTTGTTATGCTTGATGTCTGATTTGTCCCAATTTAATTTTTGTCTTAAAGTTAGTCCTGTTTGGCCAATGTAAATGGCTTTTGGGCACTTGATGCAGGAGATCAAATACACAACATTCGATGATGCACGGGTATATTTGCCCTGGATACATTCGATAGCCCCATTGGGTCCAGTTACATTATCACTGGTGTTTATTAATGAGCACAGCTAGCATTTAGGTTTATTACAAGGTCTGGTACCTTGCTCTGAATCCAGTGACGAAGTTTTATCCCCGGTTGACAATTTCTTGGTGGCTACCTAAAAGCTAGTATAGGGGTACCTCCTATTATGTCTCTTATATGTGCACTACACTTGAACCTTGAATTTGTAAACATAAGGCTTACCCCGTTATACTGTCATGTAATTTCGCAAAGATATGCATTTATATACTTATTTTATCTAAATGCACACATTTCTAAACACATTTTATCCCAAAAACACTGCATTTCTAATGTATGCTAGTACATTTTTTGAGCCAAGAACTAGTGCACAAAATTTGGAGAACTGTGAAATATGAAGGATAAATAATTACATTCTGATCTGCACAATCCCATCCAGGAGTTGTGGATCAGTTCAGTTTGCATCAGAATTCACAAAGATTAAATTCCTCAAGCATTCCTAGTTGCCATGCAATGAAGGAATTAGTTCTACCTGTCCCTTCATGCACTGTTGCAGCATTTTGTCATTATTTCCTGATTCATTGCTTAAGTAAGTAGATGGTTTACTCTGTTCTATCTATGTTTAAAGTCAGGTCATACCGAGTAGATAGGTAGGTAGATAGGTAGGTATCCCACCTGGAAAGGATCAATATTATGGAAATACAAATCACTCGGGAGATCCAGGTTCTAGTCCCCGCTCGGCCATGAAACGCCCTGGGTGACTTTGGGCCAGTCACTGCCTCTCAGCCTAACCTACCTCACAGGGTTGTTGTGAGGATAAAATGGAGAGGAGGAGGAGGATTATGTAAGCCGCCTTTAGTTCCTTGTAGGAAAAAAGGTGGGGTATAAATGTAATAAATAAATAAATAAATAAATATTGTTGTCAAGTGCCATGATTTAGAACTCCATTGCACTCAGACTTTGCTATTCACTTCAGTGGAAGGGGGAGTTCTGCATGTGCAAAGGCTGTGCCTGTGATTAGTCTCTTCCACTGAAATACTTATCACATTGAAAGGAGATTTTAAAAAGTTCTGTGTGTGCATTAAAAATGAGCTGATTATACCGCACTGCTCCTATGGGGCCCTGTGAGAATTTGGTTTTGGCAATAAGACACTCTAATTTTAACAACCATACTTTTTTCTTTAAAAAAAAAAAAAAAAAAAAGCATCATTGGGTACGGTGCCTTCAAAATAATAGTCAAATATTTTGTACCAGTGGGTTGCACGCTCATTAAATTTCTTTCCTGGGGTCTACTTTTCCAGCATCGTCTCAGATATTTACCCATTTCTAGCCTGAACAATGTGAAAGTAAAAGTGACTAGTGAAGCAATTTTAAAATGCTAGTCTTTGTCTTCGTGTTTATACGCAGTGGTATTCAGTCAGCATACCATTTGTTATTTATTTGGAGTATTTTTATCCTGCTCTTCAGCCAAAAAGGCTCCTGCAGCAGCTTACAAATAAACAATAAAAGAAGACAGTCCCTGCCCGCAGGCTTACAATCTAAGAGACATGACACGGAAGGAAAAGGAATAGGGAGAGAAGACAGGGGGAACCAAGACTTTCAGTAGGGCTGGTAGAATGGCCCTACTTCCCCCCTCTCATCTCCCTCAGCGCAGCACATTCCTCCCTGTTGGAATGTGAGGGTTACTGCAAAGTAAGACTTATTTGGTTCCATTTGGTTCCATTGCAGAATGTAATGATTAAGGATTTCTCATAAATTTCTCATGATTTTGAGGTCTTATTGGGCAGAATCCAACAGGGTGCTTACATCCCTGCCAATTCTTTTCTGCTCTGCTGATTCCGTTGCGCAAATGGCCCCCACTGCTTGCACAAAACCTGAAATGAGCAGAAATGCTCATTTCTGGAAGGAGGCCAGTCAGCAGCAGGGCTCACATAAGGGAGCTCCGCCAACCTGCCTCCTTCCATAAACTAGCGTTTCCGCTAATTTTGGGGCTTCCCTTAAGGAAGTGCTAACTCTCCCTTGCATAAGTAGTGGGTCCCGCTTGCACAACAGAATTGGCGGGAAAGGATCGGCAGGTGGTGTAAGCACCCCCTTGGATTCTGCCCTTAAATTTATACCAGTCACTCTCAGCCTAACCTACCTCACAGGGTTCTTGTGAGGATAAAGTTGGAGGGGAGCATGCACGCCATCTTGAGTTCCTTGGACAAATGGCAGGATAGACATGTAAACCCACCCCCTTCCTCCATGACCTGAAGCAGTTGTGTGGGTGGGGGCACACAAGGCATTGCACTCGCCTTGGATAGAGGTGTGGCATGTGGCAAACAGCCAGCATTATATCTGCATGCAAGCCTGTGTGTGTGTGTGTGTGTGTGTGTGGAGACAGAATGGGTATAAAAGTCCATCCATCCTTCTTTGGCTCTCTTTGGAATCCTCTCGATGTGAGGAGCAGCTAGGACAAGCAGCAGCAGGGGCAAAAGCAGACCTACGGGGGCTAGGAATTTTGGCCTTTTAAGGCCTGCAGAGGGATGACTCTTTATGCCTTCAGTAGCGGCCATTTGAGGCCTGGGAACAGCCAACTGGGCAGTGACCCTCTCAAGGCTCATAGGACATTCCTTGGCTCATGCTGCATTGGACTGTGCCAAGACATGGTCTGCAACATGCAGCCAACTTTTCTTCCCTTTCAAGGGTGGGGACACCCTGCAGGGCCTCGTTTCTGCAGTAAGCTTCCCTGTTCTGTAAGGGTAATGAGAAGGAGAAACATGGCCATCTAGGGATGAGCCAGTCTAAGGGCAAACCCACATAAACAAAGGGCAATAGGAGTTGCATTGGAGGGATGCAGATGTTATGGTCCTGTGGGACATGTCCCCTGTAGCCCATAAGTGAAAGACAGTCAGTGAGTCTAGGGATCTGAGATGAACTTAACTTAATTTCTGGTACTATCCATGGGGCCTCTTCAGCACTTGTAATGCTGACCAGATATCTCAACAATATTGGCCTGAAAATATTAGAAACACACTGATATACAAGACCATTTTCTTCACTTTTTGAGTTCTTCTCACATAGAACCTGGGCTTATGAATCAGTGAAACACACAACGCTGCCAACTCATCATGCTCCCAGTAAAGCTGTAAACAAAGCTTTTCAGGAACATAATGGGTTGGCAAGAACCACTGTGTGACATGGATCTCTACCACAAAATGGCCACAGAAACATTACCTTGAAGTGGACCATTGCCATATTGAAAGCACATGAATATATAATCCCATTGCATACAAAAACCAGCTGCCTGCCTCTTCTCTCCTCCCCCATGCACAAGCCTTCTCCCCGGCCCCAGGTGAGGAGCCATTGGAAGTTCTTTTTCAAAATTATTAACAAACAATTGTTTTTCCAGTAACTGCCTTTGACAGGCAATGCTGTCAAAGCAAACAAGTGAGATGAATACAGACATTGGATTAATGTAATGACTCATCACTGTACGGAATGTGTACTCCTCGAATGAGGATAGCTATGACTCCATTCTTAACTCTTCTCACTGTGTAGGCGTTTTAGATCAGAACCAGATGTCAAATCTCGTGAATGCCTAGGGTAAGCCATAAGGAGAATACGTCAAATGAGATGAGATGGCTGTGTGTATGTGTGTGTTAGGACTAAGGAAATGTATGTTATCTTATCTCTGTGAGAAGACTCCTTCCACATGTCCCTTCTTCAATATCTACCATGGCTTGACATTACATCATCAACCCTATTCTCAGGACCTACATACAGATATTCTCATGATATATACAACACACATAATATGTACAACACACTGCATGTCTCAACTACTTTAATGCATTCTTTGTGGGGCTGCCCTTATGCATGGACTGGAAGCTGCAGCTAGTCCAGAATAATATAAACAACCCACTTTTATGCCCATGAAACTGGCTTAAAGGGGATATGTGGGTCTTCCAACCAAAAATGTATAGGGTGAAAGAAATTATGACAACTATTCTCATGGCTATAGTGAATGAATGAATGGTTTGCATGCAATGGTAAGCCACTGTGGGTTAATTTTCCCATGGGGCTTGTTGTCAGCACCAACCACCATTTTTAAAATACAAGCCGTAGCAGGGGCACGCTGTGGCTTGTCATTACATGTGAACCCAGCCACAGTAGGTTGTTGGTCTGGATAACAAACCATTCAGAACCCATGGCCTGTTTTAGAGTTGTGGGTGGTTCGTTAATCACCCTAGCAACCCACCCTGGTCAGGTTTGCATGTAGCAAAAAGCCACGGTGCGCACACATACCCGGCTTGCATTTTAGAAATGGTAGCCAGCATGCGACAACAAGCCCCATGGGAAATTAACCAATGGCAGCTTGTTGTTACGTGAGAACTGACCCATTGTTTGTGTGGGAGGGGTGACTTACGCACACTCAGTTCAATGTCTGCATGGTGTCTACACATGTCCAACTTTAATCGCATAGGGGTCCCAAGCAGAGTTGCTGATTGCACAGTGAGAGCTCTACCTAATTCTACGTCCACCAGAGTTACCCTGTTAGAAATTACAGGGTAATTTCAGTGTGGTTTGGGATCATTGCACACAGCCATGTCAACAATCATGTCCAGCATCAGCATCTGGAATCTTAGGGAAGGTGCCTGGGCCCCAGTGCTCCAACATGGCTCACCAGCGCTGGCACTTGACCCAGGCCCTCTGATCTGGCAGCTGAGTCTGCAGACCTCCACTTTAAATGCTCTAGATTGACACTACGTTGGGTGCTCTGGGGCATTGTGGGAAATTAAAATGGCAGCTCCCAGCCATGCTTGGAATGCTTCTGACACTGCCAAGTAAGCGTCACCTCAAATCATGTGAATGCCCCTCACCCCCCACCCCTGATGAGTATGAATAACTGTAATCGAAGCATGTTCATCATCTGTCACTGGGGAATTTAGGCTATCTTCCAAAGAGTAAATACGACATCATACTCAACTGCTGAATTTTGAAAGTACAGTAGAGGAATATATGTCACATATATACGCAGTGTATTCTCTCAATGTGTGCTTGTGGGCAGAAAAGGGAGAGGCTGAAAGCTACTGCAGTTCTTGATCTTTTTACCAACTGTGACTCATCTTGAAAAGGGACCTATATTGCAGACAGCGTCCAGGTCAAAAAAAAAGGAACAGCTGATGCAAAACAACTGTTTCACTTAGAGAGACAAACATTGAGGAGAGGCAAATGCTGCTTTCTCCAAAATGCTGGCTGTATGTCGTGTGTACACACACGCACGCACGCGCGCGCGCACACACACACAGCAAATGAAATTACTCCATAGTATCTACTGTCCAGTGTTGATAAGGATAAGAGCACAAAATCGTACGCCTATGGGTGATAGCACTGGGCCAATTGATAGCACATATATGCTGTGGGGTGGTATTGGATGTGGACTGGGCAGGCCTGGATTCAAGTCTTGGCTAAGCCAGGAAGCTCACTGAGTCAGACTTCCATGGCGAAGTTGCTATGAGATAAAATGGGGGTAGGGAAAGAAACCATGTACATTGCTCCTTGGAGGAAGGACTTGATGAAAATGACATTAATTTTAATTTTTTAAAAAGTTTGAGAATTCCACAAACTCAGGCAGGCCTTTGTCAAGTTTCTTTTATACTTTTCCTTAGCTCCCTTCCTGAAGGGGGCATCATGCAATTGCTGGGAAGGGGAATTCACTGCTGCTCTGAGTCCCGCCGACCCTGCAATGAACACACTGCTGGCTCCATTCCTGCATTGGCCTGGGCATCTGGGGACAAGGCTAGCAGTGTGCCTGACACTAAGGCTAGGCCAGCTGCACAACCTCACTCCCAGCAATCACACGATGCCTCCTTTTCACAAGTCACATGTGAAGGGAGCTTTTGTTAGAAGAAGAATGAGGTTTCGGCCATCATGTTGCTTCTGTTATTATGGATAGTGTCCAGCTGTGCCTCTGCTCCAGCACTAATGATGTTGTGCTAGCATAAAACAATGCTTGTGCAATGTAACTAGTACTTGCTAGGGCAATGGGGATTTGCTATTGCCCTAGCAAACAGTACTTACATTGCACAAGCAATGGCTGGCGCTAGCGCAGCATTGTTAGCCCTAGCACAATTGGATACTACCCCAAGTGTATGACTGAAATAGGACAAAATTATTGATTATGTTCACATTTCAAGAAAAGTTATAAATACAAGTTGAGAGGTTTGGTTTTTAGCCTAGTACCTGCAGGGAACTTTGTAGTGGTTAATTTCTTTAAGAAGAGGAGGAGGAGGAGGAGGAGGAGGAGGAGGAGGAGGAGGAGGAGGAGGTCCCACTGGGAAAGCCCTGATGTGGAAGTCTGTTGGTGTCCAATGGAAGGAAAGGAGTAGTGGCCACCTAATATTACTTGATGGATTCTTTAGCTGCTTCTTACCACTGAAAAGAGGTTCTGGGTCTGAGGCCTGGTGAGACCTGACACAAATTAAGCCTTGGGACTCTGCCTTCACCAGCCACCTTCCAGCTACTCCCCCCCCCCCATTTGGAGCTGGAAGGAAATTGCTACCACAATTTCCTTCCAGTAGTTGAGTTGTCCCTTACTATCCAATTTTTAAGGTCAGTGCCCTCTTTACCAAATTCCTAGCGAAATTTCCATCCGACAAATTTGTACTCACCCACATGGCAGCTTGATAGCATTTGACACTCTCATTACGCCGCTCAAAATGACTCCAAGCTGCAGGGGAACAAAGAATCAGGACCCTTGAAAAATATTTTCCTTTCACTTGTTGCCAAAACAGAAAATGTTTATTCTACTGCTGCCCATGAGTTGTTCCATGAGTTGTTTTAACAACAGTTAAAACCATAAAATACAATATAATGTAAATATAAGATTTAAAACCACAGATTAAAAAACAAACAGCAAAGCTAGCAGTAGCAGTTCAAATTACAATAACAGAGTTAAAAACAACTACAAGATTAAAATGAATAAAATGCCTGGGAGAATAGAAAGGTCTTCACCTGGCGCTGAAAAGAGTACAATGCAGGCGCCAGGCGAGCCTCTTTGGAGAGTTTATGCATGAGTTTATGCGTGAATGCTTTGTGGACCAGCTGTTGAAAATACTCCTTCACCAAGCTAGTGAAATTAATTGCCATAAGAGACTGTGATTAAACTGACATTAAAAAGCTTTTTTTAAGGGATTGGGGGTTAAACAGCCTAAAACATACTTTGGGTAGCCACTAGCCATGACAGACTGAGGAACATCCTCTTTGTGCACAGCCAATAGATCTCTGGCTACCACATGTTGGGGACTAATACATGCCACAGCAGATGGGTATGCCCCATCATGCCCTGCTTCTGAATCACATAGGTGCATCTGACTGGCCCTCTGGAAGACACAATGTTGAGCTAGAAGGCTGGAGCTCAGCCCTTCATAACCGTTCTTGTATTCACCTTTGTTGAAAATGTGCCCCCTGTCAGTCTTGAAACCTGATCCATCAGACGAGCCTTCCCCACCTTGGTGCCCTCCAGATGCTTTGGACTACAATTCCCAGCATTCCTGACCATTGGCCGTGCTGGCTGGGGCTGAGGGGCATTGAAATTGGGGGAGGCTGCATCAGACAGCTGAAATCAGAGGAGCCAGGTGCGATTCTAGCCATGGTTTCTACTAAGGATTGCGTTATAACTGCCCTTCCTCCAGGGAGCTCACAACAAACCTGTGTGGTAGCTTAAGTTAAAGGGTGTGGGATGTGTCCAAGCCACCCTCTGAGCGTCGCAGATGAATAGGGGTCTGAACCTGCCGCCCAGGAGTAACATCACAGCAAGGGGGAGACCAACCTGGCCCCATACATCAGCCGGAGAGGGAGCAGCTGCAGACACTTTTCAGTGTGGTCTGGGATCATTGAACACAGCCATGTCAACAATCATGTCCAGCATCAGCATCTGGAATCTTAGGGAAGGTGCCTGGGCCCCAGCACTCCAACATGGCTCACCAGCGCTGGTGCTCTTGACCCAGGCCCTCTCATCTGGCAGCTGAGTCTGCAGACCTCCACTTTAAATGCTCTAGGCCAGTGATGGCGAACCTTTTCGAGCCCGAGTGCCCAAACTGCAACACAAAACCAACTTATCTATTTCAAAGTGCCAACGCTGCAATTAAACCTGAGTACCGAGGTTTTAGCTCTAGAAAAACAAGTTGTCCGAATCTAATTAACATCTTTTGTCTTAAAAGAAAAAAACACAATAACAGAGCTTTCAATGATACAGACAGTTTTTTGTTGGGGAAAATAATCAACTCAAAAAATCATTATAGTACTACATTGTACACATAGCCTGAAGGGAATTTATACAAACTTTTTAAATAAACTTTTTTAAACTTTTTAGGCACATGTATTTTTGGATAAGGGATTCTCAACTTGTAATATGATTATATGCCAGACTGAAATTGTATGGGGCAAGCTTAACCCGGGTCCTTTCCCTGCTTCTACAGGTGTCGGATTAGTAAAAGTAAAAGTCAACCTGTACTAGGATGAGCAAGATAAACAAGAAAACTAAACGTGCTTAACACATTTTAAACACTTTATGTCTTGGACTGCAAACACTGCATTAGGTAAAAGTTTGCATTGGGCATGCATTGGGCATAGAGTCTAGACTGACACTACGTTGGGTGCTCTGGGGCACTGTGGGAAATTAAAATGGCAGCTCCCAGCCATGCTTGGAATGCTTCTGACACTGCCAAGTAAGCCTGAGGAGTCCCATCAATGTAAGAGGGGGCTCACCAGAGGATACTTTGGCCAGGGGCCCTCAGACCTGAAGCTGGCCCTGACCAGACTGTTCCCAAGTACTGTACATTCCACATAGGCCTGAATGACAACCAGTTATTAAAGGCAGAAATTAAAGGGGGCGCTCACTGAGGTGGGAACTTAACCTAACACAAGCGAAAACTGAGGATAAAAAATAAACATGAGGCCAGTAAAATTGGCAGAAGAACATCAGTTACATAGGAGCCGTAAGCCTCATGAATATGAATGGCTGTTAAGATACTTTCTGAGTACAAGGCAGGGATACTTTTGGAAATTTAATCAAGGGCCAATTCTTATTTTACTATAGCAGTGTGGGAGCTGCTTCTGTGTTGCTGGATCACAGGAACTCAATGGCTTGTGCAAAAGATGTAGCTCGTTCCGAGCCAATGTCACCCGCCTCTGGCATCATTCTCTTTTCAGGATGCCAGCCAGCTCTGGATTTATAAAGGAAGATGAGTTGCTGAAGGAGTTCTGCCACTCTAAATAGTTAGGATATTCTCAAACAGAAAACAGCTGCAAATAACACAAAACAAAAATTTAAAAATACTTCAGTTTCTATATATGACATTCCTTCATTAATTGGTATTATTCAAAGATTCATTTTAGTTTCCAGCAAAAAATGAGTGTCTAAACCACAGCTTTCAATGCATTTTCCCTGCAAGACTTTAAGATAAAGTGAATTCCAGCACAACATTTATTTCTTTATTTATTTCTTATATTTATTAATCGCCCATCTGGCCGGTCAGAACATATTCCTGAACAGGCTTTGTATGATATACACAGTGCATATTCCTCCCCCACTGCACCCCCCAGGTCTTTTAAGTTTAAATATTTTAGGATACTTTCATCAGTCTCAAGCTGGCATGCAGTTGAACTCAGCTGGTCATTAGAAACATTCAGCGGTGCATTGAATGTGAGCAGCACAGCATATTACGCAACAGAGATATGCTTTATTAAAGCTTTGCACCCTGCTATTAATCTCTCAGTATGGCTGAAATAAAGATAAGTGTTAAAAGAAGTCATGAATGAGATACAACAAGAACTGGCCTCAGCTTCTGGGCTGTGCTTCAAACGGAACCTAAAACCAATCCTTTGAGGTTGAACTGTATACCACTAATCATTTCTTCCCCTGCAATTATGTGTCTCTGCTGTGGTTGGTTCAAACTGGTGCTGGAAATAGAGGAACCGTATGAGAAATAGATACAAGCTGCTTCTGTCATCTTAGGGACTCTAGGACTTGGATCTTAGGATCTCAGGCTGGTGCCTAACTAAAAGGGTCATGGACTGTAGCTCAGTGGTAGAGCATATGCTTTGCATGCAGAAGGTCCCAGGTTTAATCCCTGGCCTCTCCAGGAAAGGCTGGAAAAACTCCTACCTGAAATCCTCGAAGATCCCTAGCCAGTCAGTGTTGACAATACTGGGTTAGATGTACCAGTGGCCTGACTCAGTATAAGGTAGCTTCTTGTGTCCCTATATGCTCAAGCTTCAGCAATAGGGATACACAACATCAGGCCCTGTGAATGGCCGATAGCATGAAGCCTTTGGATTGGTGAGACCTCATATAAACATTAGGAGCTGGCCTTCTGACTTTGCCTAGTACAGAGGAATGCATTGCTTTGTTCAAGCCATGGACTTTAGGGACCCTGAGCTGGAAAGTACACCTTTGGGGTCTGAAATTGGGTGTGGCTGCCCACGGCACTGACACCAGCATGATGGGGCTTTCCCCACACTGTATACACTCCTTCTTAGATGTTTTAAATGAACATAAACACTTTTAGTCTCCAAAACAGGAATCTAAAGCAAACTTGTACTTTTTTAATCTGACATCATACAGATTGAGAAAAATTAGAGGCCATAACTTGATGAGGATGATTTTGACTTAAAGTAGGGTAGTTCCACACAATGGGAACACATTCCTTGATTTTCTGCCATACCTACCACTCATTCATGAGTCATTTCTCTAACTGAAGCTCTTAGTGTGAATGTTTGAGTTTCTGACCTGCCAAGAACAGTGGTTTTTGAAAGCTCCCTAGAGAGCATTAGACATAAAAGGTTGCACAACCTATGCCTAGTCATGCTTCTCATTAAATTCATTTGTTTTAAATGGGTCAGATGAGAAAAACAAAGCAACTGTGTTGGTCAAGGAAATCATCACAGTCTGGAGGGCATCATATATATATATATATATATATATATATATATATATAGTTGATGAGCTGGTTCTGGAAGCATGCCATAATATTCTGGCCATCAGTAGAAGCTCTTGGTGGGGCTGTCTACATAAATCAAAGGATAACCTATGTTTTACTTAAAATTAAAAATCCTTAACAAATGAACAGGGAATTTAGATTAAATTATGAGGACATAATTAGGCTGTTTATCATGCATGTTGCATCCTCAGCATTTTGAACTACTTATTTTGATAGCCCTCCAATGAAATCTGATAACAGATTTCATTGACTTCAGTAGTTGAGTTGTCCCTTACTATACAAATTGAGGGGGGGAAACTTTGGAGCGTTTGTTTATTATCGCAACCTTTGGCTTAAAGTTAATACTTGTAGACAATTTGAGTTATCCCCATGTAAAAGATAGGGTAGGCTACCTACTAACTTTTTCTCACATGCCCTTTTTTTTAAAGACTTGAAGATGCTACAGAGAGCATGCTCCAAAATGGTTATAATGCCTAGATACAGTATATGGGTTGTTGATGAAGCCAATCAAAGGGCAATTTTTACAGTCTGGATATAGGTGTTCTCACTGCCTAGTCCTTGTCACAATTGTCTGTGATTCTCTATTGTTGTTGTTTTTACCTCCATTAGCCTGTCAACCCCATAAGAAACGTACTCATGCTCAAAGTGTTGTCCACTATATTTCCTGTTTTTATCTGCCCTTGCCATCAACAGCATCCCTTCAGTGAGAGGCACAAAATCTTGCCTGCCTATCCTTTTCCCCACTGTATGATGCCTAGCAACTAGGCTGTTATGGATAAGGATGGGATAAGTTGTACAAAAGGATTATATATTCATATACCATTAGTGGTTATAGTATTTTATAGAGTTACAATTAATAAAGATAGGGACCTGCCCCAAACAGATTACAATCTGAATTTAGAGGTTGTGGGTGAGAGAGAACAAAGGGAAGGGAAAGAGTGAAGGAAAGGGTAAGAAGAGATGGATGCAAGTAAATGTAGATAGAATGAAGCTTCATTTCTGTTATGGATGAGGACTGAGATATGAAGTAAAAGGTGCATATTTCCTTGAGTAATTCCAGCAGGCTGCCAAGAAAGACCAGTCAGCCATCCTGCATGCCTGAAACCTAGCCCCAGCTGACTGTGTGACATTCAGTTTTTCTATACAGGAATGCTTGCAGGAGAATCACATGAGATGCTTGGTATTTGGCAGGCAGGTCACCTAGTGAACTCTACGTAAAGGACACAGAATTTATCCTGCAGTCCTTCACTGCACCTTCTGTTGCATAAAGAGATCCTCATAATTGCCCTGAGCCCCAAGGAAAAATATGACTTGTCTAAGATACCCAGCACTGAGTAAAACAATTATTTTAAAAAAAAAATGACTTGCATTTGTTGACCAGCCTTATGTTTTTAAAATTGTAGTTTAGAACTTATCAAAACTTTAAAGCTGGTATCATCAAGAAAATGGTTTTTCTTTCAAGCCCTGAGGATACACTGGCTGACTTACTGTTTGCATAAACACTTGGGAGCAATGCACGGGATGGGTGGAATAAATGGCCACTATCACACACCGTAACACTGTTATCTGGAGACCGTGTGTGGTGGAGTTAGGGTGGCCACTTTACAGAGGGCAGTCTGTATTTGAAGGACTGCCAGAGAACAGCTCTCCATTGGAAGTCTTCCTCTAATCTAAGGGCTGACCAGTCTAAGTCTGGTTTAAAGATAAAGAACCATGAAAAGAGAGAGAAGCGGCCTTGAAGTTAGCGCCTGGACAGCAGACTGAGCAGGCACACAGGCCACCCGGTTGTAGTCTCCTGCACTATAGTGAGATTTGTTGTATTTCTATTTGAATTATAGTAATTATTTCTAAATTTGTATCGATTCATATGAGTTAGAATATGCACATGTTATGCAAGCCCGCATCCTCTTTTGTCCTCTTTTTTTTGGTGATGTTCAAATGGCCACCACAGGAATAGTGGATGAGTACTGAAATTGGATCAGAGAATCCTGGGGCCAAAGCCTTGCTCAGCCATGCTGGATGGCCTTGCAGAAGTCACCTTACAGATTTATTTCTCCCTCAACCTGTGTGATATCCGCACAGCTTCATCTGTCTTCACTTTCAAAGTCCTTAGAACTTACGGTACCTTTTCTCTCATTCTTTTCCTAATGCAGCCTTCCCCAACCTGGAGTCCTCCATATGAGCTCGATTACAACTTCCATCATTCCCGGCAGCCAAAGCCATTGCCATTCTGGCTGCAGCTGAGGAGAGGTATAGTCCAACATATAATTTTGTTTACAGGGAGTCAACTTTGTATGGGCACTTCAGTCTGATTCCTTGTATTGGTTTTTGCTTGAAAAACTTTTGCCAAGCACTTTACATGGGCTGGGATAAAAAATAAAAATAAAAAAAACACCACCCCAACATTAAAACACAGTATTTCTTTGGTTGCTTTATATCCCGGGTGTTTTTTTGTTTGGGGGGGTGGGGTGGAAATGGTAAGTGGGTCAAATTTGCTGACATCTTATTGCGTGCAATCTTATGTATGTTTAGACAGAAAAAAAGTCCTACAACTCCCAGCATTCCCCAGCCAGCATAACTGGCTGGGGAATGCTGGGAGTTGTAGGACTTTTTTTCTGTCTAAACATGCATAGGATTGCACCCATAGTTTGCAGCTGCACAGGTGACAATGACCTAGAATGTCTAATTTTGTTGAACGTCTATTCTAGTGTAAATTCTGCAATGAAGAGTGTACCAAAGGTTGAATTTTTGCCCCTATGGACTAGAGAAGGGGTTAACAGATTTGTAAGGTGTTGGTGTGATTTCTGTGCATCTTCTAATGTGATTGTCACTACACTTTGTATGGATTATGTGGGGCCAATTTGTGAAGGAGCAGAGTGTTTATGCAAACATTAAGTTCTCTTAATGTCTGAAGTTCTCAAATTCCTTGTAAAAGAGGCAGAAAATATTTCTTCCTCTTTCGTAGGGAACCAAAGAGGTTGTGAAAGGGCAGGTGGGAAGTCGGCACAGCACTAGTTTCTGGGTCCTCCAGTATTTAGAACTATCTGTGAGCGCAGGTGACTTTTAGGAATGCCTTTTAGCATCTGAGGCTGTTGTGCCAGCTGCAGTCCTATCTGGTTACATCCAGGCTAGACTACTACACTGCACCACACATGGAGATGACTTTGAAGACAATTCAGATGCTTCAGTTAGTGTAGAATGTGGCCTGGATGCTGTTAAGGGCAAGCATGTTACACCTATTTTGCGCCAACTGCACTGGCTGCCTGTTTGCTTCCAGGCTCAATTTGAAGTGCTAGTTTTGGCTTATAAAGCTCTAAATGGTTTGGACTAAGTTATCTGAAGAACTGCTGGCACCCATACAAACCTGCCAAAGTTTTAGTATCTGCTAGAAGGGCCCTGCTCACTTGCCCAACATTAGCCATTATTAGATTGGTGAGCATGACTGATAGGATCTTCTCAGTGTTGGTCCCTCATTTATGGAATTCCCTCCCCCAGAATACATGGTTGCAGCCCTTCCCTGCTAATTTTCAGGTGAGCCCTTTAGACTTTTTAAATTTCAGGTTGCTTTTGGCTAAAGAGGGTTTTTCATCTTTCATGTTGAGGTTTGACCTTTTTATTGTTTATGCGGCTGGCTTGAATGTGTGTTTGAATGTGTTTTTTAAATATTTTAAATGTTGATGGTTGTTCTTGCTGCTTTTAAATTTTGTGTTGTGTTTTAAATTTTGCTCTGTTTTGTAGCCACTTTTTTGGGGGGAATATTTGGAAATGTGGCTTGGAAGTATGAGTAATAATAGACAGACAGATAGACAGATAAATTTATATCCAGAATAAAAAATACTGGTTTTTGGAGCATGACTTGGAAGAAATGCAAGATGTAAATCAAAAACTTGAATTACCTATCTATCTTGTCTTACCTCTTATAAATCAGCTATCTTCATGAAGCAATTGCCAGACCAGGAAATCATTCCACCATTTAATAAATCAGCCACTGCTAGATACATAAATAATTGACAAGAACTATAAATCTCCTGACCACCCACCACATATTTAATAAATCAGAAAATCAGCACATATGCATTTAAGAACCCTTATTATGAGCAATTTAGCAAACCATCAACCAAACTGTTCTAAACTGGAATACACAGGGTAAGAAGGATGCTGTCGATAAAAAGATTCAAAAGAGCCACAACAAAACACAAAACTTTAGAGTGGTATAGTGGCATTTTACCACTAAAGACTATGGGCTTCAATCCCCAAACCACTTGTATCAGTCAGACTCACCAACCTCAGGAAAAACTCTCCTCCCCCACAGCCACCCCCAAAGAACAAAGAGCACTTTCCTTTCCAACTGAAATTGAGCTATTGTCTGCATTTCCATTGTTAAAATTGAAATGTCCTCCACTGATACTTGCTTGCTACAAAGAGCAGCTTATATCAACTAAAACCTGGTATCTGACAGATGTGGCAATGACTAAAAGTACAGTTCCATCAACAACCTAATCAAGAATATTTTTTTGGGCCAGGATTATTGACTTCTTATAAAAGGGTTTTTAAAGCAGTTAGTAGGTGCAGTGATGGGTCACTCAAGATGCAGAGCCAATTAACAGCTCTGGATGCAGAGAGCCTTGGGTGCAAACAGGGGTCACAAGGGGGGGGTGTTGCCTAGTGTCCAGGTGGAGCTAAAGAATTTTCCTTTCAGCCCAGGTTTCTTGTGTATAAAAAGAACAGCATGTTCAGTATGTTTAGTAGTGGTGGTGGTTTCATTCTGTTAGAACCCTTCTCTGATTTGATTTGCTGTTTTATACTTCTGGCTGCTTAACCAGAGGACTATCTGTTTATGACTCAGTAAAAATTGCCAAGCCCTTCACTTTCTGGATTCAGTCTGCTTTATTCAGCCACTTCTGCTAACAGGTTTTTCAGGGGCAGGAGATATGGAGGAATGTGACAATGCTGATCATTGGGTTGCAGCATCCCCTGTGAAATGTACCAGATCCTGCCCAATCCCTTCCGTATCTTTAAACTGAATATGGTTGTTTCTGTAGGGATCTATATAGATGCATAATGTGTGTGTGTGTGTGTGTGTGTGTGTGTGTGTGTGTGTAGGGCAGAATCCAACAGGGGCGCTTACCCTTTCACTGATTCCTTGCTACCTTGCCAATTCCCTTCCGCAAGCAGTGGGTCCTGCCAATTTTGTTGCACAAATGGGACCAATTGCTTATGCAATTTTACACTTCCTAGGGGAACTCCCAAAACAAGCGTAAACACCCATTTCTGGAAGGAGGCATGTCAGCAGAGCTCCCTTATGCAAGTCCCGCTAACCTACCTCCTTCCAGAAATGAGCATTTCCACTTATTTTGGGTTGCCCCAGAAGCACTAAATTGCTGTTGTGCATGCAGTGTGGACTGCTTGTGCAACAGAACTGGTGGGGTGTAAGAGAATTGGCAGGGGCATAAGCGCCCCACTGAATTCTGCCGATATATATACAGCAAGTGGCTGGAAAGGCAAGCTTGACTGTCTCCTGGTGCCTATTTGATACACAGGATGACAGCTGCCAATGGCTCTTCAAAAGGGAAGAAGCTCTAAAACAGATGTTAAGGGTAAAGAATGTTACCAATGTGAGGCTTGTCAAGAACTGTCTGGGGGGGAGGGAATACAGTCACTAGAAGAAAATGGGTAGAATTTACCATGTGTGTTGAAATCAAAATGTTAGATGCAAAGAAGGAGGCATGAGAATCTGTTGACATCTTGGAACCTGAACAATGAAATTCGACAAGCCCAGACTATTCCGATACTGACATTTTGGGATGTGAGGACAGCACATGCTACAGTGATGATTCTGGCTGGCCATTCCTGAATAGAAAAAGACGGGGATACAAAATACTTAATAATCTGATAATTTTCATGTATATAATTTGCATAACTGTAGTAGTATCAGTGCCAGTTCCATCTTTGAGGGGGCCCTGGGCAAGGTGCCCTCAGGTGGACCCCGTTCTCCATCACTAGGTGCACTCCTCCACTAGTGAGCTCACCTGGAGGTGGGCAGCAGCACTTTAAGCGGTGCTCGGTGGCTTGGTTTAGCCACTATTTCTATTTTCCCCACAGCCCCCCACATAGGGTTGCTCTGCTATCTGGGAGTGCTTGCGGCACCAGGTCTGAAAAAGAAATCTGAAAGGGGCCCCAGGGCAGGTGTCACCGGGGGGGGGGGCTGCAGAGTCAGAGTGCTGCACCCGCAGCAGCTGCCCAAGGATGCCCATCCTGAGTAGTACTTCCTTAGGAAGGCTACCTTCCCATCTCACATAAGGTCGCACTATGCTGCCTAACGCTAATAAATGAAAAGGGTTTGGCAGCTATATTGCTCGGTTTTTCTCGCACCAATTACCTTGGCAACCTGAAAACAGTACACATTGAAACAGAAAATATCAATATTAGGTGGTTAGTTTTATTATTCTAAGTAAGCAGGGTCCATAAGGGGCTGGGTGGTTGTGGGGTGTCACAAGCCCCCTCTCTTCTGTTCAATACCTTGCTGGTAGTTCAAGGGAGAGCTAGTGAGAGCCAGTGTGGCCTAGTCATTAGAGTGTTGGACTGGGACTCGGGAGATCCGGGTTCTATTCCCCGCTCGGCCATGAAACTCACTGGGTGACTTTGGGCCAGTCACTGACTCTCAGACTAACCTACCTCACAGGGTTGTTGTGAGGATAAAATGGAGAGAAGGAGGAGGATTATGTAAGCCACCTTGGGTTCCTTGCAGGAAAAAAGGCGGGGTATCAATATAATAAAATAAATAATAAATAAATAGGAGTGCCTAAACCAGGGACAGGGAATGTGTGGCCTTCCAGGTGTTGCTTGACTGTAACTCGTATCATCCCTCACCATTGTGGCTATGCTAGCTAGGGCTGATGGGAGTTGCAGTCCAGCGTCATCTGGAGGACCACATGTTCCCCATCCCTGGCTAGACCTTTCCAAACGCTGCCTGTGTGTGCTATTGCTGTTCTTTGCGACTTGTCCTTACGCCTCTTGGAATGTAGGCATTCGATTTCGGTGCCTTCCCCAGAGTTTGTCCTGCTGAGGGGCCAGCCATCTCTCATGCATTGCCAGGAATGGCAAGAGCAGCAGCTGGCCATGATATGATTACGAGTAAATGCGTTAGGATTAAGAATTACACTCACTGTGATTTTTCTTTGCTGGGGTGCGGGGTGACAAATGTCTTGTTTCAAGTCTATGTACCACTTGAATTCATTTAAATGCTGCTTTTATGGATTTAAGTGGGTTGTATAGGTTTGAAATGCAGGCCATGCATTGCCCTTCTTCACAAGAATGAATTTCACCTTTCATGGATGACAAATTAAATCGGTAGACACGGAAAACATTTAAAAGGTCGGCAGTGATTATGGGGATAATTGTAAGGCCCTGCCCCTGGAAAAGACATAATTAAATCTCCATTTGGAACAAGGAGACCTGCCATTGACGATTTCATAAAGTCTCTCTAAGTCCCTTTTAAATGTGTTTCATTCTGGTATGAAACAACTTCATGAATGCTTTCCGCAGCTGGGAATATAGAAGAGAGTTATTATGACATATTTGCACAGTTCTA
This sequence comes from Shinisaurus crocodilurus, assembly GCA_021292165.1. NCBI lineage: Eukaryota > Metazoa > Chordata > Lepidosauria > Squamata > Shinisauridae > Shinisaurus > Shinisaurus crocodilurus. The sequence continues at coordinate 247,753,555 of CM037878.1, read as the reverse complement.
ACTCAACATGGTTTTGTGTAAAGAGAGACATCAGGGGTGTAGTATGGGGCAGCAAAAGGCATGGCTGAAGGTTCATGGAATCCAACTCCATGTATTTGCACAGAAGCCCAGAATTGCTTTCTACGTGTTATCCTTTCTGCCCAGTCTGTGACATGGCCTTCTAAAGGCGTGGGCCGGTCCTATGCAATTTTAGACAGAAAAAAGTCCTACAATGCTATGCTGGCTGGGGCATGCCGGGGGTTGTGGGACTTTTTTCTGTCCAAACTTGCATAGGATTGCGCCCCAACTCAGCTTTGTTTAGAAAGCCAATACGCAGTGCTGAATGCTTGGAAATCAAAGTGCAGAGGAAATTACAAAAACCAATTTCACCAGTTTGATAAGTGAAAAGAATTTGTATCCCGCTCTTCAGTCAAAAGGCTCCCAGAACAGCTTACAAGCCTCAATAACTAGACAGCTGGGCAGATGCGAAGCAGAATCTCTCAGAGTCTGTCCTTTCAAAGAAGCGGTTACCCAAAAGTTCAGTCTGCAATCTGCCAAAGTATCTGAAGACAAGAGTTAGTAATATACGGATACTTCAGTGCATGCTTAACTAGATTGTCCTTTTATAGCCCGATATTCAGTTAAAGGGGTTTCTAGAATCTTAAAACAGAAATAAAAAGATGGCATATGCTGGCTTTAGCCTCTTTCTTAGAACAGCTCGTGCCATAAGAACATAAGAAGAGCCCTGCTGGGTCAGACCAAAGGTCCATCTAGCCCAGCATTCTGTTCACACAGTGGCCGACCAGCTGCCCACGGGAAACCCACAAGCAGGACATGAGTGCAACAGCACCCTCCTGCCCTTGTTCCCCAGCAACTGGTGTACCCAGGCATGTCATGGGCATCAAGTAATTGGGAAAGGGCAAACGTTCCATTGGTGACAGAACAGTATTTGAGGGTATGGTACATTGGTAAAATGTCAGGTGGCGCAATCCAATGCCCTCTGCCCTCGATGCATGTAAGCCTCTGAACATGGAGCCTTACGTGCATCCAATGCTGGGCGCGAGGTGCGGTGGCGGTGATCTCCGCCGCCACCTTCTCACACCCTGTATTTCATCTAGACGGCCGTTTTTGGCCATCTAAATGAAGCTCTGCAGAAGGGGAGGGAAGGAGGCCGGGGCACTGTTTGGACATGGCATAAGCTGTCGTCCCCAGCCTCCTCCCCTGCCCAGCCCCAAGCACACCCCTTTTCCTGGCCCAGTTCTTTCCATGAGAGCTGTGAGGGGGGCAGGGCAGGGGCTTGGCATTCAGAGTCCTAGTTCTGAGTTCGCAGGATCTCGGAACTGGTGCACCGAATAATCCTATGGCTTCCCAGGCAAGGTCGGAGGGCCCTAGGTTTGCACCCTAAATGTTCTTTGGAGCATATGAGCTCAATTTAAAATGCTAGTTGCTTGGGTCCAGAATATCTGAAGTAGTGGTGTTCACAAACCTGGGGGGGGGTGTCCCGCCTCGCCGCCGCCTCATCTCTCCGTGGCGGCGGCCCCCCCGCATCGATATTCTGAGCAGCGTGGAGCAGTTCTCTGCGCCGCTCGAGCCCGCCACGCTGGCCGCGCTGGTCCCATCGCGTCACTTTCGGCTGGGCCCCCACGCTGCGTATTTTGCGGAGAAACCAGAGCAACAGGGCTGTTTTCTTCTTGGGACCCTAATGCCAATTTGAAACAATTCCCCTTTGATCAACAGCCATTTTATATCATTACTCTTAGGGCACAATCCTATGGCCTCCCAATCTTGTTGGGGGGGGCACAGGATAGGTCAGAGTTCCTGCTTGGACCTCAGAAATGCCTTCCAAGGTTGCAGCAGGGACTCTGCCCGTGGAGTCCCCCCCCCCCCGCTCTCGTAGCCAACATGGTTCTTTCTGTGCCAGCTGGGCTCTGAAGACAGAAGACTGTCTTTGGAGCCAGCATGGGGGGGGGCGTTCCTGGGGGCGGAGAGGGGTGGAACGGGGCACCACCAACCTCTGCAGAATCCAGGCGGTGCCTCTGCCTCTCCTCACTAGGAGGAGAAAAACATTTAGATGGCTAAAATCAGCCATCTAAATGTTTTGGAGGGCGAGGGGAGTGTGGAGGTAATCCTAGCCACCACGCTTCTTCCGCCTTCCATTGGATGCCCACAATCCTCTGAGTTTGAAGGATTCTGGGCACCCACATTGGATGGTGCTGGTAAGCATTTTATATCAATCAGCTGTTTAACCAAATCCCAATGTTACATTCCACTAGGAGTGGCTTTGTCATTTGCGACTTTATTTTTAATCTGTGACATAATATTATAGTACTGAATTGCAGATAGGACCGATGTAAATCAGAAAGTAAAACGAAACTTTCAAAATGAGGGCCATGCTCCTTGAACAGAAAGATGAATGTTGGAAGATAGCTTGGGTTAATTATACTCTTCATGTCATACGAAGACTCTCTCAGGGCATATCTAAATTACATATTCAAACTGGTTTAATAATTACTCTATCTTCCCGGTGAATCCTGGGAATTGTAGTTCTTGAGAAGCAGGGGTGTGGATCTATAACAGAATAGTCAGTACTCTGGTAAATCTTATAATGGCTAAGATTCCTATGGTGGAACCCATTGCACCTTTATTATAATATGGTACAAGCTTCTATCTATAAAGACCTTGTTTTACTTGAATCTTACATTTGAAAAAAAATCTTCTTATGCTATACTTTCAAATCTTTGTTGCAATACAGATAGGAAATAACCAGAATGAACACGTCACACATAGGTGACTATTTATGACCCAGCCTGCTCAAAAATATTAAGTCTTACCTTCAAAATGTGTATTTCTCTACCATTTAGTAAATTTTAAAAGTTAAAACTTGCACAAATTTGTATATTTGTTAGTGTGATAACCAATCCAAGTCTGAAATGCTATAATTTTGAAAAACATCTGTATATACTACAATCTTGTTATATGTAGTACCCAAGCAAGGAAGCTGTATTTGAGCGGCCAACTAGGTAGTCAAATGGTTTGTGCAATGGCATATCATGACTTACATCACTCTTCTGCTATTAAGAGAAGACCAAACTGGCATATTTCCCTGAGGGTGGAGAGTGGGAAGTTGTAACTAGCTGCAATCTTAAAACGAATCAACAACTCATATGTAAGAATTGTTTACTGACATTCATCTGTTTTTACAGCAATATCAATGAATGGTAGAGTCCAGGCCACATAACCTGGAGGTGAATGCATTATGTACATAAGAATGTGTCAAGAGCAGCATCATGTACATAAGAACTGCCTAGAGGGATCAGAGGCAACAAATGAAGGATTGGAATTGTTGACAGACAAGACATCATTAGAGGTATCATATCTGCTATGTGAGTATGATTCCACCCAAAGGCTCACTGCTTAAGAAATTAGGGCATCTTTCTTCCTGACATGAGCACAGTTGGCATACATTGCCATAGGGTCTTCCCATGCCTCAGGTTGCACAGACTGCAGTGCAGCAGCTATTAAATTTCCAGCTGGAGCTCTGACCTGGGGACAGATGGAGAATCAGGGACTTTACCAGTACATGCCAAGGAGGAGAAGTGAGGGAGGAGGGGTCCATTGCTGTATGGAAGATTGTGTGTCATGTGGGTTGTCGTTGAAATGTGGGTTGTTGTTGAAATGTGGTTATCATGTTGTCTGAATCCAGCTGTGCTAACGAGCCATGGCTTGTTAACCATGAACAATCCATGAAGAGAACCCATGGTTTGTTGTTGAGTTGTGAACTGTGGGTTGTTCATCATGTTTTGTTATCTCAGCTGGGTTCAGACAACACGATAACCCACATTTCAACACGATAACCCTTGAGTGTGGGTTATTGTGTTGTCTGAACCCAGTCATTGTCTTCTGCACCTGGCTCTTGTTGGTGTCTCTTGGGATTCTAGAAAAAAATGAACAGAGAAAAAATAGATCCAGCAACTCTGAAGTCTGCCTGACCCTGGAATAGAGGTCCTCCTTACATCAGCCTGCAGACTGACATATCTCCTTAAGGAACATGCTGGCTGAACTTCTGGAGTAGGCTATAATTAACCCTGGAGGAGTTCTTCGTATTATACAACAGGAGCCAGTTTTCACCACTCCCTAGACATAAAACACCTTTTTATACTACAAAAAACAACACATACACACACACAACCCCACACAGAAAAACCATAACTGGTTGGCTTCTCTTTTTCTGCTGCTGTTCTTAGGTCAACAACAGATTTTTGTCCTTTCATACCAAGCACAAGAAGTTCCACCTGTTCCATCACAGTTTGTAGTATTAGAGAAATATAAATACAGTATGCAATACGCATCAACCAACTGATGGGTACAATGAAAAAACAGATAGTGAGTGTATTAAATAGGTACAGACAAATGTTATGAGGATATGTCTGACCTAAATCAAGCAAACATCATTAAGCTTAAGGAGATTTAAACTAATGAAGTATCATTAAACCTATAATGCTACTTCTAAAATGTAAAATCAATACAGAATGACAAAGCATATTGAACGTTTCCTGCAAATCTACAACGTCCGTGTACATTTCTGAAAAGCCTTGATTAATGAACTGATAAAACCCATTTGTTAATTTAAGTAATGCTGGTGTTACATGCAGTGATTTACTGGAGGCACTGATTTAAAAAAATCCCGAAACAGTGGACTGAGGGTCAAAAGAGAGATTACCTTAAATATGTGTTTAGCAGCTACATCCCCCCCCCCATTTTCACTCAACAGTAGGCACTGGGGCCCCTGATCTGGATTGGGATTCTAGGGAGCTATGGGAGCTTTTAAGATCTGGATTGGGGGGCCCGTGCCTACTTTAGAGTAAAAATGAGATGACAACATAGCTGGTAGACACACATTTCAAGTAATGTCTGCTTTGGCCCTGAAAGATTCAGCACTTTGAATATGAACGTATTCTCCATACAGGCTTGCTGAACCTTAACTGATCTATACTGATGATGAAGGAAGGCTGAATAGTAACACCCGATCAGGGAAATATTTGGCCTTTCTTCTTCCAAGCTTTTTCTTTCCTTGCAATAACTATAACTAGTATGGAAACAAATTTTACATAACACATTTCTAACTTAGTCATCACAGTAATTCATTAGATTCTGCTATATTGACACATGAAGTAGCATCCTGAGACACATATCTAAACTGGAGAAATATGCTGGTGCCACTCTTCATGGTACCAAAGACATGCTTTTAAAGCAATGTATAAAGTAACTCTTGCTCTTGATGCTAAATTGCTTGGAAAAGTTCATTCTGTTTCTCTGAGCCTCAATAGAATAATAGTGCTTAAGGCCTCTTTGAAAAGCTTGCCTGCCTAATTTCCAAGGCAATTAAGATCCTCAAATGACAAGGCAAAGTCATTTTTATTTTTCCGCCTGCCTGCTTTAATTGTCTTGGGATTGATGTGAACAGAAAAGCAAGGTTCCTTTATTGCATCATCACATACATCTTCCCATTTAATGTACTAAAACTGATATTGGCTATTACTTGGTACACCTTCACTATAGTGGACAAAAAAGGTTGTTGATTAGACAAATTTGTGGAGGATAAGGCTATCAGTGGCTATTATCATGATAGCTATATACTACCTCCAGCATTAGAGGCAGTATACGAAATGATAATTTCATCATATCACCTCTGACCTTCTTGAGAACTCTATACAACATGACAATAATGGTGCTACTAGGGCAGTGGAGTTTGGACTGAAGAACATAGGGTGGCCACACTTGCCCATCACAAAAAAAAAAAGGACAAAAGAGAGTGTAGGTTTGCATAAAATTTGGACAAGTTAATTTATATGTATAAATGCAAATTTAGAAATAATTACAATAATTTAAATAGTCTCCTGTCCAGATACTAGCTGTTGATGAGCAATATCAAGGCCCTCCCTTCTTCTTATGATTCTTTACTAATATTCTTATGAATATTAGTAAAGGTGATAGAAATTCTTTCTGTGAAAATAGAGAAAACTTAGATTGGATAAGGATTGGTAATGTTTGTCAGACAAAGAGGCGGAAGCCAAATACGATTTGTTTTTGTTTTGGAAAATTCAATTTTTTTAAAAAAAAAAGATTCTTTAGCTTTAAACCAGACTTGGATTGGACAGCCCTTCAAATAGAGCGCTGTTCTCTGTAAAGTAAGACACAGTGCCACCCTATCAGTAGATTGTTGTGCTTTAGAAGCACCTTCGAGCAGTAATTTGGTCTGCTTCACTAATAGAAATTAGTCATAACAAATTCTATTAAAACATGTTTATTTATTTATCCAAGAATGTGTCAATGCAGTTTGCTGTGAATCTTGTCCGAACTCTACTCAAATCAGAAATGGCATCCTTCCTGATTATTAGACAAAAGGCGCTACGTTGTTTACGTAGAGACTTCCGGGTCCCCGGTGCTATGTTGTTTACGTAGAAAACCTGCCTAATTCTCTTTCCCCGGCTTGACTCACAAGAATGCAAGTCGGGCTGGGGAAAAGGTAGGGCAAGTGGAACTCGGGGGTTTGAGCCCAGCGAGTTCGCCAGACTTCCAACCCGCAGTCAAGCTCCTCACACATCCCTAGCCAGGATACTGATGACCACGTATGTAGGAAGGAAAAGCTTTTAAAAATAATAATAACACATAGAATGGTTAATTTAGTAGAAGCCTGTTCACAAAGAAGATTTCAAGCAAAGGCAATAGCTTACAGTGTGGTGTGTAGACTGTTGTTATGAGAATAATTGGGGTGGGGGAACATGTACACCAGTCTGAGCTCCTTGGGGATAAACATAACAAATAAAACATAACAAATAAAACATGGGAGCTTAGAGAAGGAAAACTACCTGTTTAATCGACACCCTCATGGGATCTCAAAAACAAAGACTTAAGTTTGTTGCTAACTAAAGCATTAAATATTAACCAATTGCTGATATTACTTACTATAATAGCACCAAAAGCATCGGAGGGGTACATTACATAGTGAAAAATCAAACACAATTTTCCTGTTTTTATTTGCTTTCTACAGATCTCCAGAAACATTTTTCTAACTAAGAAGACATTTGGATACAGTGGAAGTACAGGAGCTGTGGCGGGGGGGGGGGGGGGGGATGAACACTTTTTCCATAGCCAGAGCTTTGTTTTAGTTTATACATAGCAAATTGAGAGCCTGCCCTATTAAACTATAAAACATCTTGACTTAAGAGGAATGGCTAGAGGTTTCCTTTGGAGAAACAGAAGGAATACACAATTGTTTCTTCCACAGCTGTTACAGATTAAGCACCCAAAGAATTCAAAACCATTAATGCAAATAGAGCAACCAGGATTGTTTACCTTTAGTCCTACATTCAATAACAATGTCCCTTTTCATCATTATTAGACACTAAGCATTCCCATTATATATAAAGAAACAATCAAATTCTTTGTTCTCGAATGATATATATTTAGTAGCTCCCAGGGAACTAGGAAATGAGTATTCAGATGATGAAGATACAGGCAGAGTTCACACTAGTCAGTGCAGCCAAAATACACCAGATATACCCTTCAGCGTAGATAGGTATACCATTGGCAACCTCATGCCATTCCCTTCAGGCAAGTAATAAAGGCTCTGCAAGGTCATTCTGGTACTGCAGACCCATGTGGACATTCTGGTGCTTGAATAATCTTGTTGCCCAGTTTTATATGCCTTTGGTAAACAGGCATCTAGTTGCACTCAGTAGAAAAGATAGGGAAGGACAGGCAATTAGACAATTTGACCACTGTGTGGATCTCCTAGAGTTCTTAAACTTACAGGCAAAACTCAAAAGCCCAATGGTCTGACTCAGTATAAGGCAGCTTCCTGTGTTCCTATCACTCACCATATTGGAAAAGCCCTGGTGTTTCTCTTTCATGTCGGTGTTGGTTGGGGGATGGGGGCAAAACTGACAAGCAGTTTGTCTGTCTGTCATTTCCATATTTTTCCTGCTTTTAGGAAGGAGGATGTGATGGTGGCAGACTCTAAACATAAGAGCATAAGACATAAGGGCTGTACAGGGAAAGATGCTAAACTCAGTGGTGTATTGTAGCTGGAGCTCACAGAGATGCAGCCGCAGCACTTCTTTATTAGCAGGGATGCTGACATCATCTGCCACCCTCCAGACTTCCTTGTTTCCTCTGAGTTTAGCTTGAATCCTCACAGTAGCTGGGGGGAAATGATTTTCCCCCAGTAGCTGGGGGGAAAGCAACAATATATTATTCCCTGTTGTAATACAAAGTATTTTGCAATAGTTTGGTATGAATGGGCAACTAAGACTCATGAGCTTTACAAAAGGTCTGATCCCGGCAGAGATGAAAAGTAGAAGAACTAGTTGGTTGATATGGATCAACCCAGCTGCTTGAGTTTTTGAATTCTCCAGCACTTGTCATGACAGTCCCTATAGTCATGCCGCCAAGCTGGGGGCATGGCTATGGAAGTTGTCATGATGAGTGCCCACATTTACAAAATTTACCACAACACTACTAGCTAAACTCCAACCCACCACTTACCACCCCAAAGTCTGTTTCCCCTCATGCCTTTCTCTCCCCCAACTCAGGTCACTTCCTTCTGTCAGAGCTCAGCTGAGAGGAAAGTGAGGTCAGGGGACATTCTGTGGAGAAGTAAGCCTCTGGTTGGGGCTGGGTGACGAATTAGAACCCCTTGCCCATGTACCCCTTGAGCTCGTAAAATAGGACTCCCAGCCACTGCGTTATATGTGACTGGGACTGTGAGGTGCTACGCCCCACATTTAAAAGACATGTCTGCCTCTGTCATACTTTTATTCTGGGGCATGCTTTACTCAACAGTATTTCTTTAGCTTCGCTCTGCTTCAGTTTAATAACAGATGTTTTCCTCCAATAAATCTGGCTTGAAAAGAACCTACGACGGCCTTAACTTCCACTGCTAAGGTATTTAAAGCTTTCAAAAGTGGTAGCAGTGGGACAGCATTAAGAAGAACAAAATGTTCCTCTGTCTGTCTTCACCCTCTACTCTGAAAGGAAATAGCCAGCCCACTTGTACTATGTGGTGTAACAGCAAACAGTGTTGGCTGAACTACATATGAAAATGCTGGTTTCCCTAAAAATGAGGAGTTTCTTATTATGATCACTGCAATCATAGTAATTAAAATGACCGTTAACATTGGTTGTAATTAAAATCCTATGTTCACTCTGATAAAATGAATCCAAAATGTGCATTTTGAATGTTCTGCAGTGCTAGGACTATGCAGTTAACACCATGGGGCCAATGATGAATAAAAGGTCACTAGTAGAAATGGACTGAAGCTTTCTCAAGGCTATTTTTTTAGATTGTAGAATTTCTATTAAGGATTTCTCATTTAATAAAACTTTCCCTATTCTTTATTTCTGTATGTATTACATTTATATCCTGCCTTTCCACTAAAAATAGTGCTCAAAGTGGCTAACAATAAAATAAAGATAAAGTAACAAAATAATAACAGGCCTGTGGCTTACGCTGGCTCAGCATGTCTGAGTGTGGAAAGCTAAGCAGGGTCAAGCCTGGTTATTACTTGGATGGGAGACCCCTCCTCCAGTTTCCTGCATTGAGCAGGGGGTTGGACTCGATAGCCTTGTAGGCTCCTTCCAACTCTATGATCTATGAAATCTATGAAATCTATGAAATAATAATTAAAACATAAAAACACATCAAATAAAAACAGTATAAGAAAGAAATAGCAGCACCCACCAGATTATAACCTACTTCAGCTTAAAGCTTGTCGGAATAAAAATTTCTTTGCCTGTTGGCAGAAGGACAACAGAGATGGAGCTAGCCTGGCCTCTCTTGTCAGGGAGTTCAAGAGTCTCGGGACTCGAGTCCCAATATGTTTAATGGGACTCGAGACTCGACTCGGGACTCGAGACCAAGGACTCGTGTTCCAAAATCGTGTTCCTCAAATGAAACATGGATAGGTTTTAGGAAGTACAGCAAGTTTATTTTTAAAAATCATTTTCCTAAAATGCAACCTTTCAGACATAGATTTCATAGATCATAGAGTTGGAAGGAGCTTACAAGGCTATCGAGTCCAACCCCCTGCTCAATGCAAAAAACTAGAAGAGGGGTCTCCCATCCAAGTAATAACCAGGCCTGACTGGTCTCCTCTGCCTGCCTGGTCTCTTCTTAACCAGTTCCACAGTTTGAATTGTCCAAGACAAAGGCCTCTGCCTGCCTGCTTTTGGGGTTCCCTGCCTCCTCTGCCTGCCTGGTTATTTTGGGTTTGTCTGCCTGGTCTGTTCTTGTCAAAATCAGTTGCAGAGTTTTGAAATAAAAAGGCACACGTTGTGCCTAGAATTTATTTAAGCCACACATCTGAAATAGCCTTATTTTGTTGGGGAAAAACCCCATTGATTTTAATAGGGACTTGTGGAGTCAGCTTTCGGAGTGACTCGTGACTTGTGACTCGTGACTCGTGAGTCACCATTTTGGACCAAGGACTCGGACTCGAGACTTGGGTCCAAAGACTCGTGACTCGACTCATGACTCGAAACCAAGGACTCTTCAACATCCCTGGATGAAACTGGAATAAACTTATTTTTCTAGATTTTGTCAGTGGGACATCTGTCTCCAATAATCCTATAAGGATGTCTACCTCTTGCTGATATGACCCTACACTCAAGTTAACTGGTTCCCCTTTGTACATATAGAGGTACAACAGGTTTGAGGGGGTCCCAGGAAAGGTGCTTTCGCAGGAACCCCCTCCCCTTAGCTGCTCAGCCTGCCTACACTACTTTTCTCTTTTCTTTTCTTTTTAAATCTGGTTGGACAGTGGTAGCAAGGACAGTGACACTCCTCTCCGCTCCTTCTCCTCTCCCTGCTGGCTGGGCTGCTGCCTGCCAACCCAGAAAAGAAAATGCTTTGGTGGCAGGCAGGTGAGGCTGCAGCAGTGTGCCATTTTATATTTAAATATTTCTCCAAGTCTGAAGAGCAGTGAGCTGAACCAATCAGACACTGCCTTTGGGGGCACGTGGCCAATGACCTAACCCCATGATCTGGCCTTAGAGGCACCACAGTTACTTAGCAGTATAACTGTACCTTGTACACATCTGGCCTAGCACCTAGACAAGATGATATTCGTGCAATACAAATGTTTCACTTGTACCTGGGACTACCTGGGACAATGATTTTGGAGAAACCAGCAATGAAACAATAGCATTCGAGGCTAGATCTGTAGGTTAGACTTCTATGAAGGAAATATCACTATTGTTGAGGCAGGCAAGAGTTGTTGATGTTGTTTGTCTTGTGAAATATATAAATAAATGGTAAGCCCTCTTCCCTCCCCCCAAATGACTTCCATAATCTGGTGAAACCCTGAAATGAAATGAAAGGCCAGCCTAGAAAACAACACACACACACACACACACACACACACACACACATATTCAGAGAACCCTATTCCCACCTCTTGGCTGAACACTGCATCTCGGGTCCCCAGATGTTGCTGGCCTACAGCTCCCAGCATATCCAGTCAGCATGGCTAATGGCAAGGGATTCTGGGAGCTGTAGTACAGCAACATCTGGGGACCCAAGGTTGGAAAGCCCTGCTTTAAAGGCTATGACCATCTTCAATTTCTCCTGCTCCCTGGCATCCTTGCTATGACTTGGAGAATAGCAATGAAAGGAAGGAGTGTTACCAACTATCTACTGCCACTCAATTATCTTTTCACTTCTTGCTTTCATGACCCTCTGAATTCTCTGCTACTCGGCTTTTCACATCTGCAGTGGCTTCTTCCTTCCTGTGTTGCTCACTCTCATTTGCACCACCAGTGCTTTTCTTAATAAACATAATGTGCATTTTCTGGGTGCATTGTTCCCTTTAAAATGCAAATGCTACAAGACAAATTGTCTGCTGACTGCCCTGGACCTCATGTGAGTTTAGACTGAGGTTAGAACCTGATAGTTGCTAGGCTCCTTCCTGAAATATTGGCATAGAATGCACAATACCTACACACTAATCAGGGTTTTCTAAAGTCGTAAATAGATATAAGGATGTGGATTACTGATGTTGCAATAGCAATGCATCCAAGCTGGGTCGGTGCCTCCAAGTTGATTTTCGGGCTCGGCGCCGACCCGACTCCATCTTCTGAGCGGTGCGGCGTGCCACTCGATCGGGCTGCTCTGGCCCGTCCGACGCTTCCGAGAGGCGTCAGGACCCTGCGCAGGCGCAGAACGCACCACAGGGGTCCAGCGCGCCTGCGCAGGGTTCTGTCGCGTCATTTCCGGTCCCGGAAGTGACGTGACAGGACGGATCGGGCCGTGTGGACGGTTCGCAGCAGAGTGGGCGAGCTGCCCCGAAGAAAAGGTAAGGCCTCGCCTGGGCATGGGCGGGGCCAATTTCGGCCTCGTTCTGCCCCGGCGAGGCTCGATTGTCAATCCCTAGCAAAGGCATTGTGAAGGACTGCCGCCAGTCCTTTCCTGCAAGAAATGGGAGTTCCGCAGCTTCAGTGACAGCCTAGAGCTCCCGCTTGCAATCCCCTGTTCAGCTCGGGTCATAAACACTGGAATTTAGCACCGAGTCAAAGCGAAACTACACTTCAGTAGAAAGTGAAAGAAAGTTTATTGGATAGTAAACAAGTACAAATTGGAAAGGGAGATAAGTGGAGTGAAATTGACAAAAGGAAATACCTTGTTACACACAGTCAGAACTACAAAAAAACAACAACTGAGAATCCACGCTATTCTCAACTAACATCAGCGAGTATACACTAGGCTAACCTAGCACTAAAGAACTTACACTGATGTACCCAGGCGGTCCACTTGGGGGTTGAATGTCTGGGCTGGCCTGCGCCGACAACCCGCTCCGTGCTTTGATGCATCTTGCTTTCAACAACCTCCAGAAGCCTTGGCTGCTTCTTTTACCCCTTTTCTTGCCCCCCTCTCGATCCCCCGACCCCTCCCCTCACTGACAGGACAAACTGGTCCAGCCAGGCAGGAGGGGTTGCGAAGGTTTCAGGGCCACTGGGCCACTTTGACTATGGCCCATCAAAGTTGCTTGGAAGGGCGATTGAGGGTGCTTGGCAGACCGTTGAGGGTACTTGGGGAAGACCATCAACATGTAAATGTGTTGTGGACTGGGCTCTCCTGCTCCGGGAGGAGATTATGCAGGTGGGATGTGGGACAAAGTGTATGTTCTATCAGGCTTTCTCTCCACAGGCATACTCAGACAGACTTCATATGGTGTCATCCCCCCCCACACACACACACACTGCAGTTCCCAAGAGGAAGGGGAATTTGAGAAACTTTCCTTCCTGGTATCCTAACAGTACCTTTTACCTCTCTTCCTAATTCCCAATTGAGTAAAATTCACCACAGTTCAGCTTGAATATTAATTTTGTTTTTGTTTTGTGAAGGTAGCGTGAGTTAGAATGCAGAGGCAGAATCAAAAGCAACAATTGCCAGTGGCATGAGGAGGAAATCAAACTGTCAAGTCAAGCAAGATACATCAAAATAATTTCTGAATGTTTTTGAAGAGGTGCTCTTTGCCATCTTATATGTGTACTGCCTGAGGCAGTTCACTGGAACCTAAAGTTGGAATCAAAAGCTTAGCCCCCCTCCCCGGACTGTCAAAAATAAACACACAATTCTTGCCACCAGAACCCCTCGTTGTAAAATATGTGTAGATAAAAAGGCTAGAACAAGCACACATTATAACTTCCCTTTAATATAGTCACCCTAAAGCCAAGTGGGATTTAGCTGTTTAAAAACAGCTTTGCCTTGACTCTGTCTATACTAAATTCCTAACAATTTATCATGTGGTTTTTGTTTTGTTTTTAATATTAGAACCTTAAAGGAGGAGGAGAAGAAAAAAACAGCTGACATTAAAATCAGTCGGTCTACTGAGGGGAAGGACTGTACCTCAGTGGTAATACACATGCTTTGCATGTAAAGGTACCAGGTTCAATGCCTGGCATTCCCAGGAAGGGCTGGGAAAGACTTCTGTCTGAAACTCTGGAGAGCCACAGCCAGGGGTGAGCAGAAAGTAGATCTCCAGGTGTTTGGGACTTCATCTCTCAGCATTCCCTGACCATTGGCTATGTTGACCAGGGCTTCTGGGAGTTGAAGTCCAAAACATCTGGAGATCTACCTTCTGCCTACTCCTGGTGCAGACAACATGGAGCTAGCTGGACCAATGACTTGATTCGGTATTATGGAGGAAGAGGGGGGGCTGGCTGGCCCGCCAGACTCCCACCCTTTCCTCCCTGCAAAAGGAAAACCCAGCACTTGCCACCATGTGGCCCGGAAGGGGGGGCTGGCTGACCCGCCACCACCCCACTCTTGCCTGCTGGCAAAGGAACCAAGACCCCCAGAGATCTCAAGGTACCAGGTTGCCAGCCTCAGCTGTCTGCAACCCTACTTGAATCTCTGTTCAGGGACTCGCCTTCAATTCTGTAACCTGGATTTAGATACTGAACCAACAGAGTACTACAAAACCCATGTGGGGTGAACCATGACAAGGTTTATTTCTGGTAGCAATTTACAACAAGATTAGGCAGATAAGAGAAGCACACAAAATAGAGAGACACTTTAGTACACAGTAAAGCTGCAAAATAACAAAGACCTGATTCCTTAAAATCTCTCAAGCACACACCTGTTACCTGAGGGTGTCTTCTTCAAAGGGTTAGATCCAGCACAGCCTTGCCGCCCGATAGAGAATTACCACACCTACCCGAAGGTCCAAGATGGGCAAACTCCTACAAGGCTTGCTTTCACCAGTCCTTCAAACCAGCCAATTTTACCAGAGGCTGCCTGGGGTCGGTTCCTGAGGGCCCCCCCCTAAAGGCTCGGGCCCCTCGCTGGCGCGCTGCCATGCCGGGCAGGCTACCAAAAGACTGACTAAGACTGACCAAGAACAAAGGCTTACACGTGGGGAAATAGTTCTCCCCCCTCCCCCTTTTCTGTAGCCTTCTTGCTTCAGCCAATCAATTTGAATTTCACCTGGCCATGCAGGGGGAAAGGGAACTGTGAGTCATGGCCTGAACTATCTGCATATGAATGCCCTCAGCCTGGCTCTTCCAGACCTCTAGACGCCAGGCCCCATCTCATGTTCCATGCACCTTTTGCTTCCTCCCAGCCCCCACCTGGTTTACTCATGAGGAGGCGTGTGTGTGTGTGTGTGTGTGTGTGTGTGTGTGTGTGTGTTTGTTCCTGCATGCATGCATGCATGCAGGAACCCTAAAAACTCTTTTCTCTACACGCTAACTATGCACACCCCACCCCAGCCGGTTCACACCTGAGGTGTGTGTGTGTGTACCCCCAAAGGCTCGTTTCTCCACAGGTATAACACAGCTTCAGATGTTCCTATGATATGAGCTTTAGAGGCCATCACCAGGGGAGATCCAGACAAAGGGAGTGTCAGGATTAGGCCCCTACACAATAAGGAATTGACCTGTAGGAACATCCTGTTCTTGATGTTGTAATTGCAACAACGGGTTGTATCCAGTGTTAGTCTAACTTAAATTCCATTCATTTCAATGGGTCTAAAAAAAGAAATCCCATTAGAAGAGGTGTGGGCAAACGGTGGTGCTGAGCCTAATTTCAAATGCCCTCAGCCTAATTTTAAAAGTACTCCTTAAATTATCATTAAGTGACCTCTGGCAAGAGTGATCTTCCCTCCCCCCCACTGCATATGATATGGAAGAGGGAGAAGGAGGGGGCACCCACATTTGCCTCTGGGAGTCTGGGCTACCCCCCACTGCTTTCAGGCTTACTGTTAACATGTGGCTCCTGACAGATTATCCCTGAGGGAATGCAGCCCTTGCTTATTTATTTATTTATTTATTTATTTATTTGCCATCCTGCCTTTTTACAAAAATAAAAATAAAATATGGTGCTCAAGGCAGCTAACAACAAAATCCAGATTAACACCATCTTAATTGAAACATAGCATAAAAACAAATAAATAGAAACAATTAAAAGCACAACAATAAAAGAAATAAACAGCACCAGCCAATTAAAACTTTCAGCCACAGACCAGTTTACCTATCTGAATTAGGGACTGGAGAACCAGTGATTTTCAAGCTCACCGAATTCTCTGAAAATCATTTCAAAACCCGTTCCGGCTCACTCCATTTTCATTTTTGACTGTTTTTCAGCTTGTTTGAATGGGGAAAGTGCTCATTTCTGTGTGTGTTTTTTCAGAAGTGTGCACTTTATAGGTCATAAGTATAGAACTTTATAGGTCATAACCAGCCCTTCACAGAAAAGAGGCCTCCCACCTCTTCACATGTTCATCATTTGATGTAACAGTTTTGAAATAAACTAGTGTGGAATCGATATGAGACTGCCATATGGGAGAATCATATGTTTATTTTGTTATGTATATGTGCTGTGTACATTGTTGGAAAGCTGGTACCAACTAAAGAGTATTTTTGTGTAATCTTCACACAGAATCTTGACATGTGTGTTGCATACTGTTTCCTGAACAGAAATGCTTCCTGCATAGGAATATTATCATATTTGAAACAGTCCTCTGGGACCAAGCAGTTACCAAACTAATTACTGTTATCAATATGACTAAGAAGTTCCATAAAGAATTCTTTAAAAAATATCTAATAAAATATTTTTGCCACTCTGCCTTGATCCATGAGAAGAACAGGGACTTGTGTGGGAATTCCCCAAACCTGCTGATTCCTTTTATGTCCATTTTTAGAAAAATTCAGAACAAAGCCATATGGAGCAAAACATCACATTTGGGCACATTTCTACCAGGCAGGAGATTAAGCATGCTAATCACTACATCTGTCACCACATGCACAGTCTAATTTACATACTTGTAGAACATTCCGCCCCACAAGGCAAGGGACTTATTTATTTATTTAGTTAGTTAGTTAGTTAGTTATCAGCGAAAAGCACATCAGACGAATCCTTTACAGGACCATCTTCCATCTGGTAACCTGTGTCCTCACTGTGGGAAACTGTGTGGATCTAGAATTGGCCTCCACAGTCACTTATGGATCCATTGCTAGAGTCTACACGATTTTATACGATTTCCTCTTTATATGATTTTCTTTTGTAATTTTATCCTGGAAGACAATCTTACTCGGTCACGAGTGATCGCCTACTATCATATGGGAACATTTTCAAAGAGAAGAACTTGTGCTGACATAAAGCATGATCGAACCAAAGTTAAATTCTAAATTGTACTGCAGGTAACAGATTTTGGAACCTGTGTTAAAAGGATTTGTCCTCTGTAGGTTTTTATGAACACTGGCTCAGCATCTAAGGTGGCATCCTATTCAGTTACTGTGCTCTCCTAACCTGCCTTACTCCACACAGCTGTGAAAAAAAGGGGGGAAGCCTCCATTGGCACTAATGGAGTTTCTTTTCTTTTTAACAGCTACACTGAGGTGGGTGAATTTCAGGATGGAAGCTACTGGGGAGTGGGATTGAACCTCAAAAACAGCAACAACCAACAACAGATAGCTGCAGGGTTTAATTCCCAATGTATCTGTGTGCCCACATGTTTCGAGAGATTTATTTTCATCAAGGGCAATGAAATTCTTCAAAGCTTCCAAAATGACCCTTGGAGCTCTCTGTTTCTAACTCACTATTGGGAGACAAAATACTACTATCTGCACTCTTCTTGTGTATGGGTAAAGTGCTCATATTATTTATTTATTTATTTATACCCCACCTTTTTTCCTGCAAGGAACCCAAGGCGGCTTACATAATCCTCCTCCTCCTCCTCCTCTCCATTTTATCCTCACAACAACCCTGTGAGGTAGGTTAGGCTGAGAGTCAGTGACTGGCCCAAAGTCACCCAGTGAGTTTCATGGCTGAGTGGGGACTAGAACCTGGATCTCCCGAGTCCCAGTCCAACACCCTCACTACTACGCCACACATATATTATTTTGCTCTCATCATTCATTGTTCTCTTACATTTTGAGTTCTTAGAAGGGTTGCTGTAAGAT
Source organism: Shinisaurus crocodilurus (assembly GCA_021292165.1). NCBI lineage: Eukaryota > Metazoa > Chordata > Lepidosauria > Squamata > Shinisauridae > Shinisaurus > Shinisaurus crocodilurus. The sequence continues at coordinate 247,735,615 of CM037878.1, read as the reverse complement.
TTTATATGTAAAATATGTAAAATTCTGTTTTATATGTATGACGTAATCTAGTGATTACGTATTCTTTTGTTAAACAAGCAGAAGACTATTGGCTTCCCGTTGCAAGCCTTGGAACTACCTCTGCCCTGATGCTACCTCTCAAAGTTTTCAGGTAAGGGCATGGGCCCCTCTCCATTTTGATCACTGCTGAGTAGCAATGCATGGCCATTTACTACTGCACACAACCTCTCTTGCCGCCAATGAAGCCAGCCCTGGGAGTGGGGTGTGAGAAAAGACAGAGACGGAAAAATACACACCCTATAATCGTGTAAACCAATGATCCCATATCAGATATATCAACCCCTTTATATCAACCCCTTTATATGGCATTTATCGATCTGGCTAAGGCCTTTGATACTGTAGACCGTACAGCTCTCTGGACTATCCTTATGAAAATTGGATGCCCCAATAAATTTGTGAATATCTTGCGACTTCTCCATGACAACATGACGGCAACGGTTTTGGACAACAACGGCTCTCATGGTGCTCCATTTAAAGTGGGATCAGGTGTTAAACAGGGATGTGTTATCGCCCCAACATTATTTGCCATTTTCATCGCCATGGTTTTACATCTTGTCAAGGGGAAACTTCCCACCGGTGTGGGAATTATATATCGAACAGATGGAAAGCTTTTTAATCTCAGCAGGCTGAAAGCAAAAAGTAAGGTAATTACAACCTCCGTTGTGGAACTTCAGTATGCTGATGATAATGTGGTCTCCGCACATTCAGAGGACGATCTCCAAACTATCCTAAATGCTTTTGCAGAAGCATACGAAAAACTTGGTCTCTCACTTAACATCAAAAAAACCAAAGTGCTTCATCAGCAAGTGCAAGCCAACCCTTTGGTGATGCCATCTATCCAGCTTGGCGGGACAATACTGGAAAATGTCGATCATTTTCTCTATCTTGGCAGCTATCTTTCTGTTACAGCTAACATCGACAGTGAAATCCAGCATCGTCTGAGCTCCGCAAGTGCCGCATTTTCTCGAATGAAACATAGAGTGTTCGAGGATCGGGATATTTGTAAGAAGACCAAAACACTGGTTTATGAAGCCATTGTATTACCAACTTTATTGTATGCCTGCGAAACATGGACTATCTATAAACGTCACTTCTACCTCCTTGAAAGGTTTCATCAACGTTGCCTCCGGAAAATCCTGCAAATTACTTGGGAAGATAGGCGAACAAATGTCAGTGTACTGGAAGAAGCAAAGACTACTAGCATTGAAAAAATGATCCTTCAACGCCAACTTCAGTGGACCGGTCATGTTGTTCGAATGCCTGACTGCCGCCTCCCAAAGCAGTTACTTTACTCCCAACTCAAGGATGGAAAGCGGAATATCGGTGGTCAATATAAGAGGTTTAAAGATGTTCATAAGGCAAATCTAAAAAAATGCAATATAAACATCGAAAACTGGGAAGCTCTGGCCCATGAACGATCTAAATGGAGGTTGGCCTTTCACAAAGGTTCCATGGACTTTGAAGAAGCCCGAGTGCAAGGTGAAAGGGAGAAACGTGCTAAGCGAAAAGCACGTCAAATGAATCCTTTACAGGACCATCTTCTATCTGGTAACCTGTGTCCTCACTGTGGGAAGCTGTGTGGATCTAGAATTGGCCTCCACAGTCACTTACGGACCCATCGCTAGAGTCTACACAATCTTCTTTAGAATTTCCTCCTTTTATCCCGGAAGACAATCTTACTCGGTCACGAGTGATCGCCTGATGATGATGATGATGATCAGATATATCCATCTTATAATGCCCATGCAGTATATTTTCTGTATATTTTCCTATCCCACTGTATTTCTAATGCCTTGGCTTCCTGTTGCTTTGTTATGAAAGCATTTCCCTTCTGCTATTGCTTTCTGCTCGTTTAATGAAGGCAAATGAATAAACAAATGACATCTCACCCCCACTTCCTAGCCACCCACTGACAATCCCACTCCATTCTGATGTGGGATGTAGCATTTAGCAGAGCTAGCCATCTGTGATGTGGCAGGATATGCGGTGTACGCTCCAGGGTATCACAAATGCTGTCTCACTGGAATATGTCTAAGAAAGACTGTGTGAACAAAACCCCTTTTACAATTCAAACCGTTTGGGATCTCAAACCTCCAAAACCACTTTGTAAAAGGTATTTTTTCCAGGAGTATTTGTGCAGCTGAATTGGCATTATTGACTAAAAGAAAAGAGACCTTGGGGTTGTGATGTGTAGCTCAATGAAAATCAGTGGCACTGGACCCTGGGTAAGATTATGCCCTTTGGGGGTGGGATTCCGCGCCACTGTCTCTCCCCAGTCCCCCCACCCCTGCACTACCTTGGTCTCTTTCAACTGCCTGCTAACCAGGGGTGGGGTGGGGAGAACAAATGGGTTTATTTTTCTTTGGGATATGTTTGATCTCTCCTTCTCCCTCTTACCACATGGCAGGAAAAGACTGGAGGGGTCCCCCTTTCTTCCCTTTAAAGCTCTTTATACAATTTGTCAGGCGTGCCTGTATAAAGAGTTTGAAAAGGAAGAAAAAGAGATCCATTCATTCTCTTCCTGTCTTTTTGTCCTAGGTGTAACCTTCGATACACTGCAACCACACACTTGGTTAGTAGGAATAAACATGCCTTTCAAAAAGCCATGAGTACCTAGCAGTCCTTAGTGCTGCAAATGTTCAACGCTCCTGTGCTCAGCCTATAAACTCAGTTCTAGGAGGCAACAGCTAATTGTCAAATAGAGGCCAGCCAGGGAGATGCTGCCAACAAGGTATGATAGACCTGTGTGATTGATCTGTCCATGCTCCCCAATGCTGCAAGATCATAACATACAAAAGTAGCTCCTACAGGACTAGAGGTGCATGGATTTGTATACGTGCGTGCATTATTATAATCCATTGTAAGCCACTTTAAGGATCATGTGGTCAAAAGGCAAGCTATACATCTTCTAAATAAATAAAGGGAGGCTTATTTAATTCTGTGAAGGAGGAGCCATAGCTTAGTGGTAGAGCACATGCTTTGCATGGAGAAGGTCCCAGGTCTAATTCCTGCCTTCTCTAGGTAGGGCTAGGAAGGAATCCTGCCTGAAACCTTGGAGAGCCGCTGTCGAAAAGTGTCAACAATACTGGGCTAGATGGAACAATAGTCTGTCTCAGGAAGGCAGCTTCCTATGTTCCTAATACTCACAGTGAGCCTAGAGAAGCAAAAGAGATACAAGGTGTTTGTGTTTTATGCGTAACAATTAATGTTTGGTCGCACAGCCTGCTCCTGCTCTTCGTGTGTGGTCCATGAAAATCTTGTTTCAGTGCAAGGGGTTGGAAAAGGTTGTCTTAGGTCTCTTCCAGACCTACAGATCTGTGCTTCCATGGCTCTGTTATTTACACAGAAAGATTTCAATTTTTTTTGTCCATTTCTTTGTTTAATTGGGATGTGCTATTTATCTTTCTTAAACTTTTCATACCTTCTATAGAGTCCTATTTGAAAGAGACTATGGATTTCTGAAATTGTGTTGAGAATATTGACCGGGTTGGTCAATATTAGTGTGGTTGGTTGCCATGGATGTTGTTTTCCTGTACACCAATATCCCACAGAGAAGCAATGATGGTTATTGCAGAGGTACTGAATAATCACAGCATTTATATGTATATTGTCAGAACAGGCATTGAGAAGAATTACTTTTAGCTTTTCCCCTAATCTGGCTAATATTTTCAGGGTTTGGTTTGGACACATGGATATAGTGCAAGATAATAATCTTTTTCAATATACATATTGTTATTCACAAACAATATTTGGTGATATAATTATACTGGGGGAAACACAGGGAACACACTTGAGGAATCTAATTTTCGGATCAACTGCAAACTTAATAGCATCATATTTGACATTTAGTCTGATAGAAATGGGATGCTTTTTAGATGTTGAAGTAAAGTGGGACAATGAGAAGTTGATAACCAAAGTATATAGAAAACCAAAGCATGGTAATTCATTTTCACAATATAATAGCTGCCATCCATGTCATCTAAAAAAGAATATTCTATACTCACACATGTTAAGGCTTCAGAATAATAGTAGCAATAAGCAGTTTTTAAGTGTGGCTGATAATTTAGTACAGCAGTTGTAGGGTGGGGCATATCTCTGTAAATATTAAGAACAACCATTATGTAAGACAAAAGGAAGACTCACACTAAAACCTAAAACTAGTTTTAGTAAATCTGATAACATGATAATCCCTTTGATGTATGCCGGTACATTGGTCAAATGAGATGTTATTCATTTAGACATATCTAGATACCAGAATAGACTTATGTTTGCATATAAAAAACAGCAGAATTTAAAAGATGCACTAATACTACACAGTAAGCTTAGGGAGATACCGCTAGGATTATAAAACAAACAAACAAACAACCCCAGATGATAAGATAGTTAGCAGGCAATTCTTCCATGGAAAATGTAGTATTTCTGCCAGGTGTATTATTTATTTATTTATTTATTTATTTATTCATTCATTCATTCATTCATTCATTCCATTTCATTTATATACTGCCCAATAGTCAAAGCTCTCTGGGCGGTTTACAACAATTACAGTGCAGACATTTGGTATGGATGGTCCATATTGGTCTATTTTTGGTCCATGTTACTTTCATGTGTTCCCTCATAAGTTTGTTCTGTCTCATTTCCACATTAATCTGAAATTTAAGAAAAGGAGTATGAAAACTTGCATTCAAATACATATTTTAAGTGTATTTTCCCTCAAAATACACATTTCTAGATGTATTTTCTCTCAAAATATGCATTTTAAAAAGCTGTTTGATACATCTTTGAGCTGAAACTCCACCACAACATTCAGAGTAGAACAAAACCGAAAGAATAGCTACATTCCGATCCACATTTGTCATACTGGAATTTACAAAGACATTTGTAAATTCTTCTGATAATTTTCAGTGTACTACAATCAGTTTCTTTACTTGCTCTACCAGATGGTAATATTTGATGCCTTGGGAAGCATTGCATTAAAAGGCTAGTTACTAAGCTTATAGCTCGCTAGCTAGCTTAATTAAAAAGCCATCCAGTGTCCTTGCATGTTGATTTATATTGGAATGACTACAAGTTCAGTCAAGACCCAAATATATATGAATATAAAAACAGCATAAAGAAGAATGGAAACTCTCCTGGTAACCTTCTATTTAATATGTTGGTAAAACAATTTTCAGGACTATCAACAGAATAAAAAGCACTACGATCCTGGTGTTTGTAGAAAGTACAATGTAGACACCGACAAAAAGGGGAGGTGTATAGTTAATATATACATTTACTACAATGACATCTCAGAACCTTACTGAAGATTTCAACTGGATGGCAGTAAAACATACATAGGCAAACAAAAGGAGCTCATATGGAAATAGTAAGATTCTGGTAGTTCCATACACAGATAGATAGAACATCATAAGGTATACAGTTATATTATTGCCATGTAATGCACACGTCCGTTTAGGCCCTATGGCCCACTGTGCTTGCAAGGATGCATATTTCTTTGCTAGTGAGACCCACAACAACAACAAAATGGCAGTGTATTCTTCCCTCTAACTGTTAGTCTAACAAGGATGCTCCTATTCAGTGTTCCAGAAAGCCATTCCCATCAAGGAAGGCATACTACCCCGGATGTTCTGGTTTTATTTTCCAATTGTCACTCTATAGTCTGTGGCTACTGGACATGCTCAGTCATCATGAGGCAGTTTTTCAGGAGGTGTGTTCCCTTAGGTTTCTCTTTTAAATATTTCTTGTACTTTGCCAACTTGGGGTTTCCCTGAGCATGCTGACAACTTTGTCTTGTTTCTCAGTGATTCTGCTTTGGCTACAATCCTGTTGATGCTCACCACATAAGTTCACGATTAAAAGGAACAATATCCTACCATGTCAGATAGCTGTGACTGCGGTATTAGTGTCTGCTTTTCATCTCGACAGTACTTACTTCCAGCTAAGTGTCAGGAATCGGGTACCCTTCAACTTAAATCCAAGTTTTCCACACTGAGGACACTTCCTTTAAAAAAAAATCAATCTTTCTCAGCAATCGCTGCTCCCCCACTTTCCTATTTACTGACCAGAATGTGTGGTAGTTTACCACCCACACAGAATCATATGGTGTAGCCGTTAGTCACAGACTTTAACCAAGTTCATTGAACCAGAACTGTAGAGTCACTTCTTTGCACTGTATGATTAAGTGGAATATGCAGCTTTGAACTTGTAGCACATAAATAATTACAGGAGTAAGGGAAAGAAAGTGAGAAAATGAGAACCACCCGAAACTGTAAGGCTGGCGCTCTGAGGTTGCTGATTCTGAATGTCAGCTTGAGCAAGAGAACAAATGCCATGTTGAAAGGCACAATCCTATGCATGTTTAGACAGGAAAAAAGTTCTACAGTTCCCAGCATTCCTCAGCCAGCATGACTGGCTGGGGAATGCTGGGAACTATAGGACTTTTTTTTCTTTCTAAACGTGCATAGGATTGCGCCTTAAATCATCTTCATCCTCATTTTCCTAATGTGCCGTTTTCAGGGCAATTTTTCTTCCCTGAAGAAATGAGCAGGGATATTTTTTTATTATTATTATTATTTGCTGTGTGAACGTCACAAGAGAACAGCAGGAAACAGATAACAAATAAATAAGAAAGGACTTTTTTTTTTCAGGATTTGTGACATAGTTCATCTGAACTACTTGGCTATAAGCTGATTTTGTCCTATTAACTTTAGAATGAGAGGCAGCCTGAATCATTCCACAACCCATGTTATTTAAACTACTTGGGTCAATCTATAGCAGTGTTCTCCAACCTTGGGTCCCCAGATGTTTTTGGCCTACAACTCCCAGCATGCCTCAGCCAGCTACGCTGGGAGTTGTAGGCCAAAAACATCTGGGGACCCAAGGTTGGAGAACACTGATCTATAGGCTGGATCCAAAGATGATCAGTCACATTCAAGTCCCACTGAAATAAATGGAATATGATGCACAATCAGGATGACCTGAATATTCACAAATATTCAAAATTCACCCGATTTTCCATTTCCTTTTTGGGGATGTTAAGTTTTAAAGCAACATTTTAATTTACATTTTAGAAGGTGAATTTTTAAAACCCTTGTTGGCATCTATCTGCTTGTTGGCATTTATTTTGCTTTTTTGCAAGCTTCAGATATGACAGACCTGGTCACTGTCATTCATGCCTTAGTAATAATTCCAGCTGAAGTATTGCAATGAATGAGCTCTATCTAGGGCTGCCTTTGAAACGTGTTCAGACATTTAGATTGACACTGGAGGCTAAAGTGGTCACTTACGCATGGCCAAAAAAAAAAAAGGAAATGCATCACCAAAAAAGAGGTCACCAACTTACATAACATTTGCATATGCAAATATATATTAACTACGATAAATAAAAATACAATATATAATATATACCATACTGACTGATGACTTGTGTGCCTGGCTCAGTCTGCTGTCCAGGTGCGAATAGTTGACGGGCAACTTCAAGTCCACTCTTCACCTTCCTTATGGTTCTTTGAGTTTAAACCAAACTTGGACAGGACACCTCTTCAAATAGGGGACACCTTCAAATACAGTACTGTCCTCTGTAAAGTAAGACACATGGCCACCCTATTGGAGGCCTTTATCCATGTCATTTTCCCTCCACCATCTGAGGCATAAAGGGTTGACACACAGGAGAGGCCTTTCTCCATCATGGCCCCACAGCTATGGAATGCCCCCCTGAAGAAGGCCCACTGGGCTCTCACATTGCTTCCTTCTGCTGTGCAGCACACACGACTGTTTTGTAGAGCATTTGGAGAAGAGCCTGTATTTAGTTTGCTTATGAGGATTTTGCTGTGCTGCATTTTCTTTTATTTTTTGAGTCGTATTTTAATATTGTTTAGTTTAAGCTGAATTGTTAGCAGCTTGGGGGAAGGTCTTTTTAATAATTATTATTTTAATACATAATAAATGAGATCTCATAAGCTGTCGACTGCTGCTTATCACTGCATGTTGGCCATTAAATATTGTCAGATATTACACACCATTGCATATCATGTCAAATAACATAAAAACATCATTATTTGATAACTATCAAAATACCATCTAACATTGACAACCAGTGTGGTGTAGTGGTCAGAGTACTGCACTGGGATTCGGGAGATCTGGGTTCTAGTCCCCACTTGGCTACGAAGCTCACTGGGTGACTTTGGGTCAGTCACTGTCAGGGTTCAGACAACACGATAACCCACACTCAAGATTTGAGTATGGTTTGTTTGTGGGTTGTCATTGAGCCATGGGTTGTTGTTGAAATATGGGTTATTGTGTTGTCTGAACCCAGTTGCGATAACAAACCATATTTTGTTAACCATGAACAGTCCACAGTTCACAACCCAACAGCAAACCATCAATTCTCTTCATGGGTTGTTTGTGGTTAACAAACCATGGGTTGTTTGTGGTTAACAAACCATGGTTTGTTATTGCAATTGGGTTCAGACAACACAATAACCCATGTTTCAACAACAACCCACGGTTCATCAACAACCCACACTCAACCCATATTCAACCCTTAAGTGTGGGTTATCATGTTGTCTGAACCTAGTCACTGGCTGGGTTCGCATGTCATTTTAAGCTCTGGGCAATGCAGTCCAGGGAGTGACATGGAAGCAGTGGCTGTGATGGGGATTTGCGTGCACGTGGCAGACCCCTGTCACAGCCACTGCCATGTAGCTTCCTAGGAAGGGCGGGTTAAATCTGCCCTTCCTAGGGAGTGATGCGGTTGCAGTAGGGTCTGCTGCAAAACCTCTTCCAGCTTGGGAAGAGGCCGTGCAGCAGACCCCACCACTGCCAGCACCAGCACCATGTGCCGCCTCCTCGCTGAGCCCCGAGCGGGGATCGGGGAGGAGGAGGAGGCGCATGGCAGACCCCAGCCCCTCCTCCAAGTGCTCCTGCCAATGCAGAACATCAGCAGGAGTGTGTAGGAAAGCCGATGACAGCTGGCCAACTGCCGCTTGAGCACACGGCCAGCTGTCATCGGCCAGAGCAGCCAGGGCCGGTGCTACCATTAGGCCAACTAGGCAGCCGCCTAGGGCGCAGGGCTAAAGGGGGTGCCAGAAATGCCTTGGAAAAAAACACAGCGCTCTCAAGTGGGAGGGGGGGCGCTAAATATCTGATCTTGCCTAGGGCACCAAACTGCCTTGCACCGGTCCTGAGAGCAGCAGCCCTTGTTTGCCGCTCTGGCCAAGGGGCTCTGTGCCTTTTTGGCTTGCGATAGGGTTAGTGTATCATCCGGGTTCCAATGACACACTAAGCCTACTAGGGTTTTCTAAACCCTAGCACAAGCCGTGGCTACTTGGGGTGGTTTAGAAGCCACCCCCAGGTCACTTCTAAATCACCCCCCCCCTTTGCTCACACGACACGTTAAGCCACAGTAGATTTATTCCTAGAGTGGCTTAACATGTCATGAGAACCCAGTCACTGACTCTCAGCCTAACCTACCTCACACAGTTGTTGTGAGGATAAAATGGAGAGGACAAGGATCATGTAAGCCACCTTGTGTTCCTTGCAGGAAGAGAAAAGGATCATGTAAGCCACCTTGTGTTCCTTGCAGGAAGAGAAAAATCAGGATATACAGTAATACCTTGGATTGCAAGCATAATTCGTTCCGGAACCGTGCTTGTAATCCAAAACACTCTTATATCAAAGCAAGTCTCTGGTGGGCGTGAGCGGGGCCAATTTCGGCCCGCTACGCCCGCTCGAGGCGAGTGGTTACATCCCTACGACTTGTCTTGCAAGACCTTGCTAGTTTATCAAGTCAAAAAAAATTAAAAAATTTGCTTGTCTTGCAAAACGCTCTCAGACCAAGTTACTTGCAATCCAAGGTATTACTGTAAATGTAATAAATAAATAAATATTAAATACTGGTTTGTCAACCATAAAATATTGTCAGATATGATATTCCAAATGTTTTCAAACTATCTTCCTGGGAACTTCAGGCTGCAATCCTATACACACTTACCTGGGAGTAAGCCCTGTTGAATTCTACAGGACTTATTTGAGTAGACCTACATACGCCAGTGTGGTGTAGTGGTGAGAGTGTTGGACTGGGACTCGGGTGATTCGGGTTCTAGTCCCCACTTGGCTATGAAACTCACTGGGTGACTTTGGGCCAGTCACTAACTCTCAGCCTAACCTACCTCACAGGGTTGTTGTGAGGTTAAAATGGAGAGGAGGAGTAAGCCGCCTTGGGTTCCTTGCCACCTTGGGTTCCTTAATAAATAAATAAAATAAATAAATAAATAGGATTGTGAGCTAATAGCACAAAGTCCTACAATTCCCAGCATTCCAAGTTGTAGTACTTTTTCTGTCTCAATATTCATAGAATTGCGCCCTTAGTAGCTTAATGGAGCTTCCTCAGAAGTACTGCTGTAAAACACCTTGCCCAACGCTACTGATCTTCCTTGGACATGCAAAATTGGAATGGACTGAATCACGTCACTTTTCTTCACTTTTGCTGTTCTTCAGAGCTCAGTGTCAAGTGTAATTTAAATTGTTGAGATTACCTCAGTTAATTTACTGAACAAAACACGGTCACCAACCTCTATTAAAAAATTTTAAGTGCCACAATTTAAATGCATAATATAGTACTTGTGAATTCCTGTCCCCAAATTACTGTGCTTGGCATAGATTATTTATTAAGCTCAGAGGTTTACCAGGTCCTTGGTTTATCTTAAGCCTGTTTTCAGAGCAGAGGGAGCCTATATAACTTAAGCTTCTGAATTACTGTTAAAAGCTTCTAGTTGTTTGACTAGAATGTGCCAGTATTTTTACATCAGACAGAAATAACATTCCACACAAGAACTTGTTGCTCAACAGCAAGCACTCATGCCCTTATAAGGCTACTGGAAGTGTTGAGTGAAGGTAAAGCTTTTTCCGAAGCTTCAGATTCCCAAACTAGTGGAAAGATGATCATGTTTCCAAGTGACGTAGTTATATTCATGGTTGGGAGTCCTGTCTAAGGGGGAGAAAAAGTCAAGGCCCAGATTAGTAACATCAGCAATGTTTCCTCTTCCTGTAAATGCTGAAGGAGGAAAATGTGCACTTACTCAGAAAAAGCAATTGAAATATGTACCACATGGGAATGAAGCATTAATGGAGCATTCTCAGATACTTGGAAAGTTCTGCCCTGATGCAATTCCTTACGTCAATGAAGTTTTTTATTCATTCAAGCTTATTTTCTTTAAAATCTTCTGAATCATTTGGAGATGGCTAAGGAGGACAGTGGATAAGAATTGGAATAGTGGCTCTTCACCAGAGCCAGATCTGTTGATAAACAAAGGGCTTACTTATTGTGAGGGAAAGCAGGAGAGTTGGTTCATAAATGTGAAAATGCTTTGTAGGTTCCTTTCTTCAGGAATCTGCAAACTTGTGTTTTTTATATTTATACTTCCACCAATAAGCTACCAATGTTTAGATACTGGATGGTACTGGACTTCACTGCTGATAGCCCAAATATTCCAAGAGTCATGATATCACACTGAAGATTTTGTATCACATAATGACCTGGTTATTCTATGCTGCGATGTTAAAACCAAGGGAAATTTACAGTAAGTGGTAATTTACTATTAAGGGGGTATTGCAAAGTGTTCGGAAATAGTCAGAGAATACAATGCATGGAGAAGATTAGGAGAATCTGAACTGTCCTTTAGTTATTAGCACATAGCAGGATTGTTGGTAGAGGTTTCAGATGGAAGGCCTGTCACAAGCTTCACAATTATATTAATAAAGAACGGACAGATTTAGCTGTAGTCCTTCATCTCATGATAGGCTTCCAGGGTGGCCTTCAGTGCAGAAGAATGTCCCCATCCCACTGATCTGAAGAGGCTTATGCTGTCATTCACCATATGTAAGCTGTCATTTGGAGAGGACAGTCATTTTTCCTGCTGTGATGCTGCCACCAGTGCCGCAGTAATGATGGACAGTGAAAGCGCTAATTAATGTTTCATTCTTGAACATTATATTTCTGCCTCTCACTACACATTCATTGGAAGTGAATGGTTGTCACACAAATGGTACCATGCATCACTTTTTGCAAAGTTTGAGCACGCCCTGTATTATTATGGCAAAAAGCTTAATAAAGCATGATGTGCTTCCTATAAACGAAATGGGGATGCAGTTAAGGAGTGGCTTTAGCTCAGACACAGAACATGTATCTCCCAAACTCAATTCCTGGCTTCACTAGTTTGAGATTTCAGGTGGCACACCTGGGAAAGGCCTTTCCCTGAGACTTTGGGGAGATGGCTACTACTCAGGGCATGCTTATTATGCTTACATCCCACCTTTCATCTGTGGAACTTAAGGCAGCATTCATTAGGTTCCTAGGTGGTCTGCTTTCCAGGCACCTAGAACTGCCCATGTTCAGCAAAGTTCCTACATCATGAATCTTCACAACATGCTCTTGGACTCCAGTTGTTTGGCACATGGGTAGATGGGATAATTGTGGACTACAGCACACCAGCAAAATCTTTTTCATGCAGGAATGCTGCCTTCAGAAGAACCTTAATTTACTCTTCTTTCTGGTACCTGATAAATCCCACCTACCCACTCTGTGAGCACAGATCACTCATGCCTTTGGTTTGGCTTGACAGCTTACCTTTTGACAGCTGCCAAACCAAACCAAAGGGGGGTAAAGGCTATTTGGAGCCTCTCTGGGTCAATGTCCAGGTGACCTCCATAAAGCTGACTATGAAGCCGGACTTTGCAATCTCCAGGGGGGGGAAGGGGGGGAAGCTGCAGTGAGCTGAAAATGGCTCATGATCATGGAGGGGAGGGCAGCAATCCAATGCCAGCCACCCCCAAATGCCGCTTGGGTACTTGTGGGGCAGTTGGCACTGGCAGGTGTCCAGACAACCTTGGCAAGAGCAGGAAGGGGTTTTTTTTTGCTGCTCTTGCCAAGTGGCTCACTAGCTGATTCCCGGTAACCAAAATGGGAACAGTCACCCAGGTTTGGACAACATGACAACCCAGCGTGGATACAACAACCCCTACAACAACCCATGGGTTGTCAGGGTGACTTGTTCCTCTCAAACAAGCAACACTGCAGGAATTGGTCCGGGTTTGCATGACACAACCCACTGTGGTTTGCCACTCATGATGGGTTGTTGTGTTGTGCAAACCCAGTCACTATGTGAATCAGTTGAAATCGATTTATTGTTGCAATTACTGTTCTGAGAAATAGCTGTCTACATTATTACAACTCTCTACTCTGCGAGATCTTTGGGGCCTGGTGAGTGATTGGAAAATGTTGGAGTCTCCTGTACCCCCCACCTCCAGTTAATCATTTCAGAGCTCAGTCTTAACCAGACTTACTTGAGATTAAGGTCCATTGAGTACAGTCGGAAATTAATCCCGAGTAAAGGTGCATAGGGCATGGCTGTAACTGATATAACTAGGTTACAGTGGCAGTGTTTGTGTCTCCATTACAATGGCATGCCTACTAGTATTAAGCAGGCCTTTATATCTTCAGGAAATAAAGGATATCTTAAAGTGGAGCAAGCCCAGCAATAATGTCACACTGCTAATAAAGCTGAAACAGATATTTCCTTTCATGACAGACACTTCAATGTCTTTTCAGCCACTACACGGCAAAATAACAATCAATAACAATTGTAGAGAACAATAAGACCAATAACACCACTCCACTGCCTCCCACAAGGTCACACTGAATGTTTCCCCAATTTGTTTTTTGTGGAGGAAGGGGGGCTGGCTGACCCACCACACCCCTGCCCTTTCCTACCCCAAAGGACCCAAGACCCCCAGAGATCTCAAGGTACCAGATTGCCAGCCTCAGCTGTCTGCAATCCTACTTGAATCTCTGTTCAGGGACTTGCCTTTCTCACTGTAACCTGGATTTAGTTGCTGGACCAAGCAGAGTGACCACAAACACCATGTGGGGTAAAAAAACCAAAGGAGGTTTATTCTGGTAGCATTTTACAACAAAAATAGGGAAATAAGGGAAGCACACGAAATTAGAGAGAGACACTTTGGTACACAGAAATAGAGCTACAAAATAACAAAACCTGATTCATTATATCTCCCAGGCACACAACTCTGTTACCTGGGGGTCAGTTCTCTTCCAGGGTTGGATCCAGCACAGCCTTGCTGCCCGGGAGGACTACTTCACCTACCCGAAGGTCCGAGATGGGTAGCCCTCCACAAGGCCTGCCTTTACCAGAGCCCTCATTCAGCTAATTTCACCAGGAGCTACCTGGGGTCGGATCCTGAGGCCACCCGAACGCTTGGGCCTCTCCTTGGCTTGCCGCCATTACTCCAACAGCCGGCAGCCACGCGATGACCAAAGACAAAGACCAAAGCCTACACGTTGGGAAATATACCTTCCCCCCCCTCCCCTCGTCTCTGTAGCTCTGCTGCTTCTTAGCCAATCAGGATGCACTTCACCTGGCCAGACAGGGGGAGGGGGACTCATGACTCATTAATTTCTGGGCCTGAACTACATTTGCATTTGAAAAGCCGTCGCCTCCTCCCAGCCCCTAACCGGCCTTACTTGGTTTACCCATGAGGAAGCGTGTGTGTGTGTGTGCATGTAGGAACCCCCGAAG